>LNAC01000094.1:448988-694828 GCA_002007465.1 Ailurus styani | reverse complement strand
AGGCAAAAAAAAAAAAAAAAAAAAAAAAAAAAAAAAAAAAAAAAAAAAAAAAAGGAAAGGGTGATGTGGTTATCGAACTTTGGTTATATGTGTAATATCAAATTGTGAAAGTAGCAACACTACATTCCAGGGGCTTCTAGAGGCCAACAAGAGTCACTATTCACAGCTCTCATCTTGACATTCAGCAAAGAGTCAGGTGAACACAATCACAGAGGAATTAAAATGTGACATGAGCCTGATGTCACAGCAGGCTCCAAAATAACATTCAGAAGTTCTGCAAAATAGTGGTTGCCAGTCCAGTGTCTGTTATTAATTAAGCATTTGATCCCTGACGGTAGATCCAGGTGGTACACAACAGCCCCTTTCCAATGTCTTTGCCCAACGGATGTTGAGATGCTGACTTGAAACAAGCGTTCACATAAAACTGCAGGAACGGTGGGCAGAAGACTATGCTTAGGGCTGGAAGCAGGGCAGGCGCCATGGCAGAATCAGGGTTGGGAGTGGGAGGGTGGAATAGGGCTCGTCCAGCAGGCCAGCAACAATTATACTGTTAAGGCAATGGAATTTAGGTCAATAAAAGGTCAGAAAGGAATGAGAAGTACCGTAAGTACCATGGATCCAAGCAGACACCTTCTGGAATCTGTTGACTCCAGTAAAAATAGACAGTGCCTGTTCAGCTCAAAATACAAACTTTTATTTTGTGTATTTACTATTTATAAGGTATTACTTCAACTAGAATACACAAAGATAAATCTAAAATGGGTCTTCCTGTCCTTAAGAATCTATCGATCCTTTAGGCTGGACAGGGTTTTAATTATTGATCTTGCCACAGGAAAATTGAGATGTGTTCTTGTTCTAGGATCAACCAAACTATGATGGAAATTGAAAGTAAAGATTGATTTGGTTTTGACCTGGGTTTTGACCAGGGTCTCTAAGAGGGTGATGGCATTATCCAGGCCTTAAAAAATAAGAATACACGATGTTACCTAAAGATGGTGATAGGAAAATAATCCCTGGAGGCTGAGGGAATAATGTAACGGTTTTTAACTTCTTGAGAGTCACAGGCCCCTCTAAGAAGCTAACTAAATGCACATGGAAACTTGCATATAATTTACATGAAGGTACCAAGAATTCCTGGACTCCATGAAGTCCAGCCTTGGATGCCTAGCTCCATGGACCCTGAATGCAGAAATCTTTGGAAGAGTATGAGTAAACAACTAAATACAAGGCTCTGAAAACACAGGTGACTGAGTATAGTGCCTCGTGAAGCTAGGGGAAGTCTGGGGCCTGGTCAAGGATTGTCTTGAACATCATACTAATGGTAAATGAAAAAAAATTAGATTTAGATTTGCTAATAATAGCATCACAAAGCAATCATCAATTAATCAGCCCTAGATGAAAAGAACTTCAGTGCTAACAGATCTATCCACTTGACCTGATCTCAAATCAGCATTCTAGACAGAATGACATCAATGAGATATGAGTATAGAAAAAGATACAAAGAGAGATTTTTTTTTAATTTTTAATTTTTTAAAAGATTTTATTTATTTATTTATTTGACAGAGAGAGAGATAGTGAGAGAAGGAACACAAGCATGGGGAGTGAGACAGGGAGAAACAGGCTTCCTGCTGAGCAGGGAGCCTGATGTGGGACTTGATCCCAGGACCCGAGGATAATGAACTGAGCCGAGGGCAGATGCTTAAGGACTGAGCCACCCAGTTCCCCCAGATTTATTTTTTTTAAATTTAAATTCTATTAATTAACTTACAGTGTATTTATTGGTTTCAGAGGTAGAGTTCACTGACTCATCAGACTTATACGACACCCAGTGTTCATTACATCACATGCCCTCCTTAATATCCATCATCCAGTTACCCCATCCCCTCATCCCCCCTTCCAGCAACCCTCAGTTTGTTTCCTATGATTAAGAGTCTCTTATGGTTTGTCTTCCTCTCTGATTTCACCTTGTTTTATTTTTTCCTCCCTTCCCTATGCTCCTCTGTTTTGTTTCTTAAATTCCACATGTCAGTGAGAGCATATCAAAGGGAGAAGCCAGGGCGCCTGGGTGGCTCAGTGGGTTAAAGCCTCTGCTTTCAGCTCAGGTCATGATCTCAGGGTCCTGGGATTGAGCCCTGCACTGGGCTCTCTGCTCCTCAGGGAGCCTGCTTCCTCCTCTCTCTGCCTGCCTCTCTGCCTATTTGTAATCCCTCTCTCTGTGTCAAATAAATAAATAAATAAAATCTTAAAAAAAAAGGGGAGAATCCAACTCCCCCCTTCCTAACTCTATTGTTCCCACCACATTTTAAATGAATCTAATTGGGCTTTGGAATTAGAAATATGGACTCTCATCTTGATCTTCCATTTCCAGGTAGGTAGATTTGAACAAGTTTTCGTTCTTACCTGTAAGGGGGTCTGGTGATAATTCCTTATGGGTTGTATAAGAGGTACCTGAGTTAGTACAAGAAGGATCTCCGTACAATGCCTGGCATATTTTAAGCACTCAGTAAAAGTTATTATTATTATTATTATTATTAATCTCTGCTGAGGCAACTTCTAATTATATCTGAGATCCTATTAACTTTCTTAAATGCCACAAAAGGTATGGGATATGTGGGTCAGGGACTAGAGTAAGCTTTAGAAAACAAAACAAAATAAAACAAAAAACCCAAATGTTTTGCCACTGCCTACAGGGCCCTGTGTGATCCAGCTCTTTCCCTCAGCCCATTATAAATCATTCTTTTCTATCTGCTACAAATCATTCTTTTCTATCCACTCAGTTCCAGCCACCATAGTCTTGCATTTCCTTGGGAAGTTCAAGTGCTCTCCTTTCTCCGAGTCATGGCACTTGAGGCTAACTTTGCCTGGAGCTCTCTGGCTCCTACTCTTTCAGTGATTCTCTCTTTCCCTAAGCACCTGATCTGCAGCCCCTTCAGGCCTCTCGCTCCCTACCCCTTGCTCCTCTTTATCACATTTATGTTTTATCCTGTGTAGCACTCTCACTCCCTGAACGTTTTATCATTTATCATTATTTTTTTTAAGATTTTATTTTTTGCGTGAGGGGTAGACTGAGCAAGCAAGCACAAGCAGGGGGAGAGTTCAGAGGGAGAAGCAGGCTCCCCACTGAGCAGGGAGCCCCACGCGGGGCTCAATCCCAAGACCCCGAGATCATGATGTGAGGCAAAGGCAGACACTTAACCGACTGAACAATACAGGCTCTTCTTATCATTTATCATTCAATCTTTGTTCACTGTTTCGTTGCCGCTTCCCACTCTCATGTTAAGCCCCATGCACGCAGAGGTTTTGCCTGTATTATTTGCCCTGCATGTAAAGAAGGGTGCCTGTCACATAGTATGCCAAAAACTGTTGAGCGAACAGATATGTGAACGATGGATAAATAAATAAATAAATAAATAAATAAATAAATAACGATTTGGGGGGAAGAAGCTGATAATTCCTTTGATCCCTTTCTCATCCCAACATGCTGTGATTGTGATATTTTCTATCAGCGGCATACGTGGGAATATTCTACAGAAAAATGTTAATCGTTCCTCTTATTTTTCTGTTTCTCTTCCTTTTGCACCTTGTCTTACCATCATTTACTTATTTTACTTGTCCATTTACTTATTTTGCAGAAAGCATGGATGTTTTTGGAACAATCATGTGAAGACATCTTGGTAAAATACAAAAAAATGGACAACACTTAACTGTGTTTTTTCTAAAGGCCACAGAGACCTCAGCTCTTTAAAAAACATAAAATTTGGGGAAGGTCAGCTGTTAGCCGCTTAATCACTTTTTTTTTTTCTTCAGTCATGGAATGTTGCCCTTAAAAAGTCCTCTGAGGTTATCTAATGCAGATTGGTCATTTAGCAGTTGAGCAAACCACAGTCCAGAAAGGTCAGAGATTGCCAGCAATGGCATGTCTGTTAGCGGTGGGGACAATTCCAGAACACTGGCCTCCTGACTAGAAGGCCAAGACTGCATTTGCCCTATGCCAGCAAATGAGGAAATGATATTATCATTGTTTTACTGCCTAAGGAGATAAGGTTAAGGGACAGCTGATGCTAGCTAGAGACCTAGAACAACAGTGATTGAAAATCATACCCAAACGAAGGGCCGAACCCTGATGGATCCTAATAAATATTCAGACCCTCCTGGGCCATGACTACTCAACAAACATCCATTTATATAGTATCCATGATTTTCAAATGTGCTGTGAAGAACTCTGTCTTTATTTCTAGCACTTAGATAACAAAGGATAATAAGAAATCTCACTTGTGTAATTTGCAACAGATTTGCTTTCATCAGCAGGTGAGGGGAAAAAAAGGCCAGATTTCTCATGAAATACCAATCAACATTTAGAAACTCAGTGCTGTTATCAGTGAAAAAAAAAACAACACTGTGCATGTTCTGCTTCAAAGACAAGTTGATTTTTAAAAAGGGTTTTCAGGAGCAGAAAATTGCTAAAAATTAGACCATTTAATGGGTAGGAAGCCATAAAAATTAGTCCACTTTCAACCCTGCCTTTGTGTAAATTTCTATAATTATATCTCACATACATTATTTATTATTGACAGTTGAGCTGCAAGCAAAAAATTGGTACAGACCAAGCAAAACCTATTCTATTCAAAAATCGGAAATGGAAAGGCAATTTATATTCCTCTTTCTAAAAGTGGAGGGGTGGTAAGCTTAAATTGAAATATTCTGTGTACTAAAGTTTCAGTTAGTTGGAATTAGAATAGCTGAGTTATAACCTTCCCTTGCAGGGCGGATAATGAAATGTCACCAAGCCTTCAGGAAGCTGAGGGCTCCAGGAGGTGGTATAACACATCACTGGGAGGTAGTTCTTATCAATCTATCTAATTGTGCTTTTGTATTCACTTATGGATTCCCTCCGCCTCCTGAATATTTTACAGCATTGTGTGAAGACACTTGGTCTTTTAATCAAAATGCCAGCTTGAAGAAGCAGGACCAACTTAGTAGAAGTCTCATTTCAGTTTGTGAAAGTAAAAACCAAATGAACCAACTTAACACCGACCTTCAGTTCTTTTTTAAGGGACAAGAAATACTCAAACTGGTGACTTAGATACTTTTGATTTTTGTTCTACTCTTTTCTCCAACGAAATGATGTCAACTCTCTAATCAGAAATGGGACCACCACTTTCTTTATCCTTAATTGTTTTTTTTTCTTCATCCCTCCTCCTTTGGCCATTTCCTTTTTCTTTTACACGTTTACTCAGAGAATTTCTGAAAAGTACTTTTTCTTTTTTATCTGAGAGACTGAATATGCAAATCGACAATCGGTCTTATCCATATGGTCTGTGGCTCCCTATCCAGAAAATCAAAAGCACATCACCAGCAGCGGTTGCCTGGGACAGTGGCTACCACCTTCCTTATTTTTTGCATGGCTTCCAATTCAGGGTCGACCACGGGAAGCCAAATATGTTCCCAAACGATCGAATAAGAGGCCTGTCTTAGTTAGCCTGCTTCCAGCTTCCCAGTGTCCAACAGCCTGCTCTCAGGGCATACCAGAGGCCTCCCCTGACTTTTTCACCGGAGAGCTTTCCCACTCCTTGGCCAGGCTTTGGGTGTCTTCCCAACTCAAGGTGTTGGCTGACTCCCTTGCTTCAGCAAGCTCTGAACAACTAACCTTTGTTCTCCTTTGTGCAGTCCGTTTATTTACACATCTCCCTAAGACTGAACTTCTCATTCTGGACCTTTGTTGTTCTGTATAGGCAATGTATTTTTTTTTCCCCAGATTTGTGGAATAATAGCTTTATTTATATATTTCTTCATCTATTTATTTATTTATTTATTTATTGACATATAATGTATTACTTGCCCCAGGGGTACAGTTCTGTGATTCATCAGTCTTACACAATTCACAGCACTCACCATAGCACATACCTTCCCAATGTCCATCACCCAGCCATCCCGATGTATTCTAACAGAAGGAAGCCTGATATTACCCCCACACCAAAATTAGAAATAGAACTACCATATGATCCAACAAGTCCACTCCTGGATATTCATCTGAAGAAACAAAAACTCGAATTTGAAAAGACATATGCACTCCCGTGTTCTATGCAGTTTTATTTATAAAAGCCAAATATGAACTGACCTAAATGTCCACTGATGGATGAATGGATAAAGAAAACATGATATACATATTTATACAATGCTCTATATCAGGGGGTAGCAAATTCTTGTGTAAAGGGCCAGATGGTAAATATTTTCTTTTGGGGAGACTACAAGATTTTTGGTGTAACTATTCAACAATACCTCTGTAGCTTGAAAGCAGTCCTATACAATAGGTCAGCAAATAGGGTTGGTGTTTCAATAAGACTTTATTTACAAAAACAGGCAGAAGGCCAAATTTGGCTGAAGGCCTGTAGTTTGCTGAATCCTGGTCTGTTATATAGGATACATGTTCAGAACATAGTGTATGTCAGAATGTAAGCTTCAAACATTGGAAGATGTCTGTAGATATTGTGAGAAACTCCACTTATTCAACAAATACTTATTGAACTAGATGCCAAGCTGAAGGATCAGCAAACAAAGCAGACACAAATTCTTGCCTAATGGAGTTTATATTGCACTAGGGATAGCTGATATTAACAACCAATGGAATAAACAAGCAAACTTTGCGTGGTATTTAAAAAGTTACACTATCGGGAAAATAGAGCATGTAAGGGGAATAGAGAGTATGTGGGAGGGAGTGACAAGGAAACCATTCTGTTTAAAAAGCATTGTGCTTTTGAACGGGATGGTTAAGGTAGAATTTAAAGAAAGTAGCATTTGAAATAATTTGAAAGAGGGGAGGAAATTAGCCATATATAAAAGTGACATTGGAAAGACAATGAAGCACAATGATTTTAACTTTTGTTCTGAGTCAAATGGAACATTCTTGCAAAGCTTGGAGCAGAGGACAGACACTGTGAAGTGAGCAGGCAGCTGCTGTGTTGGGAGTCACTTTCAGGCAGCAAGGGGAGACACAAGGAACTAATGGTCTCGTCTTTTATCCACTGGTAAATCTCTGGCTTTGGATTGGTGTTTAAACAATTTATTTTTAAAGTGAGTGCTGATATAGTTGGATTAATATTTATGTGCTGTAACTTTACTATTCACTATTTTTTCTCTTCATTCATCCCCCCGTTTTTTTGTTCTCTGTGGTATAATTGAACATTTTATATGATTCTATTTATTTCCTCTCTTAGCATTCTTAGCAGGTCAACTATCTTTGTGATTTTGTTCCCTTTAATTAATGGTTGTCTAGAGTTTACAAAATACATTTTAAGCAAATCTAAGTTCCTCTCCAAGTAATATGCTACTGCTTCACTGATAGTGCTGATATTTATAACTGATTATTCTCTGTCCCTCATGACATTGCTGTCATTCATTCCATTTTTGACCTGCTGTTATTACTCAATATGTTTAAACAGTTATGTGTTAGACTAGGCATAAGAAAAATAATTTTATTTCACCTTCATTTATATGCAGTTCCCTTCTTTGATGTTTTTCCCTTTTTAATGTAGATCTGATTTACATCATTTCCTTCCTTTTCAAGAACTTCTACCATTTCTTGTTGGGAAGGTTTGCTGCTGTTGAATTCCCTCATTTCTTTGCATGAGAAGGTTTTCTTTTTTTTTTTAAGATTTTATTTATTTATTTATTTATTTGAGAGGGAGAGAGAGCGAGCACTAGCAGGGGTTATGGCAGAGGGAGAAAGAGACCCCCTGCTGAGCATGGAGCCCAACTCAGGCTCTATCCCAAAACCTTGAGATCATGACCTGAGCAGAAATCAAGAGTCAGATGCTTAACCAACTGAGCCACCCAGGTGTCCCTGTTTGAGAAAGTTTTTATTTATCCTTCATATATAAAGGATAATTTTACTGGACATAAAATTTTTGGTTGGTATTTTTTTCTTCCTTCACCCCTTTAGATATTTCACTCCCTACCCTTCTTGTTTTCATGGTTTCTAATGAGAACTGTTACATTTCTTATTTTCTATTATTCTTGCCTTTTTTTCAAAATTTTCTCTATCTTTGTTTTTGTCAGTTTGAATCTGACATGCCTTAGTATTTTTTACTATGCATTTCAGTTCGATAATTTTATATTAACCTATCTCTAACCTCACTGATTCTTTCCTTGAGTATATTGACTTACTGATGAGCCCATTGAAGCATTTTTCATTTCTGTTACAGTGTTTTTTGACTTCTGATACATTCTTTTGATTCTTTGAGTTTCCATCTCTCTGCTTTTATTGCCCATCTGTTCTCACACCCTGTCTCCTTTCCAATAGAGCTCATAGCATATTTATCATATTAAGCTATTTTAAATTTCCTGTCTTATTATTCCAATATCTATGTTGTATCTAAATTTGGTTCTGATGATTGCTTTGAATCATCAAACTGTTTTGTTTTCTTTGCCTTATGGCATGCCTCATCACTTTTTTCTTGAAAGTCAGACATGTTGTACCAGATATTAGGGACTGACTAAATAAATCTTTAGTGTGAAGATCTATATTAATATGGCTAAACGTTGTGCTGGGTTTAACATTTGCTATAGGTGTCAGTGGCTTCAGATCCCTCCAGTGAACTTGATTTTGTCTTTCCTTTTGATTTGCAACTTCCCTCAGAGACATTCTGTGTATTCCATTTCTTTCAGCTGTAATTCACTCTGTTATACTGCAGCCCTGTTGGCATTGTAAGAAGTGGGGGGGAGGGAGAACATTCTATAATATTCCTATTAAATTCCGATCATTGGAGCTGTGACCTTCACAAGTGTTTTTTAATACTTAGTTCCCATGTCTTCCTTTTCCTTTTCTTGGCTGCAGTATTCTCTATCTGTTTCCTTGACCCTTATTGATTATCCACATTCCTTCCCACCCCCCACCCTGTAGATGAGACAGGACGTCTAGAAGGGAATGGAAGGTGAGAGATGTCTTTCCTCCAGCTGGGAAAGTGTTCTGGGAAAGCCTTTTCTCTTGGGGAGTAGGCACCTGCTATAGAGAACTGCTCTGGGAATACTTCACAATGATTATTCTTCCTTTCCAACTGCCTGAGCCAAGGAGTCATTCTCAGATCTTCATCATGGGAACCTGGTGGGGTTTTAGGAGGTAAACCCCACAAAAATGTGAGGGCCTCCTAAAATCATGGCCCCCTAGGACTTTCTCACTCTCAAGCTAGTCCACCTCAGCTTCCAGAAATTCCTCAAAGTGACCATTTAAGTGTTCCAGTAACTTCTGCTCCAAACAAACTGTGGCTCTCTGCATACCTATCTATCTCTCTAAGCTTGGGGGTGGCAGTTTCCCATGAAACATCAGTTTTCTGACTGGACCAAGAAAAATAATGATTTTCAGTTTGTTTGGCTTTTTCTTATAAGGATGAGTGACTACTTCCAAGCTCTTTACATGTCAGATTTGAAACTGGAAGTCTAATGAGGCTTCTAAAGATCTAGGCTCAACACTGGCAAACTTTAATTTCCACCCATGTGTCCTTAGGCAAAGGGACCCAATCCCAAACTGAAGGATGAACAGGTGTGTAGATGCAAGGAGGGGAAAGAATTGAGATCGTTCACTTAATGAACTACAAGGAAGTGGTTTCTCAGTATTATTGATCTCTGGATTCTTTCATCATGCCCTGGATCATTTCACCATGTCATTTCTCCCATCACCTCTGCAACCTATTTATTCTATGAAACTCTCTGCTTGAAATTGCTACAGTGTTTCTTTTTCCGGACTGAACCCTGACTTCACAGGAGGAAGGGAATGCAGTACTATTTACTGTTCCTCTATAAGCCCAACAACCTTCTACACAGGGTCTTAGTTAAGAGTCTTTTGTTGGCAAGAAAAAAAAAAAAAGCCACACAATTGGGTTCAAGGCCAAAAGAAAGAGAAGGAGGTTCAGAATGTCTTGGAAAGTATCTGGAATAGTTCACCAAACCCAGGAGAGAAGGATCATCAGGTCTCTCCAAGGCCTGAAACCTAAAATCGGAAATGGCCAGAAACCCCACATGGGGCTCCACTGCATTGCTTCCCTCTTCTTTTCTGATCGTCATGCTCTGTTTCTGCACACTGGCTTTCTCTGTTTCAGGAACAGAAGTGAGTCTGAGACACTGTCCTGTCCCCTCTGAGTATTCATCTCCTTGAGTCAAGAAGCACAATGGCTGGATCTTCTTTTAATTTCATACTCTCAAGGGATAAAATTTGTTTGGTTTGGGTTGGGTTGGTTTCTCTCTCCTGATGTAGTCCTTGGGCATTGGAACAGAACTCAGATAGCCCATCTCTGACTGATGGGCTGGGTTGGGGAGGAACAGAGACTGGAGAATGGGGCTTGCTGAATGCTGGGACTAAAGTTCTCAAGGGGGCATTTTTGTCCCCTAGGAGAAATTTAGCATGTCCAAAGGCCTATTTGATGTCACAACTGAGGGGATGCATTGTCATCTAGTGGGGAGAGGTCAAATATCTGAAATGCACTGGACAGCTCCCACAACAAAAAATTATCTGGTCCCAAATGTCAATACTGTCAAGGTTGAGAAACCATGAGCTGAGCTAACTCCCAAAATGAGAATGGTGAGTACCAGCCTAGCATTGGGTATGGGGGAGAACATGAAAGAAAAGGGAAAAGAAAGACAAATAAGTGATCATTGCAACATTAGTGAGCATTTTTTGTGTTCCAAACACTATAATAAGTGTTTGACCAACATCTTTTTTTGGCTTTTCATAACACACCTGCAAAGCAAGTGAGTGGTATCATCATCTCTGGTTAATGGCAAACCAAACAAGGATTCACTCCCTCTAAAACTGATGTTCTTAAATAGTAACTATAAAGTGAGAAGGGAAACTCACCCTATCTTGTGGGTCTGTACCTATTTTTACCTGGGATAGCTAAAAAGACATAAACAGATTCTTAAGTTCTGAGCTTGTGAGTCTAACAAATGACAGTAAATAATAACATCATGGCCATTGGCTTCTAGGAGGCAATATGGCAGTGACAGTCAGATCATGCTGTCTATCAAAGGTATTTGAATGTAATATAAGCAGCTAAACAAATATGCAGACTGACATGGAGAGAGAACAGAGTAGGAATCCCAGGCATGAGGCATGTTGAAACAAGACTGATGTTCTCACACTTCCTCCACTCCCAAGCTTGTTGGCCTTGGGCTCAGTTCATACTCCGTCCATCCACACCTTCAAACAGGAATAAACACATTAGATTTGTAGGATTGTGGTGATTAAACTCAGAAACGCATATAAACCAAGGGTTGGCAATTGTGTGCATCACTTTGATTCCATCTAACTTCTTGACTCTTTGACCTTGGGCAATACACTTAACTTTTCTGTGCCTTAGATCCCTTATATCCAACATAGATTTGATATTAATAGTACATACCTCAAAGGGTTTTTGTAAGGATTAAATTTGTCATTACAAGTAAAGTACTCAGAACAGAACAAAGTGTATAGAAAAATAACATTTTTAAGTAGTATTTTAAAACACAATTTATTTTTTATTTATTTTAATTTTTTTACATATTTATTTATATATTTGAGAGAGAGAGAGAGAGAGAGAGAGAGAGTGCACATTGCACCATGGTGGCGAGGGGCAGAGAGACAGGGAGAGAGAGAATCCTTAAGCAGACTCCCCACTGAGTGTGGAACCCAACATGGAGCTCAATACCAGGACCCTGAGATCATGACCTGAGATGAAATCAAGAATTGGCTCCTTGGGGCGCCTGGGTGGCTCAGATGGTTAAGCATCTTGGGATTGAGCCCTGCATCAGGCTTCCTGGTGGGGAGCCTGCTTCTCCCTCTCCCTCTACTGCTCCCCCTGCTTGTGCTTTTTCACTGTCTCTGTCAAATAAATAGATGAAATCTTAAAAGAAGAAGAAGAAGAAGAAGAAGGAGAAAAAGAAGGAGGAGGAGGAGGAGGAGGAGGAAGAAGAAGAAGAAGAAGAAGAAGAAGAAGAAGAAGAAGAAGAAGAAGAAGAAGAAGAAGAAGAAGGAGAAGGAGAAGGAGAAGAAGAAGAAGAATTGGCTGCTTATCTAATTGGGTCACCCTGGCATCCTAAAATACATTTTAAATAAAATTTTATTGGGATACTGTCATGCCCTTTTCTTCATGTCTATGGCTGCTTTTGTGCTACAAAAGCAGAGCTTAGTGGTCACAACAGAGATTGGGATATGGTCTGCAAATCCAAAAATATTTATTAGCTACCTGTTTCCAGGAAATGCACACTAACACCTGGTATAATGTGATGTTTCTGGCACAGCTACGGAGCCCTGCCTTCCCTAACCCAAGGGCTGACTGGATCCTTCCTTCTACACTGGGAGAATTTCCTCTGCATTTGTTTTCTCACAGACTTGTTTAAGGTGTTCCAGCCAAACTGGTCTCTGTCAATTTCCAAATCATGGGTGAACACACTGAATTAAATGATGTGGTGACAGACAACCAGATAAGACCATGTTTACCCCCAGGAGATGCAGATCTTTTGTTTTGGAGTGGGATGTGGGCAGGATAGGAAGTTTGGGGTTGATAGCACTATTTACAAGGCAGGGTAATGAGATGAACAAAGAAGGCGGGGGAGAAAAGAGTTTCAAATCTTAGCTGCTCTACACATTAGTTGTGTGACACTTTTGTCAAATTGATGAAATCTCTGGTCATCAGTCTTCTCATCTTAAAATGGGGTGGACAATATTACCTTTTTTGTAGATTAAATGAAATAACTTTTATGAGAACTAAATGAACATTAAAATGTGGAGAATAAATGTTGTACTAATCATTTATATGTTCCACAGATATTTACTGAGTACCTATTACAGAGGTACTGTAGGGTAAGTCTGTCTTCACACCCCACCTCCCATGGTACTATAATGACAGTAATAAGAGCTAGAATCTACTGGACATTTTCTATATAGTCTGTCCTGTTCTAAACACTTTCTTTATCTTGTAGTAACAAATTTAATCCTTACAACAATCCTTTGAGGTATGTACTGTTGTTGTGAAATCCATGTTGGAGATAAGGGAACTAAGGCACAGAGAAGTTAAGTGTATTGCCCAAGGTCACACAGCTAAGGAGTTGGGCAGTTAGGATGAGGCACTCAGCGGGTCTGGTTGCAGAGCCCACAGTTTTCTTTCTTCTTCTTCTTCTTTTTCTTTTAAAGATGATTTATTTATTTATTTGACAGAGAGAAAGACAGTTAGAGAGGGAACACAAGCAGGGGAAGTGTGAGAAGAGGAAACAGGCTTCCCGCTGAGCAGGTAGCCCAATGAGGTGCTGCATCCCAGGACCCTGGGATCATGACCTGAACTGAAGGCAAATGCTTAACGACTGAGCCACCCAGGTGCCCTGAGCCCACAGTTTTCAATAGTGAGCTGAGCATCAGCTCTGTAACATGTTTAGCAGTGATTCATTTTAAGTTTGGATGGTCTTCACTGTTGGTTCTAGTATATGTGCTGAACGCACGTGGCACAGGTGTGACTTTTGGCACAGGGTCTGTGGGGTCTCTGGGAAAAAGAAGCTGCTGCCGACAAAGGCGAAACACTCTGAGGCCTAGCTCTCGGAGGTGTAGAGGAATTCTCAGTGGCCTGTGGAGGGGATCATCAGACACAAGCCTTCAGGATGAACATCTGTACCATAGAGAAGGAGAAAGTGAAAGAACACCTTCTCTGTGATCTGAATTGCATGGGTACCTGTTGTAAACTAAATTAGGTTCCCACCTTAACCCCAGTCCCTTCAGATGTGACTATATTTGGAGGCAAGGCCTTTAAAGAGATGGTTAAGTTACATGAGGCATCTAGGGTGGGCCCTCGTCCAGTCTGATTGGTGCCCTGTAAGAAGAGGACGTGAGGACATGGGGAGAGACACCAGGGACACATGCAGACAAAGGGAAGGCCATGCAAGGACACAGTGCAAAGTGGTTGTCTATAAGCCAGAGAGGCGTCAGGAGAAACCAACCCCACTAACACCTTCATCTTGCCTTTCAAGCCTCCAAATCTGTGAGAAAGTGAATTTCTGTTGTTTAAAGCACCCAATCTATGGTACTTTGTTATGGCAGTGCTAGCAAAGGAATCTAGGGTGGAGCAGCCTTCCCCTAGATCACCTTTACCTGAATCCAAAACAAAGAGTAGGGAGTCTTTCTCTGACACCCTGCCACATACCACAGAGCAGATTTGACTTTTGGGGTGTTCGGAGGGGTACCAGCAGCCAAGAAATGCGGAGCCCGGGGGTCAGCGAGAGAGGGACTGGGCACCCAGAGGAGGAACGCGATGTAGCGACAGGGCCTGCTGTGTTCAGTGGAGCGGTGGCAGCCATTTTCAGGCAATTGCTGCCCCATAAATAGGAGTGGCAGAGACACAGAGCCAGCAGACCAGCAGGAGGAAGTGGCTGTGACCAGCGGTGCAGCACAGATTTCAAGAGAGGGCAGCATATGTCACACACGCCTCTGGAGATTCTAAATTTCTTGAGAGGGAAGCTGGGGTATGTAAGTCAGCAGTTTGGGGAAATGAGCCAGAAAAATTAGGTATTAATACTAGCGCTCCCACATATGTACCCAGAAGGTGGTGAGGCTTGGGGAAGCTACAGTTCCACACAGTTGACCCCAGAGCAGATGTCCATGAAGATCTATCTGAAAAGTGAAAGAAGGTGCATGGAAGAAATGGACCAACAGGCAAATAACGGTGAAATGGGATAAAAAAAAAATGAATGGGAAGATTTGTGTGTAAGAACCCAGGGAGGCAGATGTAAACTGACCAACCACTTCACAGGGTTATTGAAGAAACCCTAATTAAAAGGACTTCGTACATAGAACATGTTATGTAGATGGTTTATTCAGTAAAAATTCAACTCTATTTGAGATGATCACAAGCAGGAATTCAGTGGCAAGAATAGGAATTCCATTGGAGGAAAACAATTAATTGACTAGAGAAAGAAAAAAAAAGGCAAATCAAATCAGGTAGATTAAAAAGAAGCCAGTTAAAAAAATGTTCAAGTTCTAATGTGAATGTTTTCAATGCCAGGTCTTCAGAAAATCATTAGTGCTTCTTATAGCTTGAAGACAATGAATGACAGTAAGTCCAGCTTTCCTGTCTCTCCTTTCTGAAATCACACAAATGCGAAAGGATAAGTGAAACCACAAATTCTTCCTCAAAGACTAGAAAGCAGGTGAAATTGAACGGCAAAGAAAATAAAAGGGTGGCAGGGGCCCAGGAGCAAAACACAGACCCCGGAGCATAGAGATCATTTTCGGATAACACAGGCCATTGAAATATGTCGGAGCAGGGGGGGGTTCCAGAAAAATATAGAAGAAATAATACACTCATGGAAAATATGAAGGTAAATTGGAAGTCACGAAAGGGGAGATAAATAAAACTGAAGAAATGAAGACAAAGGTAAATTTAAAAATAAATATACATTTTTTCTTCTCAAGTCAAATTAATGAAGATGCTAAAACTTATATTTAGCCCTCTTGAGAATGATTTAAGTTCTTCATTATTGAAGTCATGTGAAGTCCTGTTGAAGTGACGTAGGGTGTCTTCAGTGGTCATTAGGATTTTCAGCTGATTGCTCTAGGGTGCTATATCTTTGCTATTTCCTTTGATTTAGGTTTTCTCACTCATCCCCATCACCAAACTGTACCCTATGGGGTTTTGTTTTATTTTGTTTTGCTTTGTTTTCTATTTATCTGCTTCTTGCATTTTCTCCTCTACATATTTTTTTTAATTCAACAGCTTTTAATACTCTGTTAAAAATGCCATATAACCGGATATAACCACTACATGATGAGTAAAAGTTGAAAATGGGGGCGCCTGCGTGGCTCAGTCATTAAGCGTCTGCCTGTGGCTCAGGTCATGATCCCAGTGTCCTGGGATCAAGCCCCACATCGGACTCCCTGCTCTGCGGGAAAGCCTGCTTTTCCCTCTCCCACTCTCCCTGCTGCTGTTCCCTCTTGCTGTGTCTCTCTGTTAAATAAATACAAAAAATCTTTTTTAAAAAAGTTGATAATGATTAAGTACTTTCTTCTCTAGTTTGTTTGTTTAAATTGCAGAGAAGTGGGCATATGGTATTTGTCACAGCAAAGGGCTTCTCAGGATCCCCTTTTGCTTGAGATGAGGTCCTAATTTGCTGACCTGTTAAGAAAACTGAAGTATTATTTTCTTACGATCATGTTTATCAACACAAATTTTTCATTGTGTTATTCTAGTCATAGTTTTGCATTGTTTTTGCTTGTCCCTTTGCTTTGTTTTTTAAGAGTATACCTGACTCTGAAATCAGCAGGCTGATTTGTATCAATCATTTGCATCATTTATAGAGTGAATCACTAGAGGAACTCTAATGTAATTAACTGCTTGACATGGGACTGGATAAAATACAGCTTGGGACAGGACTGAAAATACTGTGGTCATATATAAAAGTTTGAGACCCAAGCTATCTGGAACCAAGTTCTGGTACTACTAATTATTACTGGGAAGACCTGGGGTAAATAATTAAATGCCTCTAGATTTCAGCTTCCCCATTTATGTAAGAGGGTAAGAGAGATTTCTACCTCAGAGGTTTGATTATGGCCCCTAACTGCTGATGCATGGTTAGCACTTAGTATGGTCTACTATGTAGTCACAGGAAGTAATAAATGCCAGCAGCAACTATTCAAATATTACAGTCTAACTAAAATTCATAATGCTGGGGCACCTGGGTGGCCCAGTTGTTAAGCGTCTGCCTTCATCTCGGGTCATAATCCCGGAGTCCTGGGATTGAGCCCCACATTGGGCTCCCTGATTGGCAGGAAGCCTGCTTCTCCCTCTCCCTTTGCCCCTGCTTGTGTTCCCTCTCTCTCTGTCTCTCTCTCTGTCAAATAAATAAATAAATCTTAAAAAAAATAAAATTCGTAATGCTAATGTGAAATAATATTTAAGAAATAAAACCATGTTGTGAAGGCTGTGAAATAGGTGAAAAGCTTGCGTCCAGAAGAGTTAACTGTCAGCAAGATAGAATCGTAAAACTGTATTAGAGAAAGCTAGGGCAAAACTTTCAGTTCTGGTCTTGGGTCTTGGAATATGATTACTGTCCATTAAGCACAAAATCTTCAGGAAGAGATGGAACAGTGGGTGAGTTCAAAACTGTGAGCTTTCTTATTTGTTCTAAGGGCAGCCTTTTTATCTGTTTTCCTCTCGACTGATAGAAGAGATGAAAGGAATGGAAATAAAATGAATCCCAATAATATCTGGGAAGAGAAAGGAGCTTAATAACAAGCAAGTCTAATGCAGGAGTGAGAGCAAGGGAAAAGGAGAAAACCCGTCAAGATGATAGCTTTGTGTCTGACGAGATGAGGAGAGAGGAGAGTGCTTATATAATGTGTTTTGCATCAGGGTCTTTGAACAGGCAGCTGAGCTGTCCATTGTTGCCTCATAGAAGGAAAAGAGCTGATTCTGATTTGGCGGGCTGAGAGGGGCAGAAACCAGAGCATCTACTTCTAGTGCTCACTTTTTTTAAAAAAACACCTAAAGAGAAAGCAGGGACTTGAAGAGTGTAAGCTTAATCTTCTTGAACATAATTCCTAGGCATAAGGCAGGATACCGTCCCTCTGGGTGGAATGGGGGGAGGGAATCAAAAGAGTTCCATCAGAAGTTGTTGCTTACATTTATTTATTTTGCACTTTATTGAGTTAGTCATTGATTTTTAAGTAGGCTCCACACCCAGAATAGAGCCCAATGCAGGGCCTGAACTCAAGGACCCTGAAATCAAGACCAGAGCTGAGCTCAAGAACCTGACACTTAATTGACTGAGATACTGAGGTGCCCCTATTTTGCATTTTAAAAACCTTGAGGAGAGGGAGGCAATGAGACCTGCAGGGAGAAAACTCTGAAGGGAGAACCCTGTGTCTCTGATGCCAACAAACTGTGTAGAACTGTGTAGCCTTGAGCTCTTCGCTTCTTCCCTGAGGCCTCAGTTTCTCTGTATAACAAAGTTGTTGAAGGGTTGGTCTGTAGGATCTCTAAGTCCCTTTTTAGTTCAAAAATCCTTTCATATATTGTAATGTCAAGACAATCAATTTGTGCTCCCACGGGTTGGTCCATATTGTTTTAGCTGCCATCTTACCTCATTGCTCTTTTTCTGACCCTCTCTGTTACTGGCAAACACTGTGCACTTTAACTTCCCTCCTCTTGCCTAATTTGTGCCCTTCACCTTCACTGCTTCTGCTTTAACAGCTAAATACACTTGTCTTTGGGGCTCAACTCAAGTGTGTTGACATAAATTTCTAGACACAAAATGGAGTTGCTCCTGGTCAGGGTGCCATGTCAGCAAACAGAACTTTCCTGTTCCTGTGAATGTTTAACATGACCAGAAGCAGAGACTAGCCAGTCAGCCAGTTCCCAAACCCAAAGCCAACCCTTAGTTCCTTGTTTCTTAATCGTTCTAAATAAGGTCAGATATACATCCCTTGTCAATCATACCCTTTCTCTACTTTGCTGCCTCTAAGACTTAGTAAAACTCACTCTTGCCCCAAACATCTTGATAAGAGTGTGCCATTGCTTGTGAGGCACTGAACTCCCCAATGCCTAGATTGTCTTCCCTAGAGTCAAGGACATAGACACTGTCTTATTTTTGTCACTTGTCATGTCCTTATGCTCCTGTCCAAAAGAAGAGATCTTCCCTTCCTTGAATTTCCATAAAACGTCCCCTGTTCCCTCTCAAGGAACTCATGTACTGTAATCATTAGTTTATGTATTGTCTCCCCGATTAGCAAGTGTAATAAACGCTCTCGTTCTTGGGACCACTGGGCGTAGCGACACACAAGTTCTCACAATATTGAAACATGTCTATGACATTTGGTAAATAGGCACTATCCCATGCCCTCCACAGAGAACGCCTTTGCCCGAGATTTTTTCTCACTCCTTCCCCTAGGACACCTCATGTCCCCTCATTCAAATAACTGAATGGTTGGTACCTGGCACAGCACTGTCTCCAGGGTCCAGTCTAGGCTATGGCTTTGTTCTTTCAGATAGGTCAGATGTTGTACAAATTGTTAAATATTTTGAATGTCATCCTGCTCTGTATCTTCCCTGGCCACAGTCTTCTGTATCATAGCTCGCACATAATAAACGCTGAATAAGTGTTTGGTAAATAAAAGAACTCTGGCTTGTTCCAGTGCCACAAAAATTCTAGGAAATATGTTAGGTTCAAAGATGACATGGGATTGTTTGATGAGTCAGTGTTTAAGGTTGTCCCTTGACTTCAAAACACACCTAAGAATGGGCATTAAGGAGGGCACATGTTGTGATGAGCCGTGGTTGTTATATGCAACTGATGAATTATTGACACTACATCTGAAACTAATGAGGTACTGTATGTTGGCTAATTGAATTTAAATTTAATTTAAATTGAATTTAAATTAAAAAAAGAATAAGAATTTTGAAGGGAGGGCAATGAGTACAGGAGCTAAAATAGAGATATTAAGCAAAATTGAAGGGAAATAAATGCATAATTGAGTAATGCACTGGGTAATAGATTTGAGCTTTTCAATAGTTTGGTTTAAGCTGCTTGAATTAGAGGAGTATTAAATGTACTGTTTTCTCCTGATTATCCCTCTTGCATCTCAATTCCTTTTCTGTCTCTCTTGGGGCTGCTCTTTTCTGGTTCCAAGTAAGAGCCCTCCCTAAACTTTGGCCCCTTTGCCCTCTTCATTGTACATTCTTTTGCTATAATGAAAAAATAATTTTAGCAAAGCTGCACAATATACAGAGAATATACAACAATCAGTTGGAATTCTATAACAATGAATAATTGAAAAATCAAAAGTAAAAAAAATTACCATTTAAGTATTGAGAAAACTGGAAGGCCACGTGCAAAAGAATGAAACTAGACAACTTTCTCACACTGTAAAAAAAAAACCAACAAAACAAAACAAAACAACAAAAACAAACAACCTTGAAATGGATTAAAGATCTAAATGTAAGACCTGAGGGGCTCCTGGATTGCTCAGTCACTTAAGTATCTGCCTTTGGCTCAGGTCACGATCTCAGGGTCCTGGGATCAAGCCCCGTGTTGGGGTCCCTGCTCAGTGAGGGAGTCTTCTCCTCTGCCTCTACCCCCAACTCATGCTCTTTCTCTCTCTCTCTCTCTCTCTCTCTCTCTCTCTCTCTCTCAAATAAATAAGTAAAATCTTAAAGAAAAATAAACATAAAACCAGAAACCATAGAAATCCTAAAAGAAAACAGGCAGTAAACTCTTGGACATTAGAATTAATACTTTTTTGAGGGGCACGTCTCCCTAGACCAGGGTAACAAAAGCAAAAATAAACAATTAGGACTATATTAACTAAAAACTTCTGCACAGAGAAGGAAACCACCAACGAAACAAAACGGAATGGGAGAAGATATTTACAAGGGGGATCTTGTGTGACTACGAAGGCGTAGCACAAGGTGGTTCTTTGTGGTGCTGGAATAATTGTGTCTCTTAATTGCAGTGGTGGTTACATGAATCTACCTATTATAAAATAACATAGAACTATAAACAAACATTGCACCATGTCTGTTTCCTGGCTTTGGATATTATACTATAATTATGTAAGATGTAATTATTGAGAGAACCTGGGTAAAGACTACAGGGAATATCTCCGTTAAAAATTTTTTTCCAGAATTTTTCAGTTCCAATCTCTGTGAATGTTCCAACAGATCAAGGCATACCTGGCATTCAAACACCTGAAGGCTAACTAAACAAAATAATCTCTGAAGTTTATTCAAAACTGGAGAAGTCAATGAATTAATAAAATCATCTGGAAGACTCTTTAAAAAGTACCCTTTAAGGTATCACAAAAGAAAATAAAATACTTAGGGATAAGTCTAATGATATTTGTGCAAGATCTCTATCCTGAAAATTACAAAAGACTGATGAAAGTCATCAATTAAGACATAAGGAAACAGATATATTGTGTTCATGGATTGGAAAATGCAAGATTTAAGATTTCACTTCTCACAAATTGATCTACAGATCCAATGCAATTAAAATCCTGTCAGAATTTTTTGTAGCTACCAATAAGCTGGTTTTAAAATTTATTGGAAAAGGGAAAGAGCCTAGTACAACCAAGATGATTTGGGAAAAGAAGAATAAAGTTGGAGGACTTACATTACCTGATTTTAAGACTTATGATAAAGCTGTAATAATCAAGACAGTGCAATATTGGAGAAAGAATATATAGATAGATAAAGGGAATAGAATAGAGTCTAGAAACGGACGTGCAGAAATATGACCAATTGATTTTTGACAATAGTGCAAAGGAAATTCAATGGAGAAAGGATAGTTTTTTTCTTTTCACAAACTGTACTAGAATGATTAGATATCCATATATAAAAAAGAACTCAGCCTATAATTTACACTGTATGTAAAAATTAATTCAAAATGGATTGTAGAACTAAGTGTAAGATATAGAGCTATGCCATTTTTAAAAATAGAACATAAGAGAAAAATCTTTGTCACCTTAGATTAGGTAGAGTTTGTAGATAGAAACATCAAGAGTATAATCCATAAGTGAGAAACCGATAAACATGACTTCATCAAAATGAGATGTTTTAGTTTGCAAAAGACATCTGTGAAGAAAATCAAAAGACAAGTCACAGACTGGAAGAAAATATCTGCAAATCGTACATCTGATAGAAGTGCCTGGGTGGCTCAGTCAGTTAAACATCTGCCTTTGTCTCAGGTCATGTTCCCAAACTCCTGGGATCGAGTTCTGCATGGGGCTCCCTGCTCAGCAGGGAGCTTGCTTCTCCCTCTGCCTGCTGTTCCCCCTGCTTGTGCTCTGTCTCTGTCAAATAAATAAACAAAATCTTTTTAAAAAAAGTCATACATCTGATGACTCTCTAAACTCAACGACAAGAAAGCGAATAACCCAATAAAAAACGGACCGAAGATTAGAGCAGACACTTCTTCAAAGAAGGTATATGGATAGGAAATAAACACATGAACAGAGGCCAATATCATTAGTCACTAGGGAAATGCAAATTAAAGCCTCAAGGACCTGCCACTGCACGCCTCTTAACAAAAACAAAGAAAACGAAGTCCAGTAACGCCAACTGGTGGCAGCATACTGAGTAACAGGAATCTCAGGCATTGCTGATGGGAATACAAAATGGAAAAGCCACTGTGGAAAAGCTTGTCAGTTACTTATAAAGTGACACCTATGTGTCCTATCTGACCCAGACATCCTCCTGTAGGTGTTTAACCTACAGAAATAAAAGCATATGTCCACACTAATACCTGACATGAAGGTTTATGGCAGCATAAAACTAATAACGTGATTGCCAGAAGCTAGAAGTCACCAAATATCCTTCAACTGGGTAATCAACAAACTTAAGGTACGTAAAGAAAAAAAAAATCACACTTCTTTTGTTATGTATTTCCACAACTTTGGACAAATGTGTAATCATGTAACTACCACCAAAGAACAGATACAGAATAATATCATGAATGCCCCCCCAAAAGTCCCTTTTTGGGGGTCTTATTTGTATAAGATCTTGGTTTTGTATCTTACTTTAAAGTTAAAAAAAATTAAAATGAATGAAATGAATAAAAATTCCTCTAGAAATACTTCCGTCTAAAATTTGTCATTTTCAAAAACAGTCAGGCACTATCTAATAAAACTGAGTGTATGATTGGGTTTCACTTACATTTCCAGGCTTAGTTTGATGGATTCATCAAGGCAAAACCTAGTAATCTGCATATTTCTCTGAGAGTGTGTATGTCATTGAGAAGTTTACATTAAAAAACCAGCTAACATACTTCCATCTTTTAAAAATGTATAAATGTATTTCATTATATCCAACTTTACAGGAATATAGGAGTTGCATAAAAGTCATACACATCTTCTTTTGATATTATCTTTTTCCTTTTCCTTTTTTTTTTTAGAAGTCATTTATCTGAAGTTCAAATCTTTCCTCAGTTGCAGAGTGGTGTCTAAGCATAAAGTTTAGCACTGCTCAAAGAGCTGGCTTGCTACTTGCCTTCCCTAAGACCTATCCTGTCAGTTCCAGAAACCAGGACAGATGCAGACTTGGCATGAAGGCCTTCCCTGGAACGTACCTGCTATGTGGTAAGGACATCGCTTCAGTTCATTTACAACAGGCTGTGGCTCCCATCAGAAGCCTATCAGGGTTGCTTATGCATTTATCTGCTCTTTCTCCTGCAATCTTTGCAGATATCTCATTAGATCTGAAGTATTTTACAAGATATTACAACCCAAGCTAGGCAGGAAGTCCATCACCAGAAGGGTCTTATTATTAGACAGTCGTGCACCAAATCTTGGGAATGGTGGAAACAGTCCATTGTTTCCCTCCTTCTGTCTCCTAGCCATCCATACTGATCCCACCTCAGAGAAAGGCATAAAGGAGGTGTCCTGTGTGATTTCTCTCCCCTTTTTATGGCCTCTTTGTCTTCCTCTCTTTGTCTTCCAGCCCTCTTCACAGTGTCCCCTTTCTTCTTCCTTTCCGCCTCTAACCTCACTAAAGTCAGGTGGTACAAACAGCTTTTCCCTCAGTGAAGGTAGGGTTGAGAGGGATGGCAGATACAATCAGGTCTTGCCCCTGTCTGATGAGTTGAAGAGACATTTCCTTTCAGACCCAGCCTTATGATGAAATGTTAAAAAGTCAAAAGGGTGAGACTTTCCAGCATTTGACCTAAATGCGGTTCATTATTTTGCTCACAGAAGTCATTTTCCTTCATTCTCTTTGCTTTCCTAGCCATTCCTAATTTTAGACTGAAAAGGGGGAGGTGGTATGCACCAAGTGAAGGTACAGTCAAGTAGGGTAAAATGGATACAAAAACTTCAGTTTTTTCATTTTTATTTTTTTAAGTAGGTTCCACACCCAGCGTGGAGCCCAATGTAGGATTTGAACTCACGACTGTGAGATCAAGACCTGAATAGAGATAGAGTCAGACACTTACCTGACTGAGCCACCCAGGTGCGCTGGGTACAAAATCTTTGATGTCACGTCACTAGGATTCAGGAATTTAACATCATTGAGATGAAAATTTTTTTAAAAATTCCATTTGTAAAATAACAGAAGCACCAATGTTTCTTTCAGTCATATATAATGTAAATATATTTCAAGGGAATTCCGTACTCAAATAGAATATTCGAATATAAGTCAGAATTTATTGCCAAATCTAGTGATTCAGTGGTTCTGTAGTAGTTTGGGGGTTATTACTAAGCCTGCCTCCTACACTGAATGTTCCCCGTAATTATGAGCCTACAATGATGGCATCTTTATTGTAGATTTTCTGTCTTCTCCAAAATCTCAAGCAGTCAGCTGTCAGTAAAACTGAAAACCTATAGTTTTAAATAGAATTGAAATTTCAGTTAAATAAAATTGAAAACCTATAGTTTTAAAATAGAAAACCAAGTATGAAAACCCTAGTTTGTGTTGGTGATTGATCAATATTATCTTGCTTCCTTCATGATATTAGTGTGTCTTCTTTTATCCTCTTATTACTTTTGGCTTCTAATTTTGTCAGGACTGGTAAAATATGTAATTTCCAATTATTTGGGAGTTTGTTCATAACTTGCCTTCTTACAAAGAGAACCCAAAAAGCACAAGCTAAAGTGAAAAGATCAATCAATTTGACTGCATTGAAATTTAAGATCTCTGTATGCCAATCACCATAAAGTTAAAAAGCAAATATCAGGTTAAGAAAAATATTTGCATCGTATCTAGCAAAGGGTTATTAAGTGAAATAGTTGAAGAGCTACTACATACCAATAAGAAAAAGATATATAAAAATGGCAAAAGATATTAACAGGCAACTTAGAAAAGGAAATATAAATGGCCAATAAATATATGAAACATTACTCAAACTCATTAGTAATTAGGAATATGAAATTTATAATTAAAATGAAATAGTATTTGTCCTCCATCAGATTAAGAAATTATTTGAGTATGATATAAAATGGTAGTGAGTGTCTAAGGAACTAAATCCATAATATATTATTTATATGGTATAAGTTGGTATTCTTCTTTGGGAGGAGATTTGGCAACATCCCTTCAGATTAGAAACATGAATCTCTTATACAATCTAGCCATGTTTTTTGCTCAGTCTCTGCTCCTTGGGAACATTTGCACACCTGCTTATGAAGGCATGTAACAGCAGGTATCATTTATTGATAACTTGCTTCAACTGTTCTAAGTGCTTTGCATGCTTAAATGCCTTTAATTCTTATTAATTTCTATTAGTATCTTCTTTTTACAAATTTATAATCTAGGATGTGAACCCAGGTAGCCTGGCTCTAGAAGCTATGTTCTTTCCCTTGTGCCATATTATCTCTCAAGAGAATTATTCTCTTGTACAAGGATGCTCATTGCCTCATTGCAACAGAAAAAATACGAAATAAGGGCGCCTGGGTGGCTCAGTGGTTAAAGCCGCTGCCTTCGGCTCAGGTCATGATCCCAGGGTCCTGGGATCGAGGCCCACATCGGGCTCTCTGCTCAGTAGGGAGCCTGCTTCCTCCTCTCTCCTCTCTCTCTGCCTGCCTCTCTGCCTACTTGTAATCTCTCTCTCTGTGTCAAATGAATAAATAAAATCTTTAAAAAAAAAAAATACGAAATAATTTGGAGTGTAATGCAGCAGGAAAAAGGGATGAGGTACATTTATAATATTGGTTCCAATCCAGGAGCAATTTTGCTCCCCAGGGGACATTTGGCAGTGTATGGAGACAGTTTTGGCTGGCTGTCACAGCTGCGTGGGAGGAGGGAGTTGCCAATGTCATCCAGTGGGTATGAGCCAATATATTAACATGGATTGTTCTCTAAGAAATAGTGTTCATTTCCAAAGCCAATTTGTAGTATACCAATTATTTAAGGTACACACACACACACACACACACACACACACACACACACACACACATACACACAGAGTGATATATATTCCGGATATGTGTACTCCTACCTGTATGTGTATATACCTAGGAAAAAGTCTAAAATAATGCATACAAACTCTGAAATGTTGTCACTCCTGTAGTGGAAGGGGGTATGGATTGTGGGGAAAGTATGAACAAAGAGAATTTTGAAAATAGAACCATTTTTTTAACTATATGAATATATTCTTTTTTTTTTGATGTAGTGTTCAATGATTCATTATTTGTATATAACAGCCAGTGCTCATTACAAAATGTGCCCATGTTTTAAAATGTTAAGAAAAAATGTACTTATGTATATTTATAGAATTAAAATTAATATTAAAGTACCACTGAATACTATTTGCTACTTGTTAACCTGAGAGAGATGAACAAAAGACCGTGAGCAGTGATGATAGGTGGGGGGGAAAAAGGCTGCTCCAACCCTCTGACCAAGCATCTCTTTTGGGAAATACTTCCTATGAAACATAATTACAAGATGCATATAAGATGCTCATATTCAAATACAAACAAGTCCTAGAGTCAACACCCAACTGAGGACTCTAGGGGGAGAAATAGGATTCATCTGGGAGCCAAAGGGAATTCCCTTTATCTTTTTTAGTTAAAGATTTTACAAGAAGAATTTTTTTAAAAGATCTTATTTATTTGGGCGCCTGTGTGGCTCAGTTGTTAAGGGTCTGCCTTTGGCTCAGGTCATGATCCCAGGGTCCTAGGATCGAGCCCCCCATCAGTCTCCCTGCTCAGTGGGAAGCCTGCTTCTCCCTTTCCCTCTCCCAGTCCCTCTACTTGTGTTTCCTCTCTCGCTGTGTCTCTCTCTGTCAAACAAATAAATAAAATCTCAAAAAAAATCTTATTTATTAATTTGAGAGAGAAAGAGTGAGCAAGAAAGACCATGAGCATGAGCAGGGTGGGGGAGAAGAGGGAGAGAGAAAGAATCTCAAGCAGACTCCCTGCTGAGCAGGGAGCTTGACATAGGACTTGATCCGAGGACCCTGAGATCATGATCTGAGCTGGAAGTAGACACTTAACCAACCAAGCCACCCAGGTGCCGCACAAGAAGAATTTTCTTATATGTTATTTCAGTTATTAAAAATAGAAAAATAAATCAGTCAAAAAGTGTGACCCAATACAAATATATAGGGTGTGTTATTGGCTGTGGTCCAATTAAATTAAAAAAAGAAAACAAAACAATAAAGCAATGTAAATATTCAAGAATAAGAGGGCAAACAAGTTAGTCCTTGCTCATTTGAACAAGTGCCCTGTACTTATGGATAATAGCATTCTGGAAGTATGTCTATTAGTATGGGCAGGTGATTGAATTACCTGGCTAGATGAAGAAATGGCAATTATAAAACATATACATGGAATCATATACCATTAATTCAAAGAAAAAGATAAGCATAAGCATAGGAGGAAAACACTTGGAAGGAGAATTACCAACATTTTCAGAAGAATTATCTTTGGAGTTAGAGGTAGAAGGACTTTTGTGTTATCTTCATTCTGATTCTCTCTGTGTTCAAATTTTTTGTACTCGAATTATTTCTAATAAACCAGCTTAACACAAAGGGAAAGCAAAGTGTTTTAGATAGTAAAAAGAGTCCAGGTAATAGAGTAATAAAAACATGTTTAAAGTGGGGCTTTGGGGTGACTCTAGAGGTTAAGAGTCTGCCTTCAGTTCAGGTCATGATCTCAGGGTCCTGGGATCGAGTCCCTGCATCGGGCTCCCTGCTCTGTGGGGAGTCTGCTTCTTCCTCTGCTGCTCCTCCTGCTCTCTCTCTCAAATAAATAAATAAATAAAAGCTTTAAAAATATGTTTAAAGTAACTAAGAAAAATAATAGAAAAGGGAACTAAGGGTAAAAAAGTAATGTGGAATCAGAAGTAAAACGTAGAATCTCTATATTACAGTAACTTTGGGTCCAAGTTTGGTTCTGTTGTTTAAGAGCTAAATGACTGGGGGAAAGTTCCTTAACCCACTTGAAGTTCAGTTTCATGTCACAAAATGTAATAACTACAGCTCTTTTTTAGGGCTCGTATGAGGGTTAAATGAGAAATCATCTTAACATGCACTGAAGTATTGTTTAGTAGTTTAGAAAACCCCTCCAAAGCTCAGCTGAGATCAGTGTTACCAGGGATGTCCCAAAGTATACATAATTCACTAATTTTTCTACATCCACAAAAACGGTTGAGTAGCCACGTGTTAGAGATCAGTCTCCAGTAAGTACCCGGATCACAGTTAGTTTTTAGCTTCACTACTCAGTGTGGGCAAAGAATCAACAGTATTTCTGGGAGCTTGTTAGAAATGCTAGATTTCGACCTACCTCAGACCCAGAAGTCAGAATCTTCATGGGAGCCCCTTAGGAAATTCATAGGGACACTGAACTATTCAATTCCGGTTAAAAATAAAATTCTGTGCTTTAATAGTTAGCTGGACTAGGTTTGGACTGTCAAACACATGTGAAAATTGAGACATCTAAAAAGAAACTGTGACTGGTGAGAAAGCTTTCTCACTTCCAGTCACAAGGAGGAGTATTACACATTTTGGTTTCAAGGTTAACTGCAAGGTAACTGATGAGACATTGTAGAGTATTGCCACACAGTATGGCCACATGTGGGCAAAATGTGATCATTAACTCTTTCCTTCAACACAAAGGAAGACACATAAGAAATGCTCAGAGTAGTCAAAAGCTGTAGTCTTGGTGTGAGCAACTTGGCATTGAGTCAAAATGTCTATCTTAGCTTCTGGCTCATTGGGAAGGAGATATTGTATTCAGTGTACTTGCCACATGCTGCAAATTGTCAAAGCTCATCTTATTCTTACATCATGGTCCATAGGTCCTTTTAGTAAGGCAGAGAGTTCTCCAAAATCCGTACAAACCATGGTTTAGTACCAGGATGCCCTGACCTTGGGCTTAGCCATCTAGACTCCAGTAGACAATGAAGACCTTAGAGCCATTTTTTTAAAGAATTGTTTTGTTTTTGGTTTTGTTTTCACTTGTTCTGTTCTCATAGAATTTGAACTTTTGAGGTTTGTCTTGGGGTCTCTTCCAAGGAATGTGTGTTTTGAAGGAGTGGAAAAAGGGGTACAGTCAGTATGCCGTCACTGAAGGACTGAGAGAGTGGAGAAAAATGTCAGGATACTGAGTCTGGACTGGAGGAAAGAGATGAAGGAACACTGGGAAAAAGTTGGTGGCAGTAACTCTCCTCTCTGTCTGGGTACACACTTCTGTCACTTTCCTTTGTCCAAAACCAGTGTGGTATTGAGCACGAAGCATGAGCTTTGAAGTCAGAAAAAATTAAATCCCTGTCTGTGTTCTGACCCCTTCTGGCTGTGTGTCCTTCAGCTCATGACCTGCTCTCAGTTGTCTTATCTGTACATTGAGACTTACAATATCTGATACCCATGGTGGTCATATTAACTTAATTAAAATAATAAACTGTCTGGTTTAATACCTGGCACATTTTGGGTGTTCCATAAATAGTAGCTAGAAATTGATTTCCTCTCTCTTAAAGACCAGTCAGTGACTCTCCCCAGGACTCCTGGGAAGCTCTCATCAACAATCCCAAGTGGAGTTACTGTAACCTCATAAACCCCTCTGGCAGTTGGTTATACCACTTGGCCTACTTATTGTAGATTATTTTATAATGGTGTGTTTAAAGTCTAACTTCTGCACCTCCTCTGAACTCCTTAATTTTTTTTTTCTGTGAAGAGCTTGTTTTTTGGGGGTTTTGGAATTGTGTGTGAGTGTAGGTGTGTGTCTGTGTACATGAGAGGGGAGAGTGGGGGTCATGTCAGAAGTCATAGCTCATGACTTCCTGAGGTACACTGTCGCCTCCTCTGAGGGCCCCTAGGCCCTTGTCCTGCCTCCTCAAGGGCTCACTAAGCCAGACGCCAAAGTGCCCCCCCTTCCCTTTCACCTACCACCCACGTCCTCATGCCCTCTCAGGGCTGGGGGAGGAGGGTCTAATCGAAGGTGAGTTCCATGTACATATTTATCTCCCCTTCCACATTTTTACAGTTACATTTTACAGTTACAGTACATTTTACAGTTACATTGCCCCTCCCAATGATCCCCCTTCCTATTTAATTAAATCCTCAGACTGGTGCTCTAGAAAAAAAAATGTTGATAGACTCAATGACACCCACACATGATTCCATCACACCCAATAAACAAACTCTTCATAGAAAAAAAAAAAGAAAAAACAAAAACAAAAGCAAAAAAAAAAAACCCCACAACAACCTCTTTTTTTGAAGATGGTGACTGTACTATAGGATGAGTCTACAGTATGACTGAAGGACCTTAGGATGGAGCCAACTCCAAAGCAGGGAAGCTCTCAGGATATCCCTGCCAAGATTTCTGAGTGGCCCTGTGTGCCGTGGAGTAGCTATGCCCAGTTCCTACAAAAAAAAAAAAAAAAAAAAGGATAAAAAAGCCACAAACAGGGAAGCTCTTTGCCATGTATGATCAGAGATCAGAGACCAAACTTAACATTTTCTGCAGATGGTGCTGGAACCAATTCAAATCAGGTTGAAGATGAGAGGCTTTCCCCCCCACAAAGTATTCTGTGGTTTCTTTCAATTTGATACATGACTGCAGCCTNCCAAAAAAAAAAAAAAAAAAAAAAAAAGGATAAAAAAGCCACAAACAGGGAAGCTCTTTGCCATGTATGATCAGAGATCAGAGACCAAACTTAACATTTTCTGCAGATGGTGCTGGAACCAATTCAAATCAGGTTGAAGATGAGAGGCTTTCCCCCCCACAAAGTATTCTGTGGTTTCTTTCAATTTGATACATGACTGCAGCCTCTTGGGAGCCAAATCCAAAATTCAAGGTAAAGGTTGTTTTTCTTTCTGGAGCCTTCTGAGGCCTCATCTTCCACTAGAATGTCATCTAAGTGCCTTTATTTAACAAAACCCCCAAATCATTAAGCCTAGAGCGGTCCCACGGCTCCAGGATGCCTCATTCTCAAATAACAAAAGCAGCTGTTGCACACCCACCAGCCCAACACGGATCAAGAATCTGGCAGGTTTCCCTCATACCCCAACTAAGCTAAATGAAAGCCCTCAGCATTCCCAAACTTTACACTGCCCACCCGCGCTGAGTTGGCCACTGGCCACAGCTATGGCTACTCCCGCCAACCTCGGAGGAGACGTTGCCCTGCGTGCTGATGGGTGGTCAGACGGTTCTCGTCACCGGTACGCTTACCTACTTCCCTTTCAAATTCTGAGCACTTTTTATTTCCCATTAGACTCAGGCTTTTGTGTACTTTCCCTTTATTGGAACTGGCAACATGAAGCTATTTAAACACAGCTCCATCTGTCAGCACCAGGTCCTGCAGGTAGAGTGTCGTGTTTGATTTCAGATTATCATTTGTCGTGTTGTCAAGAAGGGCTTGGGGGAGGGAGAAAAAAAAAATGCCTAAGTCCAAGCCATTGTTTGGTTAAAATGCACCGAGAACAGATATGCTACTTTGACTGAGACTCTGATCCATGCTCTTTGGGTCTCCCTGCGGTCACAGTGAGCCCCTGTGACATTTGTCAGGTGGCCTCCAAAGAATCGCCCGCATCATAAAGCAGACCTTACCTCTGAGCTTTGGAGCCCTCTTTGGGTCATTCCTCATTCATAAAGAAACTCCAAGAGTTAGGCTTGCTCTTAGAAGGCAGAGCACGAGTGTAAACAGAGCTGAGGGACCCTTGTTTAACCCACTGGTATTTGGAGTATTTGGAAATGGGGGATGGGATAAGCTACATTCAGAAATTCTGCTTTTGGGTATCTGCCAAAGAGATGAGATCTAAATACAGAAATATCTTTTGAGCATCGTTCTTCACAACATGTTTACAATCTCAAGATATTAAAAACGAAATATACATTCAAAGTTCACAGAACAGCAGAAGGTTGAGAATTGTTGAAGCTGAAGGTTAGTGGCATGGAAACATTGTGCTGTTTTCCTTTCTGCTAAAAATGATAAAGACTGCTCAAGAAAAACAATATAAAAATTACAGCTATAGCATGACTCATGTGCATTAAGAATACAAAGAAAAGTGATAGACAAAGAATACACCAAAAGGTGTGGTCACCAACAGCGCATATGACACAGTGGCATGTGGCCTAATTCTTAGTGTCACAGCATGGCCACACTGCTGGGAAGGCCACTGGGCGCTCATGAAAAATAGGCACTCGGGGCAGATCTTGCATTTGACTTGTTTGCTTGAGAATTGACAGGTGTCAAAATGATCAATATCTTGGTATTGGGTATCATTGTCTTGATATTGATATTGACCAGACCTCAAGAATGGACAGCGTAAGTGAGCAGACTGGTAAAGTTTGCCATGGCATGGAAAGTGGAGAGGGGTGGGGAGAACTGGAGACAGTTGGGCAGAAATGTGAAGGCAGAGAAATGGAAATGTGGGAGGAGGTGAAACTGATCTGACCTCTGATCCAGAGTGGGAAAAATGTCTCCTTCTCAGACCCAGATTTAAGGAATGGGCTTGGTTGTTGGCAACAGGGTTTCTCCTTTCCCCACCCTGCAGCCGCCGGCACCCCTGTGCCACAATCCAGGCACCAAATATAAGTGGGTCTGTTCTCTCTGTCTGTTGACAGCCTGAATAAACGAGTTCTGATCTGTTCCTCTCACACACACTAAAATTTACTTTCCCCTTTGGATTTTGACTTAAATGCTCGATTTCTCATTTTTAGACCACACAGCCAGCTTAGGTCATACAACCACCCAGATAAGAATTGTTTCTGGTTGTGATTCTCCTCTTACCACAATTTAGGTTCCTCTTAGAGTTGTGCTGCATCACAACACCCTGGGGCAAAACACCTTCCTGTTTTCCTGCCTTTCTCAGCACTACCTTGTGGTTACCCACAGAACTCCAGTATGACAAATAAAAATCATGCACACAGAGAGGTGTAGAGTGATCTTCATTTATTCGGGCATTAGCCGATTGTACTAGCTTGGTTCTTGATGCCATGATGACAGAGTATGGGGACAATGTTTCAGAGAAATCCCAGACGTCTTTTTATTTCTTCTCTTTATTTCCATCAGGACTTCTGATGGAATCATTAATACTGCCAAAAGGAGCAATTGAATCTGAAGAAAAAAATATAGAATTTCTCAGGAATAATTAGAGGTTTTTTTGCCAATGAAATTGAATTTTGATTGACAAAGTTCCAGAATTGTGGCAGTTAAGTGTAACCTGCCACATCAGGGAAATGAATGGGACCCAAAGAAACTGATCTGAAAGACTAGTCTGTGAGGAATTCACTAGAAAGGACACGTAGGCCATTCTTTGAATTAAAAAAAAATTTTGTCCCCTAGTTTTTAAAATTATTTTTAATATAGGTATATAACTAACTTGAAGTCATTCATACTCATCAAAGAGAACAAAATCCTAGAATTCAAATAATAACCAATAATTTAGAATACTGCATTTGAGTCGCCTTTCACAGACATGTGTCAATCTGCTCACCAACCCTCCCTATATAGTGTTAAGACTGCCACTGGGTGTTGGTATTTATTTTTATGATTGGATTATTTGACATAGAATTTAGCTGAAACCACGTAACAAAGTATTTCATTTCCATGAGTTCCAAATGTCATTTAAATTTTATCCTAAGAAGTATTCAGCATTGCAAATAAGAATATACCTCTCCTGGCCTCTGCTTTATCCAACTTTGATTCTTACTTTAAAATCCTTTTGGGCGCCTGGGTGGCTCAGTGGGTTAAAGCCTCTGCTTTCGGCTCAGGTCATGATCCCAGGGTCCTGGGATCGAGGCCCGCATCGGGCTCTCTGCTCAGCAGGGAGCCTGCTTCCTCCTCTCCCTGTCTCTCTGCCTGCCTCTCTGCCTACTTGTAATCACTCTCTCTGTGTCAAATAAATAAATAAAATCTTAAAAAAAAATTAAAAAAAAATAAAATCCTTTTGGTTAGCCTGAGATACAACTGGCTTAGGGAAGCAAAGCAGCAACATGATTTGTCAAAAACTTCTAGAATGAGGAGGGAGTGAGAAAACTCAAATTATCATCTTTACCAAATCTGTGATGTTCATATGCCTCAGTTACTATGTCTACTAAGCAAGAATATTAATAACTATCTTAAATTGAATGCTTAGAGTATACCACGAACCCTTCCAAGATTTCAATGTTATTAACTTGTATATTCTTTGAAAAAAAAAAAAACAAAATCCATGTGGTAAGTACTATTATTGCCTGTTTCACAAGAAAGGACACTAAAAAATGCATCTTGACGTCAGATAGTTGGTATGGTGAGCTAGGAGTCAGATGGTGGCCGGAACTCTTCAGCAGGACTCTACTGTGTCATGGGCATTCTGAGTAGGGTGTGTGGCAGAGATGATTGACCCTCACCAACACCCAGTCTTTCCTTTTTTCTTTTTTTTTTTAAGATGTTAGTTATTTATTTGAGAGAAGGAGAGAAAGCACGAGCCATGGGGATGGACAGAGGCAGAGGGAGGGGAACCCAATGTGGGGCTCGATCCCAGGACCCTGGGATCATGATCTGACACAAGGCAAATGCTTAACTGACTAAGCCACCCAGGCTCCCCAAGTCCAGTTTGTTCTTATAGAGGACACCTGGTGTTAGCTGGGCAAGTGACTGCCATAAGCAACATTTTTCAGCCTCTCCTGCTGCTGGATGTTGTCAAGGTGACTAAGATAGGGGTGTGAGGGGAAGGATATGGGCAGCTCTAGTTATCTTAGGGGTGATTGCCCTGATCTTCTTCCTCCCTCTGCATTCTGCTGTCTTCAAAGACTGTTGCTAGATCTCCCTTTGAGGATCTATGGTTCAGGATGGTAGAGGTACACCTCCAGCCTGGGTGAGAGGGAATTTGGAGAAGCAGAGACCTCAAGTCATCTCAGACTGTTATGTGGAAGAGAAATAAACTCTCATTTAGGCCACTGCACTGAAGTTTCTTTGTAACGGTAGTTTATCGCATAGTATTTGAATGAATCAAATTTCATATACAGTGTTGTGTGGGAGAAAGCTTGCACTAATTCACAATGGGTGATTGTTCAATATTTACTAAATTATTCATAGGACTGCTTAAAATATGAAAATTGGCAGACATTACAAATCAGGGCTATTTTTTTTTAAAGATTTTATTTATTCATTTGACACAGAGAGAGAGATTACAAGTAGGCAGAGAGGCAGACAGAGAGAGAGGAGTGAGGAGGAAGCAGGCTCCCTGCTGAGCAGAGAGCCCGACGTGGGCCTCGATCCCAGGACCCTGGGATCATGACCTGAGCCGAAGGCAGCGGCTTTAACCCACTGAGCCACCCAGGCGCCCAATCAGGGCTATTTTTAAATTAAGTTAAAGTTAGTTGAATTTTGAAGAGCTTGTTTCCCAGCCTATCACCAGGTTTGAGGATTCAATAAGATATTCCATATAAATGCTTGGCAGAATGACCAGTATCCAGTAAATGCTCAATAAAAGTTAATTACATTAGTCGTAACAATAGATGGATAAAAATAAAGTTAAATTGGTTAATTCTGCACACTCAAAGAAAACCATAAATACCTTATGTCCTTGCTCCAAATCACACAGGGTCCTCTTGTGCAAAGCAAACCTGAAGACCCCATATTCTCTTATCCTTGCTGGCTAACATCGGTCAGTGAGTCTCATAGAAAGCTCCCACTTCTTTTGTAATTTTATCAACTTGTTAAACACAATCTTTTTTCTTTTCTCATTAATAAGATAGGGAAAAAAAGCAGACTAGAAGGAATTTTATGTCAAAACATAGTCTTTAAATCTTACTAAATACAGAGGGATTTTTTTTCTCCAAGTTTTTAACTTTTATCTCTTCTAGTAAGTATTTTTGGTTTTTGAAAAGCCTTCTTGGGCGCCTGGGTGGCTCAGTGGGTTAATGCCTCTGCTTTCAGCTCAGGTCATGATCTCAGGGTCCTGGGATCGAGGCCCGCATCGGGCTCCCTGCTCGGCGGGGAGCCTGCTTCCCCCTCTCTCTCTCTGCCTGCCTCTCTGCCTCCTTGTGATCTCTCTCCCTCTGTGAAATAAATAAATAAAATCTTAAAAANTTAAAAAAAAAAAAAAAAAAAAAAAAAAAAAGAAAAGCCTTCTTAATCCCTGAAGTTTTCAGCACAAGTGCCTTATCCTATCAAGTTGTTGGAAGCCTCAGGAGTTCTACAGAAAATTTAATTCTAAAATTGGTAAGCCATTCATAATGAAAAAAAAATAAAACCTTGAAATCTGCGAAAATTGAAAAAAAACCTTGAATCTACTAATGAATAAGGTCTTTCCCACTTTGAACATGTCTGAGGATGTGATCTACTCACCTCGTTCCAGAACAGACTAATGGCATTTCTCATCATTGGTGAACTGCAGCACTCCGCCCACTCGACTCAGATGGGGCTTTAGCATTTTCTTCAACACAGCATTTCCAGGTAGCCTCTACATGAATCAGAGGTGAAAATGCCTTAACCATTCACTATAGTCTAACTTCCATGACAGGAATCCCAGGACTAAAGTCTTGACCAAGTACCAGTTTCCATAGCAGTGTTCCTGATTCTGGCTGAGGCCTGATCTCAGACACTTCCCTTAGCTGCTGGTTGGCCCTGACATTCTTCTGGTTTCCATTGTTCTTGATAAAAGCCAAATCCTTTAACATGGTCTAAGGCTTGCCTACTCTTCATTCTCACTCTGCACCCCACTTTCCCTTGTGATGATTAAACTCTGCTTGCCCCTCTGGATATACTCTCAATCTGTCTCAACCCTGGTTGAGTGGATGTGTTTTCCTACCTGCAGCAACGGCTCCCATGAGGCAAGTCTCCTCTCACATCTGCCTCTGTCCTGAGGTTCCAATACCAACCTCCATTTTGGCCCATCAGGACACACTGTTGCTGATTCCTGTGAGCTCACAGGGTTGGTCACCCTGCCCACACCTCTGTGAATACTGGCCTCACTAAGTTCTCCTCAGTTACCCCTTTTGAATATCCCGTATCCTTTTTTTCCCCAAGACTCTGGAGGATATACCTCCTTGACGGCAGCGCGTGCGCGCGTGCACGCGCGCGCACGCACACACACACACACACACACACACACACATCCTTTGTCACCTCCCTCTCACACTTGAGATCTTAGCTCAGGTGTCATACATTCAGGGAAATCATCTCTGATCTCCTTTAGTCTAGATCACTCAAAAACCTCTCCCTCTCCTGCAGAGTTTTTATCATAGTTTGTAAGCATGCATTCATGTTATAATTTCTTGATTTATGTCTGGCTCCTTACTTAAAGGTTGGTGGGTTTTACTAATCATGATGTCTCTGGTATTAAAGAAAAACCAAAGCTAGACAGTACATAAAATGATAAAAACAGATTTTATTCAGGAGCTATAGCAGTTGGGGAATGAGAGATCTGGGTTTGATTCTACATATGGTGTGGACAAAAGAGGATTTGTAGCCAAGGAGCAGGGTGGGGCTTCGTGGATGGAAAATTACTAGGAGGGGAACATTCGGAGTAAGGGGAAAGTCTGGCTAACCTGACGTGACAGAATTCTTGCTGTGGGTAAGCTGGGGAGATCAGGTATCCAGGGTGGGGATTCTTGTTACAAAATCACTTAGTAAAATTTTTGCTGAAATTGGGTGCTGCGTAGACAGACACAGAAGTCCAAAGATCGAGGTCAACTTGAGAAGAGGACTTGGAGAAGCCTAGCTAAGGTTTAGTCAAGGAGAGAGTTTTTGCCACCAGTACCAGCCAGGATATCTGGCACACAGCCTAGCCAGACCTGGGAAATAATGACTAACCACACTCTTCCTCATGTCAGGACCTTGGATTTCACCCCATGAGCCTGAACACTCCCTTAAGGCCTGTCAGGCCTCAGGTGCCTGTCAACTGCCATTAATCTTTTCACGCCACTGGGAACGTCCCCATCCCAACAGTCTCTGCTTGAATACTTTCAGCCACAGAAAACTCACTCTCCCATAAATCATCTAATGGTAGGGTAGCTCTACTGTAAAAAATTCTCCCTTTGTCGAAATGCAATATGCTTCCCATTTTAGAAACCTTATTTTGTTCTCTAAGCAGGCAGGACAGAAGACTTAAAACTAGCTTCCCTGAGACAATCCTCAAATTTTTAAAGACAGACAGCAAGCTTATGTTTTGATTCTTCTTTTCTTTAGGAAGTTCACCCTTCTCCAAAACCATTCTTCCCACTTTCCAATACTGCTGTGCCTTGTTCATACCTGAAATTTGGCATTTACCCTGCTGGGCTGATTATTCTCAGTTCCAACTCCCAACCAATTTTTTATCTTCTCTGCCCTGCTCCTTGCTTCAGGAGGCTGACCTCTAGTACTTCATCATCCAAGCTCCGTTCTCTGGCACAGGGATCCCTGCTGGCCAGAAGTGACAAAGTCCTCATAATATGACTGTGCTTGAGGGTTGTTTAGATGTTGCCCAGGGAGGATGTGGTCTCAGTTTGAAAGCTGAGGCAAATCCTGAAGTCACCCTCAGTGGGAGGCTGTCAGCTCACTGGGCTCCTCATGTCAGGTTGATTTTGTGTGGGGATCTGAGTGGTGCCCCCTTATGGCTGTCCCAGGACAATAATCAGTGAGATGTGTTCAACAGGAGGGCGTTTTGTTTGAATGGCTAGTGGAATCTACAGATGAACAATACCAACATCACTTAGGAGCTTGCTAAAAATTGCAAATTTTCAGGTTCCACACGAACAATTGAATCCAAATCAGAACAAAGCTTCCAGGTGACTCGTAGACAGAATATAGCTTGGGAAGCACTGATGTATAGGATATTTTCTTACATTCCAGAAGGCGTGAAGACCTTTTGCTTGAGAACTATGCCCATGGGGACAGGATATTGTCCCTCTATCTTCTCATGGCTGCCCTGTCAGGCTTCTGCGGACTCCTCTTTAGCCATAAGTTGTTGGCCTCAGGGGTAGTTGCTGTATCTCAAGCAAAACAATCAAATTCTCTACTTTTAGATTTTGGGAATGTGGATAAGAGATTTTAGTTTTTGCTATACTGAGTTTGAACTGAAGTGCTACAAACCCGGAAGTTAGGGGGATGCCATGTTCTACTGTGTTCATGGAGACGGAGACAAAGCCAGTTTATACAAGGAGGAAGTGAATCATGTACACTTCAGTTGTCCTCACTTGTTTTATTGTTGGTATTTGTTCTGTTTATTTATTCAACTCAGTTTTTATTATTCATAATCAAAGGAGTCCAAGACAGATAGTGAATGGTTTTGGAATAATATGAATAAGATGAGGTAAATACTAGAAGGTATTTTATGCTAGCTCATGCAGCATTTTTACCCTTGTTAAATCATCTAGGTTTCAGGATCTGCAAGCATATTGTACAGAAAACAGAACCTTCTTTTTTTTTAATTCTTCAGGTTATAACAGGTCAAGGATTTGACCCAAATTGACCAAAACTGCAAGATATTGATTGACCAATCAAACACTCTAGATTTCTATAGGAAAATATGATTGACAAATACACTGTCATTAAGTCAGAAAAATAATGGAAAAAAGAGTATTTTATCTGACATTTGCACAATATTCCCACGGCACTTGTACCTAAGAGACCCCACTGTTGGTCTGTTAGAAAATCTTACCTGGAGAGCACTGGCAAGATTGTATTTCTTGATTCTCTTTCGTCTAGAATCCACAATGATCCCCATGTTACTCTTTTATTTGCATTTGTCATTTTGTGCTTCCATCGCCAACTGAAGTTTTAGATTGGTGTTACCCTGATGAATTTTATGGAAAACTGTGCTGGCTTAAAGGTCATTTCCTAAGATTGGTTACTGTGGGGAAGTTTTCCATTTGTTCTTATGCAAATTATTATAGTTATTATTATTCAAATTTGAAAGATAATTGCCAAGCTTGTCTTCAATATGGAAATGTGTTTTCCTTGAGTCCTACTCTGCCTCTTTTTAAAAAATACATTTTATGGGGCACGTGGGTGGCTCAGTCAGTTGAGCGTCTGACTGGATCTCTGCTCAGGTCTTGTTTTCAGGGTCGTGAGTTGGAGGCCTGCATTGGGTTCTGCACTGGGCATGGAGCCTACTTAAAAATAAGTAAATAAATAAATAAAAATAATAAAAAATACATTTAAAAATTTTTGAAATGAAGTTCGTGTTATTTGGCTGTACTCCATGAAATATGAGTGGTGACTCTTCATCTTCATTTGTTGTTCTCCGCTCAAGCCTCCTCATTCACACAGCTTCCTCCAGTGGTGTAGTGGAACACCATCTTCCTGCGTTCAGCATTCCTTCTGGACTGAGATTCTGTTTTCCCCTTCAGCAGCAATGTTGAGAATGGTGCCTTCCACACAGTTAAAGGACTGTGCCTTCCAGATGAAAAGGACTCTTCTTCACCATCTTGAAATTCTATTCTCCTTTGGATATTCATTCCGTCTTTTTTATTTCCTTTGACAGGACAGATGCCATTTGGGAAGTGAGCAATTTGATTTTGTCTATGCTATATATCAGCATTACACCAAAGGCCCCACAGTGCATATCTCTGATTTCTTTGATCTTTTTCTACTATGAATATGACATTTCATTGTCTTTAACCTTATATGCTCAATTGAGATTACCCCCTTGGACACTGTATGTATAGATGAAGCCACTGTCTCCTACTCATCTTGAGTTATAAGACCTTACTTCCTCCTTTTGCACATTCATTACCTTTTAACCTCAGTGCCCAATGGGGAGTTCCCTGGAAATATACATTAATTTTTGGTAGCCTATGGTAGAGTTCCTTGGAAATATACATTAATTTTTGGTAGCCTATGGTAGAATCATTCCTTATTTGGACTAAACTAGAGTTCAATTCAAATATGAACACTCTAGAATATCACTTATTCTTCTCAAAGAGACTAGATTATAAGTATTTAAATAGAGAGACACAGCCCATCATCATCATCCAATTTACCATTTTTATGTAAGATTCTCTCCTCCAACCAGTGAATTATTACATATGTCTCTAGTATCACCCTTGTTAAAAAAAATATCAGCTGAATAAATTTGAAGATCTAATTGGCTTTATTAAGCAGTTCATGAATTGGGCAGCATCCCACCTGCCAAGTGGAGAGATGCTCCCACTTGTATAAAATGGAAGATTTTTGTAGGCAAAAGAAAAGAAAAGGATTGTAAGCTAGGACATCTTTTTGAGGGGAAGGGAAAAACAGGGTTTTTTAAATCATGCAAATGACCTCACTTCTTAGGAAATTTCAGATTAACTTTTAAAAGGTCACATACCTGTGAGAGGTTGAAACTGTAATTAAGTCTTGATTTGCTGTCATGGGGGACAGACGACTCCATTTTGGGCCTTTTGTTTCTTTTTAACACCCCCATACCCCTAGAATTATTATTATTATTATTATTATTATTATTAGACCACTGAAGAAATTAAGATGAGGTTCAGAAATCACAGATTAAGCTGGCAGAACCAGGTCTAGAATCCAGTCACTTATATCTGCTTTCTCTCCCAGCCACCCCACTCCGAGTGGGTTCAATAAGTATACTCTCAGGTCTCAAAGGATTTACCTCATTTTTTTTTACTCAAGAGCCATCAGGTGGCTCCCTGGACCAGTCTAATGACAGATTTAGATCTCCTAAGGGAGAGAATGTGGACACTACATTGAGAATAACATCTCCCTGTTGATTCAGGACAGGATCCAGGACCACATTTTTATCTTCTGAGTCACACTCTGATGCCATCTGTGTTTTTCTACTCCCACCCTCTTAAATGTCTTTATTTTTACTATAAAGTATCCATTCTGCTGTTTCCCCCCAGCCTTCCAGGCGGGATTCTTGGATGGAGATCCTTGACTTCCCAAGTCAACAGGTTGTCCGCTTGCCCAGCCGCTCCTGCTATCATCGTGTACAGGAGGTCTTTTAGGACTAAGTAGAATTTCCTCTTGCCACTTCCTTGCCTACGTGTCTCCTCTACATTTCTTTTCCAATTGCTTACCTAAACACCTCCCTAGAGTTGGGGAGTGATAGGAAGACTGTGCACTTTATTTAATTCGTGCGGGTTGGCACTGCATTTCTGGAGCAACTGGGTTAGGTTTAAAAGCCCTTCCAGATGAGCAAAGTCAATTTGTGGGTAACCAAGTATTAATCAGTTCTACTTTCTGGACTTCTCATCCTCTTTAAAATTACTTCATTGGACAAGATGTATTCAACATTCTGGTCATTATGTGATTCTTTAGTTCCTATCTTTTGATGATAAATCAAACATTGCCTTATAATGTCTTTTGTATTATTGTAATGAATGAAGTATACTTTACAAATGATACAATTTACTGTTTTCAAAGGTGGAAGTTGATGGGATTTGACAAGTGTGTGTAGTGATATAGCAAACATCACAGTCAAGGTGAAACACATTTCCATTATCTCCCCGAATACCGTTCATAACCCTTTGCAGTCATTCCCTTCCCCACAACTGTAGTCCACTGATGTATTTGCACTGCAACCGCTGATCTACTTTCTGTCCTTATATATTTTCTTTTTTCTAGAATTTGATACAATGAACTCATGTGGTATGCATAGTATAGTATTCTGTGTGTGGCTTCTTTCACTTAACACAATGCTTCTGAGATTCACCCTGTAGTTACACATATTAATAGTTTGTTTCTTTTTATTACTGAGTATTAATCCATTATATGCATATACCACAATTCTTTATCTATCACAAGTTGATGTGATGAGGGAGCAGAAGGCAAGCTGAGGGCAAAGCACAAGCTGACACCTTGCAATCCTGGTGGGACATATGTGACATTCCTCGGGCACTCCTGGATGTCCTAAAACTAAGGAAAGGAAAAAAACCACATGGTTAACTGATAGACATCACACTCCTGCAGGACCTGAGTCTCCAATGGTTTACTAATGCCTTAGTGACATATAAGAAAAAAGCATTCTTATCAATAGCCTAACTTTCAGAGATCCATAACTCAATTCCCTGGAGTCCTAACCTAACTCTCCCCTCCATGAGTGATGTGGGAAATAGAGGCAGAAGGGAAAGTAAACAAAATAAAATTTCTTTATGACCTGCAGCCCATTGACAAGGACATGAGATGGGAAGACGATAACATTCTTCCAGGAAGCTCCCAACTATCTTAATGTTAATAATGCCTGACTAGAAGGAAACATGATCTTAACTAGACAATATCAAGGCCTCGAGTATCCTGAGAGTCTTCTTTAGCATATGAAAGTCCTTTAGGCCATCACCCTTTCTCCTTACCTCCCCCAACTCCCAAGTATATAACCAGCCATTCCTCACAACCCCAGGGCAGCAGCTCTTTCTGCCCAGGGGTCCTGTCCCTCTGCTTTAATAAAATGTCTCAAGAATGCTTTCTTGGCCATCAGCTCTGGACCTCAACACACTCCAAAACTGTATCAGATGGACATTTGGGTTGTTTCCAGTTTTGGGTGATTATGAATAAAGCAACACTGAACATTCCTGTGCAGTTCTTTGTATAGACATACACTTCCAATTTTCTTAGGAAATGCCAAGGAGTCAAATACTGGGCTATATGGTAGAATATGTTTAGCTTTGTAAGAAACCTCTGATCTTTTTCCCAAAGTGGCTCTGTGATTTTATATTTTCACCTGTCGTGTATGAGTGTTAAGAACTGATCCACATGCTTGTCAACACTTCATATTTTCAGTCTTTTGATTTTAGGAATTCTGGTGGCTTTAATATGTATTTACCTAATGATTAATCACACTGGTTATCTTCGCATGTGTTTATTTGCCATCCATATATCTCTTTTTCTCTCTTCTTTTTTCAGTGAAGTATAGTTCAAATGTTTTGCCCATTACTTCAAAATCAAATTATTTTTGTCCTGGCCAATTTTATTATCTTTTCTCTATACCACATTGCCTTGGTTAATGTAGCATCATAGTAAGTGTGGCAGTCAGATAGTATGTTTTCTAGATTTATTTTCCCTTTTCAGAATTGTTTTCCTTTGTTTTGCATTGTTATTGTTACAACAAAAACAACTAATACTTACTAAATGCCAGAGATTCTGCTAATCACATAGCATTTATTTATTTATTTACTTGTTTGTTTATTGACAGAGAGAGAGAGAGAGCAGACATGTTTGGGGGATCAGAGGGAGAAGGAGAAATAGAATCACAAGTAGGCACCATGCTCAGTGGAGAGCTCAGTGGGGCTCTTGTTCTCAGGAACCTGAGATCATGACCTGAGCCAAAATCAAGAGTAAGAAGGCTAAGCAACTGAGCCATCCAGGTGCCCTGCATTTGCTCATTTAGTCCTCATAATAACATTACAAAACACATAGATTTATTATTATTCCCATTTTCCAGATGAAGAATTTGAGGCCTAGAGAGATTAGTAAATTGACCAAGGTCACATTTAATTAGTAAGTAGCAGATCGAGGATTATGAATCCGAGTCTATATGCCTCCAGAGGCTGAACATTCATCTACCAAGCTGCATTTATTCCACCTCACTTACCTTCTCATAATTTTTTTCATCTACCATTAGATGGCCAACTCATGGACAATGGCTTGTTGAATAGATGGTAGAAGCTAAATAAATATTGTGATCAAAAATTCACCTGCAATGTTTAGAGCAAGGCCCTGTGCCCACTTACAGAAACTTTGGATGGAATTAATTGAGATGTGGTCCCTGCTGTGGTGGTGTAGGGTAGGATCAGGCATATTTTCAATATTCCTATCTTTGTAGAGTCTTTGACACTCCAAAGCCTGGGGTGCATTGGGAGGCTCTGAAGCAGAGCTGAAAGGGCAGTAATGAAACTCTAATGCTAATAAAGTCCTGGGCCAGGGGCGTTTTTGCCCTAGCAGAGCGTGATCTATATTTTCAGTGGCCTCCAATGCCCTTTTCAGCAGTCTCTTTACAGCTCATTGGTGGGTAATAAGTCTTGACCAGTATTGGTCTTTGACATAGGTAGTAAAATACAATCTAAAAAGCACCCAGTGGAGTATAAAAGTCAGCATCAGGACAGTGGAGATGATTTCTGATGTAATATCTTTCCCATCTTGGATCACCAAGGACAGGATCCAGGGGGCAGGTATTTTGCCCACCAGGCTAAAATACTAGTTGAAAAAAATCACTTACTGTTTCTTGGAGGTGAATGTTTACAAATAATCCTTTTCCTAAAGTTCTCAAAATAAATAAAATTACCTATTTACAGTTCACAATATCAATTTTTGGAATACTGAACGAATTTGAACTATATGGTAAAGATATATAATTTATATATATGGGAACAATAAATTTAAGGAGATTTGGAGGTATTGGGTGTTAGGCTAAAGAAGAGAAGACCAAGGTAGGAACATAGCATCTCTGTTTGAATATTTGAAGTGGCCTTTTTAGGGGTTGAGTAATGATTAAGTTTAACAATGAAATAAAATCATGTATACCTGGGACCTCAGAATGTGACTTTATTTGGAAATAGACTCTTTCCGGATGAAATTAAATTAAGATGAGATTGTACTGGATTAAGGGAGTTCTAATGACTGGTGTCCTTATAAGAAAAGAAGAGGATACACAGAGAAACACTTAGGGGAAAAGACCATGTAAAGACAGAGGCAGAGACTGGAGTGATACAGTTATTAGCCAAGGATGGCCCAGGTGCCACAAGAAGCTAGGAAGAGGCAAGGAAGGATTCTCCTCAAGGGCCTTCAGAGGAAGACGGTCTTGCCAATACATTGATTTCAGACTTCTATCTTCCCGAACTATGAGATAATAAATTTCTGTTATTTTAAGCTATCCAGTTTGTGGTCATTTGCTATGATAGCCCTAGACAACTAAAAGAGTTCCGATATAGAAATGACCAGAACTCTTTCTATGTTTCTAGAAGTAAGGGCAGGGGGAGGAAGACTCTGATTTTGCCAGATATGACAATGAAATGAGCTATCTGTGAAGAGGTGACCGTCCCACCACTGGAAGTACAGTGTAGCCTGACTGCTCATCTATAAGGTATGTGAAAAAAAATAATTCCTAGACTTGGTTGGGTTTTGGAATAAATGGGCTGTGCGATACTTCTAGCAGTAACATCTTATGAGATAAATACCTGTATTATCCCTAAATTTATCTTTAAAAATATAAACCACAATTTCCCAAAAGTGTACAGATAAGTAAAACTCTTCAATTAGATTCCTTTATTAGTCTGAAGTTCCCTGATATAAACCATGAAGTAATTTTCCTTTCTTGTAGGAAGCACATAAAATTAACCAGCTATTACCATCATCTTCTCTTACAAAAAGTAAAAAAAATAATAAAAAATTTTTAAAAAATCATGCAGCCTTACAAAGAAACCTTTTTGTACAGAAATTATGTTTTATATTTTTACACATTTCTATAATAGAAAATGTAACAATTGTCTCTCTTCAATGGGAAATGAGCGTTGTGTTAGATATTGTCATTGATGGAGCTAATGATAGATTTGGTTGTTAAACTCAACTTTTTCCCTTACTCTGTACTTACATGTTTTGCTATGTGTCTTTGGAGTTCCTACCTGAGGAAGCCGATTGAGTTTTGCCTTAGCTATGTAATTTGTTTTAGTCAATAGGGCTTTAGCTGATATAATACTGGTAGAGTTTTGAAATATGCTTGCATGGATGGACGTGACCTTTTGTGTTTCTGCTTTTGTGCTGGGAAGAACAGGTATGGCTAGTCCCAGGAAGGACGACATGTGGAACTGACATGGACTTTACAGTGTGGAGCCAAGATAGGCTGAACTCACCCTCCAACATCCAAAAGACAAACAATGCACAGATAATAGGATGAAAACAAATGATGGTTGTTTAAGACCATGGAGTTGTGTAACACAGTATTACTCTGGCAATAGTTGCCTTCATCAATATACTAAGAGAATAAACTGGATGTCATCATCATGAATCAATATTTTCTCCACCATAGTATGTAGTAAAAGGGATCAGACAATCTCTTTCACCACACTTCACTTGAACTCAAATGTCCCCACAGGACTTGGCTCTATTTCACAAGACAGATTCTCCCTCCAGTTTCCCAAGTGTGTTATGCTAGCTTGGAGTTCAGAAATGGTGGCAAACACTGCTATATGTTTAATAAATATCCATTCTCCTTTCTTTCTTACTAGAAGATCCCCAACATTGCTTGGAAGTAACAATCTCTCAAATTAAAAATATCTGCCTAACTCCATTATGACTCAGTTCTATAAAACAAAAAACTTTTGATTAGAAGGACACAAGCCAGTAGCTGAAGATGGCTGAGCAAAGCTACAGGAAGCCTGATTCTCTTGATGGCATCGTGAAAGTGCCATGTTGCTTTCTTGTCTCATGGGAGACAATTCTGTTGAATAATTTTTGTCAAGCTTCTGTTATGTTATATGTAGCTATATGCAATTTTAACTAATATAGAATTTGATATTAGATGGCGGGGTCCAAGAGTCATAGAGTATAGAATGTACCATTGGGTGAGTGAAGGAGGGAGGCTATGGGTGGTGAGCACCCAGATATTGCAAGCTGTCAATCTTTGTTATTGACAGAAAAGCCTTTGGCCAAGTTGTCACATGTAGTATATGGGATGTAGACCACATATTGACCAAAGATATAGCCTTGAAGTATGTTGAGGAAAAATTCTGATGATTGGCATTTGCTAGTTACTTCTCCCCCATGTTAGTAAAATTTTATAAGAGTGAAATGAATTCAGGCTAGAGCTAGTCAGTCTGCATGAAGAAAATATAGCTATGTTAAGGAGATGTTTTCCACCTACTATGGCTTGCAATTTAAATTAACTTAATGTCTCATAATATGTGATGTTGAAAACACTCTTGTGCATTAAACATAAGCCATTATAAACACTGCTATGAGGTATGGGCCTTAGCAGAAGATTAGATGGTGGCCTCTAGACTTTCTCAAACACCTTCCATTAAGTATTTTCTACTAAGAGGTAAGCTGATAGACAAGGACTGGTGTTGTGAAGGGAGCTTATTTTGGATCACCTCAAGGTGACTACTGGACACTACATCAAGGGCTAAGGGGATAAGCAAAGTACAAAAGTCAGTTGATAAAAGATATGAGTCTTCAGGACGAAAGTTTGGGCGAGATTTCACCTGCACATAGAATGAAATTTACTAAGTTTCAGATAGAATCTAAAAAATTCAGGCTTTCTTCCATATGTTCAACTCTTGTGGCTATACCTGGACTTCTAAACTTAACTGCAAGAAGAAACACTGAAGCTTCTAAGAGAGGTATGTACTCTAAATGCCATTTTAGATGTTGCCTTGGAATTTAACACACTAGAGGTATCCTGCCCAGAGGTCAGAACCAGAGTGATACCAATATCAAGAGTGATATAGGGTGAATGAGCGAGATTTGCCCAGATAGCAGAATGGAGTCCCATCAGATTGACTAAGCAACTCCTAAACTCCTCACTTCTTATCTAAGAAACATGCTGATATCTTAGNGAGGTATCCTGCCCAGAGGTCAGAACCAGAGTGATACCAATATCAAGAGTGATATAGGGTGAGTGAGCGAGATTTGCCCAGATAGCAGAATGGAGTCCCATCAGATTGACTAAGCACCTCCTAAACTCCTCACTATTCTTATCTAAGAAACATGCTGATATCTTACATCCCTTTTTCCCAATGGGAATACTTGTTACTATAATCTGGTTCCTTTTCCACCAGGGTATTTTGCGTATTTGGGAGAGAGAACTTGTCTTTTAGTCTTAAAGATCAAGAAACCAAGAGAAGCCTCATCACATCTAGGCAGAGAGATTATACAATGGCCAGAGATCTGGACTTTGAACAGGATAAAGAAATAGAGTGACACTTTGGGCTTGTCTCCTTGTGAAGAAGCCTATCTAACCTGAGGGCCAGACTGGGTTAGACACTGTTACTTACTTGCCCTGCTTTTGAACTTGTATTTATTAATGAAAATTCCCTGATATTTTAGGGATGGCAAAGTGTTCAGTTTAAAACGTAAAAACTTAACTTCCACAGACTCCCTTGAAGATAGGGATAACCCTACATCTATCTCTGTTCTAGCATCTAAGATGGAATGCCTTAGTAGAGATTTCAGGTCAGCTATTATTTTCCTGAGGAAAACAAGGATGACTTGGCTTCACACATATTTCCCCTTTTCTACTTATCCCCAACTTCCTTCCTAGAACACATATGCACTTTAGCCATTTTGTTACTACAGGATGAGAGTTGTACTAAAGATTGTGGAAAAGAAAGATAGAGGGATATGAGTTCCTGGTAACATTGTAAAGCCACTGCACCTGTGTATGCTACTTACCTTTCAACTGCTTGTCACATCAGAAATAGAAACCCCTATATGTTCAAGCTGTTTTCAAGCTTCTCTAATATGGAGATGAATATAATTCTAACAGATAGGACTTTTTGAATATTGAAACAAGAACCTCTTCCAGACATGACAAAACTTTAGATACTGTTTAGCAATTTAATTTACAGGGGATAATGAGAAAGTGAAAAACAAAACCAAAAACAATACCCAACACCTTTTAACTAATATTTCTCTCATGATGTTCTGAAACATCCATTGGTTGCAATTAAGTGAGTTCATGATTTCCTTCAAGAAGAGGAGTGAGATGTCATTATGACAGATTTTAAGATGCCCACATAACCACTCTTATCTTTTTCAGGTTCCACCAAGTTTCTGTGTCTTTTAAGTTCAGAAAAAGGAAATGGCCTTGAGACAACATTCAGAGAAATTCAATATTGACTGGTTTCCCTCATTACCCAGTTCACAGGGCATGTCTGTTTTGGATCTACAGAGCAGAGAGCTGCTTTTCTTCTGGAGGCATATAAACCAGATATCCATTAAACTAGATAACATTATTAGCACAATATGAAAAAGAACATTCTTACATTCTTACTATCTGAAGTCCAGATCTGTAAAATCCAACATCCTTAGGCCTTCATTTCCAGATGACTTCTTAATCTCTCTAGGACTCTGTAGCAGCACGGAGATGATAACAACATGTGGTGACTGATCTTCTGGCATGGTCTAAAACGTTTGCTGTACCACCTTTATTAGAAAATCCCCCAAAGGGATTTACAATGGGGCAATCTATAAATGACCCCTTATTGCAAATCTATAAAAATCAACTTCCAAAATCCATGATGAATGATAGAATGAAACTCTCAGAAAGGAGGCTCTCTCTGTCATGGAATGAGGCAATAGAAACTGAAGAAGTTCGACAGAAGCCAGAGACACTTGACTGGCACTATTGCCATTGTTGGATATTTTTCCTTCTTCATAGGGTTTCCTAGAAAACAGGCACCAAGTAAAGAGTCAGAAAAAAGCAGATCAAACCTAACAGACTGAGATGATTATGTTTGGCTACAATAGATCTTTAGCAAACAGTTGCTGATCATGCCTTTACTTGATGAGATGGGATGTAGGGAGTTAAATGTGATGTCACAGCTCCTTATGTTTTTTATATTTTCTTCTAATAGTGTTTGGCATCTGATTGCATTGTAAGTGAAAACAGGACTCCATTCATACTTTTTTCCCATCTCAGTTCACTACCTTAAAAAGTGCATTGGATAACCTTCTGCAACACCTAATTCCTGTTCAAACAAATTTAGTAGTGTCTGTAAAAATAAAATGCTAAAGCTGAAAATATTACGCCCTATAGTCAAGACTGGCATGGAAACCTGGAGGCGTGTGAAAGATTAGGAAGCAAGAATCCCACATAGATTTACAGATTTATATTGCCTAGAGGATTTTAACAATATACAACTCCTGACATTCAGGACACATGAAGATCAGTTAATCTAGACTTGTCTACAAATCTGTCCCATCTATTAAAAAAATAACAGAAATGTGCTCCTTTCATCAATGAAATTTATAAAAATTATATAAATGAAACAAAACTTCTCTGGTTCAAAGGGAGAACATGGGAAGTAAGAGTTGGCCATGCCTTGACGCCTTAAGCAGGTGCAAGGCACTCTAGGAAACACTAGTGTTCCAAGGAGGACAATTTATAAATCATTGCCTTTATCAAAACACCCCATTTTACTGAGGAGGCACTTGAGACATACAGATTCCCAACACTTATGTTGTGCTTTTAACCATTTCACTCACCTAGGTGCTTCAGGACCAACACCAGAATTTGGCAAGCACTCATAATAGCCATCCCTCTTTATCATCCCCCACTTCCTTTAGGCAGTGGAGACCAAGATGAGGAAGGAAGGAAATCAAGTGTTAAAAGTGTGCTCAATATGGAAAAGAAAGAAGACATTTCCTGGCGCCGGGATTTTAGGGTTTTTGACAGAAAATGGGATGCCTGTCATGATGCATGTTTATGACAGAGCAGCATGGATCTCTGGATGGCCTAGCCTAAAGTCAGCACAAAGACCATTTTGAGACCATCTCTGAGCCAGCCAAGAGCATCAGGACCTGACAGATGGTGTAGTATGGGGCCAGAAGGATCCTGGAGTGGCAGAAGGAGTAATGATGAGGTCAACAACCAAGGCCTAAGAACTAGACCCTTTCTCATTCCACCTAAGCCCACTGGGTCTTTGTATGAGCCAAGGGGTAAGGACTCCTAAGGTGATGAGATGAATTTTTTTCCCACTTGCCTGGGGAGGTCTCAATGTTGGTTGGTGTGAAACCTCCTCCAGTGTTTCCCTGGTGTAATCTGAAACTGGCTTCTGAATGTGGAGGGAAGGGAGACACTGAAGAAAGAAGAAGGGCACTCCAGATTGGAAGGTGATAGGTTTAATAAGCAACGGAACTTACATATGAGACTTGTCTTTGGTGACTGTAAGATGAGTTACGTTCACCCACTAAATCATGTAAGTTTATGTATAGGACTGAGTTAGGTTCAGTCATGTGTTCAGTAAAGATGGTCTCAGCACCACACCACTATCTCAAGGCTATATTCTCAGGTGACCTTCTGGGAGTGGGGAAGGCAAGTGGATTCCAAGGACTGGGAAGGGGAGCCTCTGGTTGCTGGGATTCAGCTCACAGATGAACTGGTGGTCACGTTTACTCAGTGACTTTGTCCAGCAATCTCGGGCCAATTTGAACAATTTTGTGAGGCAAATTCACGAACTGTTACAATGTGATTGACAACAGAAATGTATCAATTGACTAATCCTTGGTCATTCTGATGTAAGCCTTGCCATGAGGGACTTAAAATTTTGTATTTTCAGCCTGAAATTCCTCAGAAGTGCACCCTTGATCCTGCTTGTCTAACTTGTTTGATCCAGTGGGTGCTTCCTGAACTCTTTTGAGGATAATGCCACATGTCGCATCCTGGTTTGTCTCCGGGGGCTTTGTTTGGGCTATCTCATACTCGAAGGGCAGAGACATGTTGTTTGTAAGAGGTCACACAGAAAAGACTGTGGGAAAGTACTCTGTGTCTCCATGATAGAGCACCATAAAGACAAAATGGATTTGTTTGCAGTATTTATATTAAACAACGGGAGATAAAAGATGTGTACTCCATCTTCTCCAAATATTCACAAACTCACAGTGTTTAATGACACAGATAAGTTCTGGGGGCAGGAGGAATGACAACAATGCAAAACTAGAGAAGCAAAGAACATTTAGTGGAAGTCATTTGTTTTCTAAGCAATGAAGTCATTTATCTCCATCTAGCAATGTATCTATTGATCTGTCATTTTCCTCTAGGGAAAAAGAAGAAGCAATAACCCATGACCAGAGGGGAAAGGGACCCCAGGTACACAAGTGATCTTACTGGCAGTGGTAGATGTGCTGGCCTGCAGGCTTCTCCAGCGGCTTTGGAAGATGAGTTACTGGCAAAGGTGGGGACACCCCTGTACTTCTATGCCACTTTCTAAAGCTGCAGATTGTTACTGCCTGGGCAGAGAAAGACAAAGAGTCCTCATTCTAGCAGGAGCTTGCAATATGCCCCCTATGGTGAGAGGTCAATGCCATTTAAAATGTTGCTAACACACATTTTCCCTTCTAGCAATACCTTTCTCTCTTTACTTTTTTGTCAGTAAAAGCATTTTGAAATATTACAAAAATATAAGAAGTGTAGAGACAAATAAAATGAAGTCAGCTTCACCCCAAGCTTTATGGAATCTCAGCATTTTGTCACATTTGCTTTATTTTTTTCAAAGAACATTTTACAGAAGCAGTTGGCCCCCATGTTCGCCTCCCTACTCCCGTCGTCTGCCCATCTTTGTTTCCCAGAAGTCGTCCTTGAACAATTTTTTGGCTATCATATTCATGAAATGTATAGTTTTATACACTTACGTATTTACTCCTAAATAACATACATGTTTTTAAACCTCTTAAAATGGCAAAACATTATATATGGCCACTCTGTAACTCAGTGTTTTTGTTTAACCTTATTTTCAATATGTGGTTATTGTCAGTTACATATAATTGATTATGTATGATTATGATTGGTATATAAGGATATAATTGTGCCTCTAGCAACTTTGCTAATTGCTATGAATGTCAATAGTTTATCTGTAGATCCTCCTTGGATTTGTTACAGCAACAATCACAAACTTGTAAATATTGACACTTTTGTTTTTATTTTTAAATTATTGTGCCTTCCTTTTCCTCTCTATTAACTCATGGCATTGTCCATGGCCACTGGTGTAATGCTGATTCTAAGTGGGAATAGAGGGCATCTTTAATTCTTTCCTGGGTTAACAGGAATGGTTTGGATGGTTGAAGAATTTATTTTCCATTCTTAATTTGCTTACAGTTTTACCCACAACAACTGTTGCATTATACCAAATACCTTTTCCTCTACTGAGAAAATTATATGAGTTTCCCCTTTACTTTCTTAATGTGGTACTAATAGATTTTCTGATGTTGAAACATGAATTTTACTATGATGAATTATATTGAATAGCATTTTACTTTACAGTTTTAATCTTTAAAATAGCAACAAAATAGCAACAAAAATTCACAGTTCTTTGGAATAAATCTTACAAATTTATGTAGCCCATTTGTGAAGAACATACAAAATATTTTTGAAGGCTATAAAAGAATACCTGAATATATATAATAAAATCTAAGGTTATAAATGATGTTCATATTTACATGTGATTACTTAACACTTTTTTCTTATTTCGCTTTTAAGTCATTCTATCTTTTATTTTTATACTATCGGGGCGCCTGGGTGGCTCAGTCATTAAGCGTCCATNATCTAAGGTTATAAATGATGTTCATATTTACATGTGATTACTTAACACTTTTTTCTTATTTCACTTTTAAGTCATTCTATCTTTTATTTTTATACTATTGGGGCGCCTGGGTGGCTCAGTCATTAAGAGTCCGTCTTGGGCTCAGGTCATGATCCCAGGGTCCTGGGATCCAGCCCCACATCTGGCTCCCTGCTCATCAGGGAGCTTGCTTCTCTCTCTCCCTCTGCTGCTCCCCCTGCTTGTGTTCTCTCTCTCTCTCTGTCAAATAAATAAATAAAATCTAAAACAAAAAACAAAATAAAACAAAAACAAAACATAAAACAAAAAAAACTTATTTTTAGACTTTCTGCAATAGTTTTTTTAAACACAAGAGACTTCATTCCATTATCTTAGGGCTTGATAAAGATTTCTCTGTAAAATCTCCTGGTTTTGGTGTTCTGGATCTTTTTTACNTTTTAAACACAAGAGACTTCATTCCATTATCTTAGGGCTTGATAAAGATTTCTCTGTAAAATATCCTGGTTTTGGTCTTTTGGATCTTTTTTATGAAGTATTTCGAGGAACTCTGAACTCTTTACTTATTTGATGAATAAATTGGTTATTTTAAAAATTTTATTTGAGGATAGTTTACACATAATGTTACATTACTTTCAAGTGCACAACATAGTGATTCAAGATAAGTGTATATATGAGGCTATGCTCACCACAAGTGCAGCTACCATCTGTCACCACACAGTGCTATTATAGTACCATTGACTATATTCCTTGACTCTCAGTTTAGATGCATAAACATGAAGAGAGGGTTTTATTAATCTATTTCTGTGTTATATCTGACCATTTCCGGAAAATGATAAAAGTTCCAGAGTTCAATACATAGAGTAAATGAGGATAAATTACCTGAGAGGAGCAAGGAGCTGGGTTGGCTTTAAGGGTGTCCGTTATAGTAACTTTCTGGGCCTTTCTTGCTTATTGGAATTCTACTTTTATAAATTGGATTTATTTTAACATATGGAATTAACAAAATATAACCATTCTACATATGGTGTAGGTACAAAAATGCAAATGGGGTGCCTAGGTGGCTCAGTCTGTTAAGAATCCGACTCTTGGTTTTGGCTCAGGTCATGATCTTGGGGTCATGGGATCAAGTCCTGTGTGGGGCTCTGTGTTCAGAGTGGAATCTGATTCAGATTTTCTCTCTCTCTCCCTCCCACTTACTTTCTCTCATAAATAAATGAAATCTTTTAAAAAAATGCATATATATAATGTCTGTATAAAAATATAATATGAAAGAAATAATAATTGTAGGGATACAATAGGGATAAAAATATGAAATGCAGAGGTAAATTCTTGGCATGGAGTAAGGAGAGCTATGCTCATATTATAGCTGGTTAGTATTTAGCGNTCTGTGTTCAGAGTGGAATCTGATTCAGATTTTCTCTCTCTCTCCCTCCCACTTACTTTCTCTCATAAATAAATGAAATCTTTTAAAAAAATGCATATATATAATGTCTGTATAAAAATATAATATGAAAGAAATAATAATTGTATAGGGATAAAAATATGAAAGGCAGAGGTAAATTCTTGGCATGTAGTAAGGAGAGCTATGCTCATATTATAGCTGGTTAGTATTTAGCACTGTGACCCCTGGCTAAGTAACTTTTACCCTCTTAACCCCAGTGACTTTATCTGTAAATGAGAGAGGGTTGAAACAATGCTCATGCTCTCTGGTAGCTCAAGTGGTTCTCTAAAGTCTACCCAGGAATTGTCATTGTTGAGGATTCTAGATCTATCCAACATTCTTCAATCATGGATGCTTCCTATGTGTGAAGCTTTGCTCTGTCTACTTTACAAGTATTAATAAGTTTAATTTATTTTTCAAAACTCTACATTTAGGTAGGGTGTTTATCCATAATCTGCAGATGATGAAAGTAAGGCAGATAGAGGATAAGCAACTTGCTTAAGCTCACTTAACTAGTAAGTGGTGGAGCTAGACACCTGGTTCCAAGACCTCCAAACTCAAGTCCTATGCTTGTACTGCTATTTTCCTTGTAAGCATTCTCTTGACTAAATGGTTTTGTATCTAAAATACAAAAAGTATAGAACCATCAAAATCTCTAAGATTCCATCGTTTAAATTGTGCAGTCCATCCGAGCAAGGAGGCCACTGTCAGTCCTGCAGCTGGGAAACTCTGCTCGGGTTCTGGGATGATGGACACACCCATGATTCAGTGGGAAGTTGTCTGGTCTTTGCCTCTAGAGCAATGCAGTGCCTTTTGAGGCCACAAATATCTGCGTGTTATACCATTCATTCTCTTTTCTAGCTACCTGATTGTACTAGTCACATTGGTGTTGGAAACAAGGGACATGGAAAAAATAATGCAGAAATGAAAAAATGAGGCAGACAGAAAGTAAGAACTTTTTGTCAGGTAGGACTGAGTTCAAGTCTTAGCTTTGCCGACAAATGTTAACTATGTGACTTTGGGAAATTTAATTATTCTTTTCATACCTCAGTCTTTTCATCTGGAAAAAGGGAATAATAATCTACTTACCTTATTATTTATTATTTTTTTAAATGAGTTTTATTTCTTTATTTTCTTTTTTTTTAAATTTTTATTTATTTATTTGATAGAGAGAGATCACAAGTAGGCAGAGAGGCAGGCAGAGAGAGAGGAGGAAGCAGGCTCCCTGCTGAGCAGAGAGCCTGATGCGGGCCTCGATCCCAGGACCCTGAGATCGCCAGCCTTCTGAGTAAGCCAGGTATTGTTTTCTTTATTATTACATTTCCTTATATTTCTCTTCAATATGGAATTAATAAAAAAGTCATATTTTTGTGTGTTGTGCTCTCTTCTCTCAATTTCCCCCTGACTTCAACCTTTGCTCTCAAATTTCTTATTCCTTTTGAGCAATGCGGTTCCTTTGAATATAGCCTCCAAAGTATAGTAGCTGGAGGCTGAGCACCAATCTTGGGAAATGATCTAAGTGTCATGGCAAGATAACCCTCTCTCTTGTGGATATGTTCTGTGTTATTTTATCTCTTCTCCCTAAAAGAGACAATATATTGAACAGAAAAATCAACCTTTTTCTTTTAGATCGAAGATAAACTATGAATTGTTTAAGAACACATACTTATTTAGAAACTTTACAAGGGAAAAATATGACATGTGTAGCAGGAGTCATGTCAGGATTTGAACCTGAATACTTATGAAAATGCATTCTAGAGTTGATCATCTCTTTGGTTAAATTTATCTAAGATGACATCACTTGTGTGTGTGTGTTTTTTTTATTTAACTCATATTTGTTGATTGGTAACTTTGTTCTAGGTACCAGGAGAGATTCTGAGGGTGCATAAGTCAGTACTCTTCTCCTGAAAGATTTAACTGTTCTTCAAGTATCAAAGATTATGGATAAAATAATTTTCAACCCACAGGAACACAAAAAATACTGTACTTCAGAGTTACTCCCACTGGGCATACTATAGAGCAAACTGTATTAAGCCAACAGATAATTAGGGAAACTTCACTAGAAGGAATGGTGGTGAGCATTGAATACATTTAATTATAGATGTAAGATTAATTCAAAAGTAGATGCATGAGTGGAAGAAGAGAAAGCAAGTCCTGTACGTTCAGGAAAAAAATAAAATAATTCAACTAAAAAAATTCGGAAGAGAAAGAAAAGAGAAGAGAAAAATAGATTCATTTCTTAATCATTGTTACATAGGTAATCAGTATAAGGCGGAGTCAAAGGATATCATTTAAAGCTGACAAATCAAAAGTAAAAATCTAAATAAAGGGACTGAGGGTATCATAAAAGGTAATATATGAAAGTAATCACTAGAACAGAAATACCAGCTTTCCTAAAGATCAAAAGAAATAATAACAACAAAGAACATATAAAAAACTAGTTAATATAACCTAATACAGTAAAAATAACTTAATATCATCTGGGCTGAGACCAAACGCTTCAGGCATATTAATGAGTATAAATTCTTAACTCACTTATTAAAAGAAAAATATTTTCAAATTGATTTATAAAGTAAAACCAAGCTCTGTGCTACAAACAAAAGATATACCTAACACAAAATTACTCAGGCAAAAAAAAAATCAAGGCATGGGCCAATGTGTATCAGGTAAAAGGAAATCGTATGGAAAGAAGGCTTGCAGTCTTGATGTCAGACAATGCATAATTCAGGCCAAAAAGCATTATGATATAAAGAGCACATGTGTAGTGTTAAAGACCACAATGCAAAATGAGTCTGTAATAGCTATGAATACTATGCATCATTTAATACAGTATTTGCCTCCATAAAGCAGAAATTACCGGAGTTGTGTAAGTCAAAATGGGCAGAAATATACTAACAACAGTAGATTTTAAGAAACTATTCTAAATCCAAGACAGGTAAGTGAACTAAAAAGTAAGTGAAGCTGTAGAAACCCTAAAGAACATGGGTGATACAATGTATCCATTGTGTTGGAAGCTGGAGCTGCCTTAGTCAGTGCGATTGCTTACATCTCTCCCTAACTCCCTGATCAATGACAACTTGTGGTTACTTGAAATTGGCAAAGGGATCACTGTTTATTCCACAGATGTTGGAAAACCTATAAATCAGGGTTTTTTTTTCCTTGTTTGTTTCTTCTTAGGGTCAGTTTACCAGCATACCTATGGATATATATCAGTTTAACCCTCCATAATGCTATCTCTTTTCCTCAAATACAGATGGATCATTAAAAAAAGAATTGACTATATATTAGGCACAAAGAAAACTAGAAATAAATAACAAAATGGATGTCAAAACTATCCTTCTATCAAATCATTTTTGGGTAACAGGAAATATAAAACAATAGCAATTAAAAAATAATGAAAATTAAAACAGTATGTTAAAATCTGTAGGTTATGATTAGATTAGTGATAAAGGAAAAATTTATAGCCTTATGTACTTATATCAATTAATAGTTTAATTCATAAGATGAATACATAATAAAATGGATTAAATTAAATTTATAAAGCTAGTAAAAGAAAAACAAATTAAACCTCCAAAAGAAGAAATAACAGAAAAACTAATCAAAATACTGGTTCTTTAAAAAAAAGCAAACAAAATAGACAAACCATAAACTATTTGAATGTTGAATGAAAGGAGAAAACACACATAGACAGAATATAAAATGGTAAGAAATAATGGTAGGATATGACAAAGAATTTGTATAACACCATAGAAATGAATTTGAAAACCTGGGTAAAAAGAGCATATATTATTAAAATTGATCCTAGTATAGATCGAAAGCTTAACTACACCAATTTCCATGAAAAGAAAAAGAATGTCATCAAACAACAGAAACAACAAAGTCTATCCTCCAAAAATGCTACAGTCCCACATAGTTTTGAGTCGGGACCTGCAAAGCTAGGTAGGGAGAGACAGGAAGGAGGCTATGTGACTAGGCTTATACAGGGGACTACATAACCAGGCTCACAGAAATCCCCGATGTGGAGAAATGTTATAGATAAGATATTAACCAGAAAGAAGGGGACATAGCAAATTCACCTTGTTTGTTCTAAATATAGATGAGATATTTTCATCATACTTACAGATCTACCTTGTCTGTCCTAAATGTTATAGACAAGATATTTACAAAGTTCCCTGGTCAGTTTCCTATAAAAGACTGATCATAAAAGCCCTCAGTGGCAACCCATTCAGGACCCCTCTTATCCTAGAGAGACTTTTATTTTTTTCTTTCCTTTCTGTTCTCACCTCCACTTAATAATTCACTTCACTTCACTCTTTTGTGTCCACGAGATTCATTCTTCAACTCCGTGAGAAAAAAACCCTGCAACGCTATTACTGTCACATATTTTTATATATGTTATAATTCCACAATACAGTGTTATTATTTTTGTTTTAATGAATTAATTCAGTTTTGAAGAATTAAGAAAATAAAGAAAAGCAGGGTTTTGTTTGTTTGTTTGTTTTTTATATCACTCACATATTTCTCAATATACTTCCTTTCTTCCCCTAGATCTGATTTCCTATTTGGTGTCCTTACCCTATTGAGTAAATGCTTTTAATAATTTTTATGATGGTGTCTATTAGTAACAATTTTATTCATTTTAGTTTATTTGAAAATACCTTTATTTTGTCTTTTGTGGGTACAAAATTCTAGTTCTTTTTTCTTTTAGTATATGAATGATGTCAGAACATGATCTTTGGCCCTACATTGTTTCTTATGAGAGATTATCTATCTTTCTTACTGTCATTTCTTTGTCAATAATGCATTTCATTTTTCTCAGACAAGTTTTTAAGAATTTAGTGTTCAGTTTTGTGCCTTGTTAGTGTGGGTCAATTTTAGAATTTCCCTTAGTCCTAAAACAAATCTGTTCATCATTGATGCTTTTAATTCTAAGTCCATCTACAGAAGCATCTCTGCAGCTGTTATTCAGAGGTTCTTTTCTACTTGTTCTCTTTGGTCTCCACCAAACATGTACGATTCAGGGTCTGCCAAGGATTGGAGAGGAGTTCACATGCAGATCTGGGGATTCTTGAGGTTTTCTTCTTTCTGGGCTTCCCCCCTCAATTTTGTGCAACTCTGATAATCCCAGACTCCTCCTTTGATTCCTCAAACCAGCAAGACTGCAGCTCTCTGTTTGAATTCCAGCCGTACAATGACATATGGACCAAGGGTGCTATCCAGAGAAAAGCTGGATGAACTTGGGTCTCAGTCAGTGTGTTCTCACCCTTCAAGGCTCCGAATCCTTCTAGTTTCTGCCCTCAGGGATTTCAGACAGTTATTGTCTAGTTTTTCCCATTGTTTATAGTTATTATCTCGGAAGGATTAGTACAAAACAAATTGTCTTCCCCTTTACTGGAATCAGAAATTGGATTATAACATTGAATAAAAATCATGTTATGAGCTCTAGTGATAGTCAAGATATGTGTGTGAGAGAGAGAGCAAGAAAGAAAAAGAGAGAAGCATTTTTTTTCTCTTAACAGAAGGAATAGATATTTTCTAAAATTGCTACTTTGCAATTCCCCACGGAAAAAATTGCTTTAGGCACAGGCCATCAAAGGTAAAATGCTGTCAGAAAACAGGATATGTCCATGGTGTGAGAGTCCACAGATGGCTTACTCATTACAATTTTTGGAGAAAAAAACAAAGCAAAACAAAGGAAAGGAAAAAGGAAAAAAGAAAAAAGAAAATGAATGTAACCATAATCTAATCATGATAAAACAATCACACAAATTGTGACTGTTCATAGTATCAGAAGGCAGAGGAATAAAGAGAAGGCAAATGTTATTCACAAAGGGTTAAGAATCAGACCAATAACAGACTGAATATCAGAACACAGTATTTCAACACCTTTAAAATCTGATAGAAAAACACTCAACCTCAAATTGTATTTCTAGGAAAGTTCCCAAACATACCAAAGAGCAACATATAAAAAATATTGTGGACATATAAGAATGCAGAAAATTTTTCTTTTAGACATCCTCTGTGAAAAATTATACTTTCAGGCATACTCCAGGAAAACAGCAAAGGCAACATTAATGCTGGGAAAAGAATGACGTTATAGACCAGAAGCAGTGTCAGTGAACTACAGCCCCAACAAAGTGAAAAAGATGACAGGAGAAATGTGGTTTCCTCTGGACAAAGACAGAAAACTGCTCTTCTTCCAATAAATTGCTGATGGCCTAGAATTGCAAAGTCATAATAATGGAAATGTTGATTTTTCTGAGTTTTGGTCACATCCTAAATACGAAGGATAGGAGACTAAATGTAGTCTCATATTAAAATATAAATATGTGAGACTTTGGAAATATAAACGTAGTAACACTGAGATGAGGAGCACACAGTTGATGAGTGCTTGGCCAAGGAAGAACCGGACGGGCTGAGCGGCTCCTGTTTGGTGATAGGGCAAGAGTAGTAGTCGTCTGAAGTTGGTAAATACCGAAGAGATGACTAGGTGCTTTGAACCAGCCATACAGGTGAAGACTACATGAACTGAAAACTGTCTTGGCAGAGTTATCCTTGGAGAGTGGGGACAAGATTGAGGGAAAAAGAGAGCTTCACTTTCAAAGTGGTCACGCATTATTTTGAGTATTAGAAAAGGGCTAGATTAAAGAACTAAATATACTCCAGTTTAAAAAGTAAGTATACTAATTATGGTTATTCAAACACTGAGTTACTATGCAGCCATGAAAACGAGTGAAGGTGATATTGATGTACATGGAAGGATAGCCATGCTTGTTGCCTGGGGAAATGAGCCAAGCTGTAGAAGAGAAATGCAGATTCCCAGTGGGTGAAAACATCACCTATAGGCACATGCATGTGCCTTTGCATATTTCATATAATACAAACACGTCGAGTAAGAAAAACGGAAGCTCAAAGGTAAGAACTTTGAGCCAAGTGGTTCTCAGAAACTCCAGCAACCACCATCAAATTATTAGCCGCCCTGACATCTTGCATCTGGAATCCAGCCTAGGTCCGGTGGAGATACCAACAGCCCGTCACACAGGACTCGCTCCTTCTCCCCTGATCCCACATTTTCCTTCTTTTTTTTTTTTCCCACGTTTTCCTTCTATTTCCATCCATGCACACTGAGTTGCTCTGCTTGTGGTGAACTAGTAGGCAGCAACTCAGCCAGCTTCCTATAAATTCCAGTCCCTAGTTCATCAAGTTTATTGAGTTTTCTCGGATTGACTATTAAATATATTTTTGACTTAATTCTCCATGTGCCCACTGGGAATAATTAGGGTATTGGTTCAAGAGGTGTTCTTAGCTAAGTCAGCTGATCTCTAAGGGCTCTGGTTTCCCTCTGAGAAACGAGGTGTCTGGACTGGAAAATTCCTCAGGTCCCCCAGGTGGCTCCTCTGTCCTGTACCTCTAGACTCTGTTTTGTGAGTATTTTCAAAGGGTGGCGAGTTTTTGAAGGACACAATTTAAAAATGATGGAGAGGTTGGCTGAGAGCAACTTTAAGCATTGCTTAAAAATTCTACCAGGAGCTCTTCGAATGTCCTCCAGGAAAAATAAAAGGGCTCGGACACAGCATGTTAATCCATACCAGAACAACACCACGAAGGGAAAGACTTGGCTCTCCCTGCCTATTCAAGGCGCATTAATTTGACAGCATGCACGAGCTGTTGACTGCCTGCTGAAGTCTTCCATTGTCTGCGGCTCGTTGAGTGCACAACTGCTCTGATCGAGAGTAATTCTGTGCCAGGCAGCTGTGGAACCAACAAGTTATACACAGCCAATGAAACCTGAAGCCTCATCAACTAATCAGTGGGTGCCTTGGGAGAGAAATTAAAGTGGAGGAAGGTGCATATAGAATGAGGAAGGTGATGAAGGAAAGAAATAAGCTGGTATTAAGAGGTGGCAAAAGTCACAGGAAAATGTGTGCCTTCCAGTTAGAAACAAATGAAACACATTTGGATACAATTGCAGAGTCTAGGGCAGGGAGAGGAAAATGAATTTGGTAAGGGAAAGCAATGACAGGCTTCTGGAAGGTGAGAGAGAGTTAATGAAGTTGTTTGGAAGTGCTTAATGAATACGCCAATTATAAAATACAAGAGACACCTGAGGAAATGGAAACCTAGGCTGGATGGATTGTACATTTCCAGTCCGTTTGCTGGTTGCTGGTTGAGACAAGAAGTGACAGCCTGGGCTCTGAAGACAAGGATTTGGCTTTGTCTTATACCAAAGATCCAGGATATCATAATAATATGCAGAAATTAGGTGATGTGGCCAATGCCAATATTTTAGATTGTAGCTGGGCTTGTCTGGGAATTCTGACCCCCAGAGGCATTCTCTCTGGAAGGCAATGTTTACATGCTCAGACACTCAGGAAAAAGTCACCCATGGCCATCAGTTTACTGTCCTGCTTGGTAAACATGCTTGTTCCTCATGGGACATCTGTATGCTGTGCACCTGTGTCATCCCTTCCTCCTTTTTCCCATCACAAAGTCCCCAAATAAAATGACAGCAATACAAAGTATCTAAGGGATTGTCTGGTCCAATCTCCATTTTTCAAGTTAGGAGATTAGGCTCTGAATGAATTTAACCTAAAGGATTCAGATAATTACTGGGAGGGCTTGAGCTCATTTGGATCCCCTTCTCTCAGTCTGCTGGTCTTTCCTATTTATGCTGCCTCAGTTCAAAAGTCAGAGATATATTTCAAGCATCATCCATCTTCCTTTAATAATCTTTCATAATTTTTTGGAATTCATTTTTTTGTTTATTAACTTGATTCATTCCATCCTCAACAAATAATTGAGTGACTACTATATGTTCTTATGAAGTTTATAGGCTAGAACAGGACATAGACGATGAAAACAAACAAATGTCAAATATGACAGCCAGGGATAGAAACTATGAAGAAAATTAATGCAAGTTAAGGAAACACTTTTTTGGGGGGGGAGGGGCAGAAGGAGAAGGAGAGAGTGAATTCCAAGCAGACTCCCTGCTGGGCACAGAGCCTAACGTGGGGCTTGACCTCACAACCCTGAGATCATGACCTGAGCTGAGACTGGGAGTCAGACACTTAACCAACTAGGTCACCCAGACACCCCAAGGAGACACTATTTTAGACAGGGTTTCAAGATTTCATGGGGAGTTAAGTTTGAGCACAAACTTGAAGGATAGACCTCCAACTTTTCTTTCATTATTTTGACCTAATTATCTCTTTTAGGAATATAAGGGGTGTGTCCATATAATAAACAAATCCGTATTTTCCCCATTCATAACTTTTTCTTCTTTTTCCTCTAATTTCAACACATATTTCCTCTCACATTCAGCATGGACAAACCAAGACTGGAAATGACTGCAGCTTCCTTTTAGCTTTGATATTAGGCCACGTCCTCCCGCCTATTGGGTAAAATAATCCATTTGGCCACTTACTGTGTGCTAGGGCCCACACATAAGCCATTATCTTATTAACCTACTCTATTACCTCTTTTGATCTTCTCAACAACCGCATATGAGAGGCTTTATTATATTCATATTACAGTGGGAAAAAGAGGGCCGATGGAAGTTGAATGACTCAGAGTTCGCAATCAGGGAGTGGCAGAACCAACGAGATCCGGGTCTGCTGGAAACCAAAGCCCTTGTCTGTGCCATTGTGCAGATGCCCCTAAGTCCTCCCGAAGAACACTTCGAGCCCCCAGACCTGAGGCGACTCTCCCTCCTTGGGATTTCCATGCCCTTTTGGTTGCATCAAGCAAGACTGGCTTCATTAGTTGGTTTCTCAGGATGGGAGTATGACTTCAAATTCATCCAAGGGCATTACTGGTTTATCTATGATGCCATGATCATCACCAATGCCCTTTTTTTAAAAAAATTAAATTAAATTAAATTTATATTTCATTTTTTCAGTGATCCAAGATTCATTGCTTATGCAGTGCTCCATGCAATCCGTGCCCTCCTTAATACCCATCACCAGGCTCACCCATCCCCCCTCCATAACCCTCAGTTTGTTTCTCAGAGTCCACAGTCTCTCATCTTTCATTTTCACCTCCGATTTACCCCAATTCACTTTTCCTTTCACCAATGCCCTTAATCAGTTTCAATTCCTGGTGCAATTTCTGTTGTCTAAATGCTCTTTTTCTATACTTCATTGGGGTCTCGTTCCAGCTAGTCTGGACTGAACTAGCCTTTAAAGCCAAACTGGGCTCTTTGTTTTTATTTTTACTGTTCTGCAAACAGGGGTTAGGAGAGATACTCTTTCCAAGTGAGCCCCACATCCCTTTCCAAACTGAAGTGTCTCAGCTGTGCGCTCAGGGCAAGGTGCTCACAGCCTGTCTGGGAACTCTGCTTTTGGCGTTGCCCTCAGAGTTCCTTTTGAGTGGCCACAATAGTGATGCATTTTCATTCTTTGTGATTTCAGAAGTAGTGCTAGCTGGATAAACAAATTTGGGACCAAATAGTGTGGTATTAAAGTAGTGAGCTAATTTTCTTGTGGGGTTTAGAAGTAGCTCAAAATCCAATTCCGAAAGAGGCATCTCGTAATGTTTTGTGGATTGAAAATATTGCTTATTCCCTTGCTGTGAATCTTTAATGTGAATGTATAAATTCTGGGACAATTTTGAATTGAAGAAAAATCAATCATTATTTTATTCAATTACCTCATGCACTTTTCCTATCCTTAATAAAAGAATGATTAGGAAGGCAAATCAGTCTCCTGGAACGATAGTCTGGAGTCTCCATGGGAAGCCTTGATTGACATCGGCAGATTCTGGCTGGGTCAGAACAGAAGATGAGAAGTTGGGGACTGGATCTGCAGAAATGGCTGCTAGGTGCAATGCTTTTCACATGAAAGTTCTGTGTGGGTTTCGCATGTACACGAAGGACCAGCATATAATCTCTTTTCAGGATCAATAAAACATATGATGAATCTCATCAACATATGAAGAAACCACACCTGTAAACAATGGCACTGAAACACATTGGGGCACCTGGGTGGCTCAGTGGGTTAAGCCTCTGTCTTCGGCTCAGGTCATGATCTCAGGGTCCTGGGATTGAGCCCCACATCGGGTTCTCTGCTCAGCAGGGAGCCTGCTTCCTCCTCTCTCTCTGCCTGCCTCTCTGCCTACTTGTGATCCCTCTGTCTCTGTCAAATAAATAAATAAAATCTGAAAAAAAAAAAAAGAAACATGCTGGTCCACTAATTCTAGTCAAGTCTATAGAACTTGACCTATATTTTAAGTTTGATTTGCCCCTACCCCATCCCAATACATCTCTTTTCTATTGATTTATATGTGGACTTTACTTTGCAGAAAAGAGCATACACTTTGACATTTATCTGCACTGTTATAGACTTTTTTTTTTCATACACACTACATCCTGGGTAACTTTTCTTTATTCCCCCTCTTCCCGAAAACAAACAACTAAAACGAAAAATCTAACCCATCACATTGAAATTCAGGAGTTGAGCCCAACACACCAGTGGTTAAGGTAATGGTTAAGGAAAATCTTGGGCTATTTGGTCCACAGTTTTAAAAGTCTCTTCTTGTCTTTCTGAACCTATTGTTCTCAGAGAGCTTTATCCTAACTGACAGGAATTTCCAAATATAGAATGGACATTTGTGACTATAACGAGCAAGTAAAATCATGCTCTAGAGATGAGGTGGGCATCAAGGGAAGAATATTCCGCTGCTGAAAGTCTGAATTGCTCTGCATTCTGGTTCTTAACATACAAAGATTTTGTAGAAGTGTTAGTGGTTTTCTTTTCTTTTCCTTTTCCATCCTTCCTACTCCCCCCCTCCTTCTCTTTCCCTTCTTTCTTTTTTTTCTTCTGAAACTGATCTCAGAAGATAGTCTGACTCTCTGGATAAAAAAGAAGAAACTGTATAAGACATTGAAACTGAGTTTGAATAATTATTCCAGTTACAAATGTATGATATGATATCAAGCATGCACTTAAATTATATGAATGCCAGTTTTCTCATTTGTAAGAAACAAGTAATACTGTATATAGCATAGGGTTCTTTTGAGAAATTATAAATGATAAAATAGTTAGCATAGTCCTAGGGCTTTTCAGTGATTTAATAAGTTTAACTTCCATTGCCTGGCCAATTAGTCACTTCCAACACTTTTACTTAGGAATAATGTCGTAGATATAAATGCTAGGTCTTCAAGCAAAAAACAAAGACAAAAAAAATATAACAGGATGTTAACCTCTATTTACTATATAATCTCCAGTTCTTCAGACAAGAGAGACCATCTTCTTTCTACTCAGAGTGGAATAAAGCTAACTTTTAGTTAGACAAATATGGGCAAACTTGAAATAAATAGAACGTTTGGCAGTGGTTCTCACACTTTATTGTACAACACAACCACTTGCTGTGTTTGTAAAATATGTGAGCCTGTTCTCCAGGTCCTCAAGGAATCTGGTTTGGCAGTAGGTATGGAGTGGAGTATGAATACTAGTGTGGAGTCCAGGAATCTGCATTTTCACAAACACCTCAGGATTTTCTATTGATAAACATCCACAGAACTTGTTTTGAGAAAATGAGGAGAAAGCACATTGAATTTCATGGGTAAAATATGTAAGTAGAATCCCCCTTTTAATCACTTTTTAGTGAAAAACATTTTGATATATTTGAATTTGCTTTTTTGCATAATTGAGTAGAATCTAATTATTAAAGCTTACAGTGAAAAACCTCACTGTTCACTGTAATAATTTTATTTAGAAAAAAAATGAGCAGTTGACCCTCCTAAGGACAAGTTGCACTAACTACTAATTACATTAAACCTTTTTACTTTTCCCTGTCTGTGCACTCAATAAATACTAAATCTAGAGGCTAGAAGAGAGAAAATATGCCTTCAAGGAGGCTACATTCTAATTGTAGAGAATAGGACCAATACTAGAGTTCATAAGTATAAAATCCCACTCCAGAAATTTCCAGCCTGTATGGCAACTGTTGGCACACTGGTTTCCCACAGACCCATTTAAGGCAAAGTGTTTACTTGGGACCATATTCCTTCTTCATCATCAGTCACTGGTTCTGGAGAATGGTTAAATTTAGCATTTATCCCAAAGATATTTGTCCCATGATTGTCATAATGTATATCTGGACTTGATTCAGACTGAAATTGAGGAAGCCTGGAGATTACATGGAGAGCATCAGTTTGGAGCAGGTTCATCTTATTCCCTGTGGGGATACATACTTGTGCATGAATCCAGTTCGTTTCTTTTTTGAGAAAGAGTAAGTTTATTTGTATCTATTGGGACAGTGGGTTATGCTGGTCAGGAGGCACTTTGGGAATTGTATTCTTGGAAATATGTTATTTCTCACTCTCAGTAGTCTGAAACATCTCTAGTCAAACAAATCTAAACTCATTAAAACTTGAAATCAACATGTTTCTCAGTAACTTTCTAAAACTTATCATTCCATGTTTTCTTCAACTGACCTATCCTTTGTTCAATTATATTCATTTTAGCCTTCTCCTTTACTTATAGTCTTTTTGCTGTTTGCTGTCCGTAGAGCCCTCTTCTTCATTTCCTTTCTTTCTTTTTTTTTTAAGAGAGAGAGAGAGAGAGAGTGGGTGAGCACATGGGAGCAGTGAGAACAGGGGCACAGGAAGAGAGAGAGAGAGAGAGAATCTTAAGCACCCAACCCCGCCACAGGGCTCCAACTCACATCCCTGAGATCATGCCCTGAGCTGAAGTCAAGTGTTGATCACTTAACCAACTGAGCCACCCTGGTGCTCCCCTTTTATATTCAATCTAATTCTATTTCCCCTTTAAGCCTTCCTAAATTACACCCTCCCCTTCCCCAACTGATCACTCCCATTTATAATTCAAAACACAGTCATGTTTTCGCTTCTTGGTGCTTCCCTATCATTTGGGTTTCCAGTACCCTCTGCAGCAGGAAGAATGGGCAGCGACAGTGGAAAGATGAAACTGACATGATAATTATCTCTGCCTGTGGTAGTAAGTACTGTCAGTGATTTCTGCTTTTCAAGATTCTTAACTTAATCACATATGCAAAACCCCTTTGATATGCAAGGTAACACAATTTATAGGGTCTGGGACTAAGGCTTAGAAATCTTTGGGGGACATATTGAGCCTACCATACTTACGCACTAGGACATAAGAATATAAGCCCATAATGCTGTACATGTCTCTATCCTACATGGTAGTGGGCACAGTGAAAGTGGTGGACAAGATCCATATCTTAGGCTTGAACACCAGCTCTTCCTGATATTAGATCACTGAATTTAGTTTCTTTGTCTTTTCACCACCCCGAGGGAGCCCTGCTTTCTGCTCCTTTTATCTGCCAAGTGACTTCATTACCTGTAGAATGAATAACTCAGTAGTTCCCCAAAGTGGCTGCATATTACAATCAGCTGGGGAATTCTAAAGAGTCTAGATACCTGAGCCCACCTCCAGTCATTCTGATTTAATTCATGGTGTGTGGCTAATACATAATTTGCTTTTAAAGGACCCCCAGTGATAATGATGTGCAGCCAGGGTGGAGAACTACTAGCTCTAACCAAACTACAAAGAGCTTAGAGCTTCTTCCCCACTCTTTTAAAAAGAAAGAAAGAGAGAAAGAAAGAAAGAAAGAAAGAAAGAAAGAAAGAAAGAAAGAAAGAAAGAAAGAAAGAAAGGAAGGAAGGAAGGAAGGAAGGAAAAAAGAAAAGAAAAGCCTGTATTTCTGCAGGTACTGGGAGTTCTTGTGATAAGCTGCCTGGCCTCTAGAATTGTAAGAGAATAAATACATGTTTTCATAAGCCACTAAAATTGATGGCAATTTGTTACAGCAGCAATAGGAAAATAATACATTGATAAAACACACAATTAGGGAACGATGAACAAAAGTTTAAGTATATTTTTCTAGTATTCTTTTCAGTCATATAGATTTAGAATTTCTTTTCACTAAATTCCTAACTTTACTTTGATACCAGCATGTCTCCATGGTAACTTTTTCTGGTCTTGACTGATCAATTCCCCCTGTAGGTACTTCAAGCACCATGACCTTCTCACCTAATGCACTTAATTCAAATTCTAGCTTTGCCTTTATTGACGTGATCATTTCCAACAAGACTTTGGACTCTACGTGGTTCAGGACCTTGGATGGTTGGCTCACCATTTTTTTTTTCTCTAGGGTCTAACCAAGAGCCTGGAGAATAGCAGACCTTCAACAAATATTTGTTAAAATGAACTGATGCATCTAGGCAGACTCAGGTGGTGAATTCAGCTAAGGGAGCCAGAACTGGGTGTGTGGGAATCAGACAGGAAATTTATGGACAAAGCTGTGTAAGGAGAAGACGAAAGATCAGTTAGGGTCCCAAGGACAGTGTCTGGGTAGGAATGGAGGAGAAGAGGCTGAGTAGCCTGAGAGCACCACCTGAGTGCACCCACTGGCTTCAGACAGCCCTCAGTCCACCTTCACGTTTGGAGGTGTGTGTGGAATCCCAGGGAGAGGAAACAGAGGATGAGAACTCTTTTTTTTTTTTTTAAATTTTAATTCCCTTCCTGATGTTTTCTCTGAGGAACTTAAAATTTTATGACTTCAGTGCTTATAATTTCATAATTTAGCTGGGAGAGTCATTCAGTCAATCCTAGAATGGAAAGAGAACATTATGATTACAGGTATTTTTGAATTTGAAATTCTTAAAAGCTGTCTTCTTGACACTTTCTCATATTTTTATAATGTCAGAAATCATGATGGCCTTCCATAGCTGTGTGTCCTTCTGGGTAAGTTAAGAATTTCCCCAAACTTTTCCTTAAATTCTTAACAGTTTCAAATAAAAATAGAAAATATAACACATCTCTTCAAAAAATAATTACAACCCAAATTGCTATCATCAGAATGATTCTGACATTTCTTCCTCATTTTTAGATGTAGCTTAAATGTTTGGTTCTTATGAAAACCTTGCCTTTCTTGTTTATAAGTCTCTTTACCAGAATGAAGGTGTGGTAGGTATCAGCATTATTATATATACTTAACAGACCTGTTCTGTAATTCAAAAGACTCAATTAAATGAACTGTTATTGAATAGACCTTAGTTATGCCAAGAATTGTGCTAGCCTTTTTGAAATTGGACACTGGTCATACCATGTGGGCATTTCCAATAATTATAAGAACAGCTTATATTTAAATTTTTTTCATTTAATGATTCTCCTTTTCTTCTATAATTCTTTTTAAGGTTTTTACAGCAACCTTGGCAGACTAGACATGAGAGTTAAACTTTACTAATGACTAGTGTGTGGCCTAAGGCAAACCATTTAAATCTGGATCTTAGTTTCCTCATATGTCAAAGGAGGATAGTTACACTTATCTTGCAGGGTTTTGTGATAATTAGACTTTAACTATACAAAGTGCCAAATTCCATGCTTGCCATACAGTAGGTAATCAATAAGTAGTTGCCATTATTATCCCTCCATTATTCTTTTTAAGGAAAATAATTCTCCCATAGGTTGAGTATGCCTTAATAAGGCATAACTTTTTGGCACTCAGAATTAACTTCCTTAGGTAATAGGGAGTTTCTTATCATGAGGCATATTTAATCATAAGTTTAACCACACAGAGCTGTGGTAGAGATTAGGGTGTTTACTCATAAAAACTTAGTGAGCCTTTAATATTCCTTCCAATCCTGAGTTTCTCTTATTTGACTCAAGGTATTTTTCTAGTAAGTGGTGAAGTATGTCCCAGAAGAAACCTTCTGGGACGCCTGGGTGGCTCAGTGAGTTAAAGCCTCTGCCTTCGGCTCAGGTCATGATCTCAGGGTCCTGGAATCAAGCCCTGCATCCGGCTCCCTGCTCAGCAGGGAGCCTGCTTCCTTCTCCCTCTTTGCCTACTTGTAATCTCTCTCTCTCTGTCAAATAAATAAATAAAATCCTAAAAAAAAAAAAAAGAAGCAGCCTCCTGAAAGTTTATCCAGTGCAATGTGCATTCTACTTATGAAACAGCAGCAAATGTATAAGGCTCTCTCTGTGGGGGATAAGTAACTAGAATACAGCAGTCAACTAAAAAACAATCTTAAATAATAGGTTGCATTTGTGTGTTACATTTTTCAAAACTTTTTCACATTTATCTTCAATATTATTTTGCTTTTTAACATCGTGAACAATAGGTAAAGTAATTTACATGCATTTTTTTTCAGAAAAGATAAATGGCACAGAAAATTGGTATGAAATGGTCTAGAAGAAGGAATTGAATTTTTAGTGATGAATTACAAATTATAGATAGAATTGGGATGAAAATCTCTGTCTCTCTCCTTTGGACAATGACTGCTTCTTTCTTACATAAGGAGTAATAGCAAATAGCTGGCAAGTGGTAGAGGTGAGCTTTCCACCTGGGTCTTTTGAGTATGGCTTCATTTTTCTTTTGGCCATACCACATCACTTCTGAGTATTCTTTTTGTTTGTTTGTTTGTTTGTTTGTTTTTTAATATATATATATATTTGTTTATTTTTTCAGCGATCCAAGCTTCATTGTTTATGCACTACATCCTGTGTTCCACGCAATATGTGCCCTCCTTAATACCCACCACCAGGCTCACCCATCCCCTCTCGCCCCTCCCCTCCACAACCCTCAGTTTGTTTCTCAGAGTCCACAGTCTCTCAACTTTTGTCTCCCCCTCCAATTTACCCCAATTTCCTTTTGAGTATTCTTAAATGAATTCTTAAATATTCAGAAGTGAATGACAATGACTTTCTTCATAGAGGGGTTTAGTGAGTAAATATATAGAGAAAACTCTCTGAATATGCTACAGAGCAATTTAAACATAAAGAATTAAAAATTACTAGTAACATGGTTGTACCAGGCTTTACAACTACCTGATTCATGTGGCCCATCTTGAATTTATTCATGCTGCTTGGGATTCAGTGTGCTTCTAGATCAAAATACTCTAGATCAAAATACTGTTACTAGTTACAGAAACACTTTAGCCATGATTTCTTTGACCAGTGTTCCTGCACTGTCAAGATTCTCTTTTACTGCCATAGATTAGAAGCATATTGAAACTTACTATATTCTCCAAGGCTCTCTTTCATTTTTAAATTTCTAGATTTTTTTTGTGGCATGTTTCATGTAATTTCTGCAGATGTGCTTTCAGACCAGATGGATTCTTACCTCAGTAAGTATGACCCACTGCCTCAAGACTCAGAAGCCCCAGATGGAACTATCTATCCAAGTGGCTGAGCCTAGAACACGTGATCACCATCTACCTGCCAGGCGTGCAGCAAAGGATTAACCAGATGGAAAATTAGGTGGTTATAGGGCATTTGTGAATCAAGATCTTGCCTCCCATGGAGACTGACAAACGGAGGAACTTTTTTCTTTTTTTTAAAGAAAAAGGTTTGGCTAATGGGAAGCCAGGAAAAAAAATAAGACTAGTGTACAGTGTCAGGTCTGCTGAGTTCCCTGCCTGAGTTATTCACAATAGGACCAAGGATTTTGCGTTCACATGGAACTGTGATTCCAAGAGTGTGCTCCAATGGAGAGTAGACCCAATCATTGGTGTTTTGTGGAATTTAGAATTTATATGTTTTGGAAACACTGCCACCTATAGCTTATATTTGGAGCTCCGCAGAGGACATTTACATATGTCAAGTTCCTAGAAGCCCTGTAGTAAAGAAGCCCATTTGATTCTGTTAACTAGGTCTCACTTTTATTTAATCGCCAAACATTTTTATTTACGTAGCATTTATTATCTTCCCTAGGATGGTCTTTGAGAATCACTGGACTAGAATAAGAGCTCCGATTTAATAGGAGTAAGGAGCATGCATTCCAGTAGCAAAACCGATGCAGCCACAGGCTCACACTCTGGAATGCGTTCATTGGCAGGCAGAAGGTGGAGCTGGGTCCAATGTTCATGGATGAGGTTTGGCAGCACAGGTCTGTGTTAATGGCTTTAGTCCTGCTGGTATGCTAGCCCTTCCTTCCTGATAGCACACTTGCATAAGCATTTTGAATGATTGCTGCCTTTTGGCTTATTGGTGATGCTTAGGCTATCCCCTTTGCAAATAACCTGGCAAGGTCCCTCATCCATAAACACAAATGAATATCAGCATCACCTGAGTCGTCTTGTTAAAAATGTAGATACTCCGGTTCCACTACTGAGATTCTCCATTAGTAGACCTAAGACAGGTTCTGGGCCTTTGTGTGCATGTATCTCCCACCTACTAACACAGGCCCTGGAGAGTTTATGCAGCTGCTCTATAAATCAGTCACTGAGAGTCACTGAGAGCCACTGAGTGCAACCCAACTTTTCCTCCTCTCTGACTTCCTTTATTTCCTTCCAAGGTTTCAGGCCCCATTCCTCTGCTCATATAAAACTAATTTTCCTAATTTTTTTCCAGTAAAATTTTATGAGCCGTGGCAATCAAACACTTTAGTAAGATCCCAATATACAGTTCACAATGCATTTTCATTATTTTGCAAATGATAATTGCATAGCCATAAAGTTTGTTGAATATAATTTGTTTGGAGTGATCCTTTGTAATTTATACCTAATGGTTCCTCTGTCTTTTCAGGGTTTGTTGATATATTCATTTCCTTTTTCACTGTAGTATCACAGAACAAGTCAAGCTAACTTTGGATTTATTAAGTAGTGACTTCTTGGATACTGTTTTATTTTGGACAAAGTTATAATTATCACCATTATTCTTCTGTTTTGCCCTATTTAAATGATCCCAAACATTTTGGCATGAACATGAGCTAATGCCTACGATATTCTCTGCACTCTTCCATAGCACTATTATTTTTTTGTCTTTAATTATTCCCCACTTTCAGTTATACTAACACCTCTATCGCTTAAAATAGAATTCCCTCAAAATATTATTTTACTTAACTTTAAAGAATGGGTTTAATATTGAAGACATTTTCAAGCGTATGTCTAAGGTAATAAAATTGCTCCATAATGTAAGGCATCATCATTAACTTTTCAATGCACTTTCTCATGAGTATTTTTCAGATCTTACAATAATAATTCGGTGACATAAGGGAGATAATATGATCTCCATGGAAAAGATAAGGTTCCTTCAGGTCAGGGAGATTAAGTTAATTGGAGATCATATATAGCCAGAACAAGAATTTAGGGCTCCTTAGATCTAGTTCAGAACTCTGTCTGAAATTATTGGCCAGGATTGGTGCACACAGGCTGACTTTACAGAGAAGGGCCTTCTAACCTGTTGGTAGTAGAAAATTCTACTTAAGAATTCCTTCTGTATGGGAAGGACACTATTTCTTATTCTTGTAATGCAAGCTGTATATCATAGGGAAATGAAGAAAACAAACAATATGTAATTGAGTAGCTAGGAGAGGAGGTTATTTGAGGAAGATGATTGGATCAATTTTGAAATCACCCTGGAGTGTAAAAATGAAAATCATCTCCATTATAATTCAACTCATTAAAATAAAGATTTATATATGTCACAGAATGCCATTAATTGAATTCATAACATTTTTCCTCACACAGAAGTGTCACACTCCAAAAATTCCAGTGGGATCTGACTAACATAGAGGGCCAGTTTTAGGCTTGTTCAATGAACATAGGTGTTTGAGCAGGAAGACATTTATTAAGGAATATTTTTTCTTTGCTTTTGGAAATATCCAAATGTCACAGGTCTGATTTTTCAGAGGCTGAGACAGAGTTTGCTTTGCCTGTCAAAGTTGCTCTGTGACAAGCAAAAATGGCGGGGCTCTCACGTTCCATCCTGCTCCATTAGCAGATGTGGGCTTTCCTGGGAAGTCCGTGATGTTGGATGAGGTAGCTCTATGTACTTGAGGTGACTCCCCAAAGGAATAAAACTGGAGGCTCTACACTGTACCCCCTGCTCCTGGAGATCCATTTTTTCTTGAAGGAGAGTTTGGGAGGCACATTTTTTTCCCCACCATGTCCAAAGAATGGACAACTTAAATCAACTTCTCCATATACTTTCAAAAAGAAGCATTTTTAGGACACCAGAGAAATTCTGTCCCTTATGAGAAGCAAAACATGTAAGAGAATTTCAGGGCTCTAATGAATAGTTACTGCCTCCTTTCTCTACAATCTATTCTAGAATTTTCCTCATCCTCAGCTACCCCCTCTGCTGACTTCTGTGTTTTACTGTTATTGTGACTTATGGCCTCCCATAGGAGGAGTCTAAGCTCCTGTCCTCAATAGACAGAGGCACCTGAGCTTTATACTATACAAATTCATTTACAGTCACAATGGGGCAGATCAAGGGTTCTCAAGTAGATCACTTAGATTTTACCTATTTTCTTTCTGACCTTTAAAGTATATCAGCAATCCTCCCTTCTCCTGATAATCCAGGTCAGTTACACTTGCTAAGATAGTTATTCCTCCTCTTGCCTCTAGCTCCTAAATACAAGGAGTTCCGAATGCCCTGCCAGCAGCTATAGCTTATAATTCCCTGGTGCTCTTGCTTTGTCCCTATGGGAGGTATGTCCCTTTTGAGTCCCAGGGCTTCTAACTGAGGAATCTAGAGTTGTGAGAACAAGAAGCATGTAGTCTCTGAGCAGAATATTGAAAATAATGGTGAATAGGGTGATTCCTGCTCCCATTCTTGGGTTTTGGACTCCTTGCCCTCTACTAAGGACACAGTGCCATATTGAGATCTTTGAATCAATGCATGTACTACAATTCTGGAAGAGGGCACTATCTTGGCATCTGGTGCCTCCAAGCTGTGGAGCATTTCAGCTATGCCTTTAGTAGACTGTCCAGTTCTCTACCAGGTTTTGGGTGGTGTAAGTGACAAATGACCGGGGAACCCTGTAATTATGGGTTTCCTTGTTACCCTGTGCCTTTGCTGGGGAGTAGCCTGTTTGGTACTAAGTGGGATGGCATGCTGGTAGGCAAAACATTCCACAAGTCTGGAAAATGGTGGTGCTGACACCATGCAGGTGGTGTACCCTAGGTACCAATATCCGTGGGGAAAAACTACTATCCCTTTCAGAATGAAGAGAGCTCCGTGCAGTCAACTTTTCATTGAGCGGGTGTTTGGCATCACCAAGAAATACAGTTATATGAACCATGGTCAGGTATTTTGTCTCTATGAGAGCCCTTATGAGGCCCATAATATTAGGGTAGCACTCATACGGGCTTTTGAAAGGTTTTTAACTTTCTGCTAAACCTGCTAAATGTCATGGCTTTGCTTCAGAATACCAGAGTTATTGTGATCCTTTCACTGAGGCTTGCCAAAACTGTAAATAACATACTTGCCTATCACTGATATATCCATCACTCTATGGTTGTCGCTACAGTATGTTCCAAGCCTCAGGGCTGTTTACTTCCTAGTTTGGACCACCTCCAGGGATCTTTCCTTCCCTAGGTCCCAATTAAGCTAAAAACTTTTGCATTGCACAATCTATGGATTAAAGCAGCATTAGTTGGTGTAGACTACATTGCTCCTAGAACCCAAGGACTCCCACCAGGCCTCTGAATCTTCACAGGGTTTATCTCCCACTCTCTGGAGCTCATGTGCTTCACAAAGAACAGTGATATTCAGGCAATCTCGGTTTATCTGAACTGATCAATGTAAAGCTATCAATGCAACAGATCAGTGTGATATTTTGTGGGACATCAGATCTCTGGACTATATTATAAGTAGGATAATTAATTGAGCCCTAGAGGAAACTATAAATATATATTATTGTTCATTCTATGGAAATATAAGCTGTTTATGATTCTCTTTTCTGATCAAGATAGAAAAGAACACATTTATCAAATAACGACTGAGGCCGTGTGTCTCAGGCTGTATTAATCATCTATTACAGAGATACTACATTGGAACTGTGATTGCATAATTGGGAAAATTGCTTGCTTGAGTGAGTGATCATTTACTATCATCCACCAGGATATGTCTGGTTTCTAAGGGGCCAGAGTTTTGAAATAAATGTAGATATAATGGGTACTTACTCATCATTCTTTAGATCCCGAGGGTGGCACTAATTTCTTACCGGTGAAATACTCATGGCCTTGATAAATGAAAGTATTTGGGCCTTTCCAAGAACATAATCATCTAGTGGGCCTTCCACCCATACATAATATGTACATTTCAGCATGCCTGACTGCTTGAGGGTTTTATCCCCTTTTTCCAGCATCTGCCAGGTAATTCTGGCATGGTAGCCTCAGCTACCATGAGCCATCACTTTCTCCATGCTTTGAGGGTTCCTGCTAAATCACTGCTTAAGGTGTGTTTATCGTAAATAGCAGAGAAATAGATTTTTTTTGCAAGTCCATATGAAAATCATTTTTAAAAATAGGTTGGTTAAATTTAGTCACATTTATTGATATAATGAGATGTTTGGTGCCAACTCTTATTTTATAATTGATGTGATAATTACATTAAATTTATTTTTTAAATTTTTTTTAAAGATTTTATTTATTTATTTGACAGAGAGATCAGATCATAAGTAGGCAGAGAGGCAGGCAGAGAGAGAGGAGGAAGCAGGCTCCCCGCTGAGCAGGGAGCCCGGATGTGGGCCTCGATCCCAGGACCCTGAGATCATGACCTGAGCCGAAGACAGAGGCTTTAACCCACTGAGCCACCCAGGCGCCCAATAATTACATTAAATTTAATAATTTAATTTCTTTCTTCATTTGGTGGATCTTCTTTTATTCTCTCAAACTTTGATTTTGAAGTTTGAATTTTTGGTCTAATGTACACTTTTACACCTCTTATGATGTCCTCAATTTCCTTTTTCCTTACTTGATATTTTACTCTGTAGTGTGTCAATTTTAAGTGATATTCTTCAGCCCCATCTCAACTTTTCTTTCTTCCCATTTTTCACGTGCATTCTGTTTCTCAGGACCTAGCCTTTACATATTATGTTCCCCCCTCATGTTTTCATCTTTGTTTTAGTCTTTCTTTCTTTCTTTCTTCTTTCTTTCTTTCTTTCTTTCTTTCTTTCTTTCTTTCTTTCTTTCTTTCTTTCTTTCTTTCTTTCTTTTTTTTTGAAGACTGTATTTTAAAATAATCTCCATGCCCAATACGGTGCTCAGATTCAGGACCCCAAGATCAAGAGTTACACCCTCCACAGACTGAGCCAGCTGGGTGCCTCTATGTTTTAGTCTTACATTGAAAGTTAAGTAATTGAGTTCTCCATTTCAGCTTGTTTCCTGAAATTTCCCCAGTTATCTTGAGGATAACGAAGTCTATCCATTAACAGATTTCTCAGAAATGTGAGATCTTGCAGTAATTGAAATTGGCTTTTGGTTGTTTGTTTTTTTTTATAGTCTTGATATTTGAAAAACTGGCTGGATATAAAATCCTTATCTTGTGCTTTGTCTTTCAGCTTATTGAAAATTATGCTCCATTATTACTCTTGTGAAGTGAGTGGTAACCTATTTCTCTTACTCTTATAAGTAATTAGAACTTATTATTATTTTTTGGTATGGTGGCCCTGAGAATTATTTTATTTGACTTGAAAACTGAAGAATTAATCCTTTTAGTTCAATGCTGACCAGTACATAGTGGGGCATTTCAAAGATTTATATTTTCTCAGATTTCTGTAATGTCATCTTGAATTGATTTTTCCTGTTGGTTTGCTCCTGCACATGTTTTTGGGAATTATAATTATATGCATGCTAGACCTTTTGGCTTGTCTTCCATTTTAATAATTTTTTTTGTGATCCTTAATATTTCTTTCTTATTTTTATTTTCTTTCCTGTATGTGTTTTACACTTCTTTAATGCACTTGATCAAATTCTAATTCGGCTCTACTATTTCTTGTCACTTTGTAATTTACTCTTTGTCAAATGATTTTGGTTTTTTCTCAGTTTTCTTTCTGAGTTAAATAAATTTCATTAAATTTGCTCTTTTTCCATATAAGTTTTCATTTTTAGCTTTTGAATTTCTGATTATAGTTTCCTTTTTCTTTATTTTTAAAAAATTAGTATCTAATGTTGGAAGATATTTAGTTCAGTTTGGAGTGCCATGTTACAATGTTATTTTGCTTCAGAGATTTTTAAAGGGAGAATATTTATGAAATGATATTTGGTAATTTCAAGTTTTATTACATTAAATTATGAAAGGTAGGAGAGACACTACATAAAATGGGAGTAGAGTGCCCATTTATCTTACACTTCCTGTAAGATTTGAGGATTTCCTCTTTAAAAAGGCTAACATTTAATTTATCCATTGTCTACCTATATTAGGAATTATGATTGACTGAGCAGATAAATTAGTCAATTCATGGTAGAAGTCCTTCAATCAGAATTCCTCTCTGAATCAGAATTGGAATTCTTTTCTAAAAGAGAAAGTTCTCAAATCAATAGCCTACTTTCCAACTTGTGGAAGTAGGAAAAGAAAGCAAAGTAGACCTAAAGTTAGTAGAGGAAAGAATAAAAGATTAGAGTGGAGGTAAATAAAATATAGAATAGAAAAACAATAGAGAAGATCAATACAAACAGAAGTTCATTCTTTTAAAACACCAGCAAAATTGTCAAGCTTTTAGCTAGACTGACATAGAAAAGAGAGAAGATGCAAATAATTGAAGTCAGAAATGTTTATTTTCATTGTTTTGACTCACCTTTCATTTAAAGACAAGGATAATATTCCCAACTGTGCAAGATTCTTTTAAATTCTTTACACTGGAAAAAAAAATAAACAAAACAATTTTTATTACCCAGAATAGAGTTCAATGAAGACCCAAGACACTAAGTGAGGACCCCAGAAGTGACACCCTTTTTTAGTAGGGTTAAATAAGTCACCTAGATCTTTTTTTTTTTTTAAAGATTTTATTTATTTATTTCACAGAGGGAGAGAGATCACAAGGAGGCAGAGAGGCAGGCAGAGAGAGGGGGCGGGAAGCAGGCTCCCCGCCGAGCAGGGAGCCTGACGCGGGCCTCGATCCCAGGACCCTGAGATCATGACCTGAGCCGAAAGCAGAGGCTTTAATCCACTGAGCCACCCAGGCGCTCAAGTCACCTAGATCTTATCTAACAAAGCTTATAAGCAAGATGTGAAAGGATTACGCTGATAGCTTGTTTACCAAAATAAAGTCTGACAGTGTGTAAAGGAATACAACAAAATGCAGAAAAGTAGACATTGTAATATCTACAATATTCCACATCCAATCAACAAATTTGAGATATGCAAAAGAAGTAAGAAAACATGACCTATCATCAGGAAAAAATCTGATCAATGGAAGCAAACTCAGGAATGACAGCAATAATGGAACTAGCAGACAAGGACTGTAAAGCAGATGTTATAAATACATAAAATGAGTTAGAGGGTAATTGGAATGGAATAAATATTTTTTGCCTCTTGTTGGCATTGTCTCTTTACTTTCTTGGTAATACCCTTTGGTGGAAAAAAGTTTTTCATTTTGATGAAATAAAATTTATCTATTTTTTTTCTTTTGTTGTTCCTGTTTTGTGGTCATAGCTAGGAATCCATTGCCAAACCTCAGGTTGGGAAAACTTATCCTGATGCTTTCTTCTAAGTGTTTTATGGTTTAGCTCTTATATTTAAGTCACTGATTATTTTGAGTTCATTTTTGTGTGTGATGTGAGGTGGAGGTCAAACTGTTGAAAGTGGAAATCCAGTAGTACCAGAAATTTCCACTGAAGAGACCATTCTTTCATCACTGAATGGACTTGGCATGCTGGTCAAAATCAATTGCCCATATACTTATGAATTTATTTCTGGATCCTTCATTCTATTCCATTGGTCTGTATGTCTACTTTTATGCCATTAGCACAAGGTTTTGATTACTCTAGCTTTGAGGAAACTTGTGAAATTAGAAATTGTGAGTCCTCCAGCTTTGTTCTTCATCAAGATTGTTTTGGTTATTCAAGGCCCTTTCCAATGCCAAATGAATTCAAAGATTGGCTTTTCTATTTCTGCAAAAAAAAAAAAAGGCCATTGGAATTTTGATAGAGAGTGCATGAATCTGTCATTCTCTGGGAGTTGTTTAGTTTACTGCTTTATAGTCAGAGTTGTGGAACTTTACTTTGGGTGCAGCTTGGTAATTAGACAAAGATTCAAGATAATTCCTCTGGTATTTTGATCCCTTTTGGAATTCTTTTCCTAAATACATATCTATCTTCTCACAATTATCAGCTGGATCCTCTTCCCTGAACTCTGACATCTGTTTTTTCAACTCAGTGTGACTCCCAGTGAGCCTTCGTTCTGCATCTTTGGGGCACGATGTAGGAAGTGCCTGCCCCCTGGTAGAAAACTGGAGCCATCATAGGGCTCACCTCCTTGGTTTCCTTTGTCTCAGGAATCACAATGCTACGCTGTCTGTTGTCTGATATTAAAAAAAAAATGGATGTTTCACACATTCTGTCCAGTTTTCTAGGTTTTATTGTTTTGTTTGTCTTTGTTTTTGTTGTTGTTGCTTTGTTTTTGTTTGTTTGTTTTTTTTAATGACCAGAGGGTAAATCTTGTTCCTTCATTAAGACTGCAAATATAAGTGTTCAATTTTTTGAAATGTAACTATGGAATTTCTGCCATGTTTTCTGATTCGTGGTTTATTCTTTATACTTTCATAATGGTAACAGCCTAAAAGATTCTTGACAATAAAGATGATGTCTTATCCATTATTTTATTCCCATTCCCTAGTAAAAGGCCTGACACATATTATGTTCCTGATGAATGTTTGCTAAATCATTAAATCAGATGCTTTACCTGCCACATGTATGCAATATTTTATTCTCATTAATAGTATTATTTTGTGCTTGTCTCCTTGCACCCAAGTTTGGTAGCATATGGTTCTAACCTGATGTATAAGAAAGATCTTCTGTTTTTGGTAGAAGGCTTGTATTTTAATGCTGATTTTTCCACAGATTTGCAGTGACTTGGGAAAGTCATAATCATCTGGGTTGGTGTGTGTGTGTGTGTGTGTTGTTGTTTGTTTTTAATATCTATGAAAAGAGAGAATCCTGCAGTGCTTACCACCCAAAGTTGTTGGAAGGACCAAAACTGATGATAGATATGACTTCCCTTTGTGGAATAATATACAAAAAATTATAACCTCATAAAACTTGAACCCTATCCATTAATTTTGTTATCTTCCACATCCATTCTATTCTAGAATCTTGATGAGTTCCTTACACATATTAAGTGCTCAATAAATGTTGAATGAATTTGAATGCATACACAGACATCAGTGAATTTCAAATGAGTTTACTGTCTTTCATGTTATTAGTGAAGATAACACAGAAACTAATACATCAATTTCCAGGGCTATAGTGAGAAATTGTGGAAATGGAGGTACCTACTCAGATTCAGTTCCTGAAACAATCTCAACAGTAGTGTATACCAAAGGAACTTTGCATATGTCATGATTGTTTTGTTTTTTGTTTTGGTGGGAAGTATTGTTAATAAGAGCATTGCACAATTGGCCATACTATCTCTGTCCCTAAATGAAAGACGAGTCAAACAATGAAAATCAACACTGTGAAAATAGACAAGACTTTACAGTTGAGCTTTTTCAGCCAAGTCAGAGGAAGTAAGAGTATCCAAAAGAAAAGCAATTAGATCCAATGTGGGAGGCATGTACTTGAGAGACAAAGCTGAAATGGCAAAGACTGTCAAGGTGAACTGCTCAGAAATGTCTGATGGAGTATAATTGTTTCTTATTTTACCCAAAAGGGTATTTCCAAATTGCTGACTTGACACCTTTCTCTTCTTCATTGGAACATTTCAATGACTCTTACTTTTCAAACTATGCACAGTTCCCTGGAAACTTTGTACCCTATTGACTTTTATCAACCTTCCAGCTGGTACTATGGGGACATTTATCAAATGCCTGCTGTTGCAGAAATTGCTTTCGAATCATAGCAGGTCAATGGTAGGAGGGGCCTCAGAGAAGGGATAGTCCTGCCTGCATATTTTCTGTTAAGGAAATAGATACCTAGAAAAGGATTCTGACTTCCACAGTGTCTTTGAGGTAGTTTGTGGCACAAAGAGGACTTTGTTTTTCCACCGGATTACCCTACCCTTTTTGTGATACAGGATCAGCTATGCAAACACAGACATTGCTTTCTTCACTGTCTCTTTTCCTCTTTTGTTTCCTCTCTTTTTCCCTTCTTTCCAAAATTTATGTCTGTATCACTTACCAGTTTTCAAGCCTATGAGAATATTTTATGGGTGTGTGTGTTAAACCCATTACTGAATTTTTGTGACGTCATTATATGTAACAGTGTTTTTAAAATGGGAAGGTCAAAACTGTCATCCAATTTAGTGTCTACTTTTTAAAAAATTTTTTCTCTTATTTATTTATTTATTTATTTTTGGATGGAGTAAGTTTGTGAACTGAAATCTCATAATAGATGTCTAAAGGACCAGTTCACTTGAAAACTGAAGTGCCCTTTTCTATTTTCAAATTCACTTCACTTTGATATCAACTGAAGCCCATTTGGTGTAGAAAATTAAAGCAGCTGCATTTTTCCTCAGCGCAGAGAAGTCTTTTATTTGCCTCTAACCCTTTCCATTTTTCATGACAGCCACAGCATTTTCTTCTGAAACACAAACAAGTCAATGTAAGCATGACTGCCAGGCTAAAATGATTATGGGATAATTTGTGTTTGCCAGACCAAACAAAATCAATCACCATTGTTTAGAGACCCACAGCATTACATGGCTAGGAGAGGGTATTTTGGACTTTCACAAAATAGGTTTTTTAAATCCAGAAAAGGGAGGAGACCATTGAATACTCTCAGGTGTAGTTTGTAATTTTCAAATTTGCAACAAAAATATCAACTATGCATATGGTGGCTCAACTCCACTAGATGAATGCAAACTAAAGGCAGCCTGGCACTGTGATGCCATTAAGCATGACATGATTGTCTCAGTGATAGGTTCCCAATGGGCAAGAATATATAATGAACATTTATGTAAAGGTTGAAATGACCACTCCAGTAACATAACTTGCAGGCCTATAAGGATGGATGAAGATGACTTCACAATGAACTGGAAATCAGAATTGATGGAAACAAGTATATGATATATCTCTAGCCATTCATTTCCGAGTATACTCAATGCGTATTGTTTCAGGGGTGAGGTTTTGTGTTTGTTTCCTTTTTTTTTTTTTGGATTGTTTTCCACATCTATCCAGTTGTTTGCTCTCTTACAGATCCTAGAAACCCTATCTCTGTCTCTCTCTGAAAGGAGGTTCTAGGGATCTACTTACCCCCAGGGCTGGTGTTATGCTGCCAATTTGGTCATAGTTTTGAGCTAGGAGGGATTAGCTGATTTGGGCATGGAAGGATTAAGAAAGATTGTTCAGCTTGAACAATTCGGCTGAGTTGTTTTCGAAACTCTTCTGGAAAAGCAGACAAAACTTCCTAGCTCAGCTGTCTACAACTCAAACCATTTTTCTCTCTTTCTCAATTACTTTTGGTCTTCCCAAGAAATGTGGTTTTATGTATTTTGTGGCTTGGAAGATCTTAAAAGCAAAAAGGGGCAAAAAAGACCCTCTTAATTCAGGTTACCTCAAAGCAGATCTCAAGATGGATATTGTTTGGCTTTAGTGAGTTATTGAGTGTGTGCTTTCGGGTAGGAAAACTATAAGTGAAGGAAGGGGGAGGGCAGGAGAAAATGAGTAGCAGTGTGGGTTCCCCTAAGTGTTTCCACAAGAAGTTCTGAATAGTAATTACACCACGTATTGTTGTGCTCGAGGGAAGGAGGTTGGCTATTCCCCAAGATGGGTCAGATGTTGGCTACAGACAACCATCCTTAGACCGTTGGAAGATGTATAGTTCCCTGCCCCGCCCCGCCCCCGCCTCCGGAGCTCTCGTTGAGATGGACGCCTCTCATTGGTTGAAGGTTAATTCTGTGGGAAGGGTGCAGCTGTGATTGGTTAGCAGCTAGCATTCACTATAGCTGTAAAATATGTTCATCAGCCCAGCGAAGAGGCTCTGGAAAGGACTCCTACACTGTCCACTAAAAAGAAAACGGATCGCTACATATAACACTCCTGCATTCTTTTTATAACAAATGATGCTTTTTATTATGGTATTTCTTTGGATGGATTTTTTAAAAGATTGTATCTATTTATTTATTTTGGAGAGAAAGAGAGCGCGAGTGGGGGAAAGGACAGAAGGAGAGGGAGAGAGTGAATCCCAAACAGACTCCATGCTGAGTGGGGAGCCTCATCTGGGGCTCGATCTCAGGATCGTGAGATCATGACCTAAGCCAAAACCAAGAGTGGGTTGCTCAACCGACTGAGCCACCCAGGAGCTCTGTAATCTAGTGCATTTTTAATTGCAACACACTGTGTCTTCCCACTTTAAACAACTAACATAATCCAGGATCATGTTATGTTGTATAAATTGCCATGTAAACATAGTCTTGCGAGGACAGGGTGTTGGAAATAATGGCTTGTATAACTTCATTCACTTTCCAGCACATGAGGCATCAGGTTGGGTAAATGTACTTAGGAATTTAATTCAACTTACTGTCCATGGTTTACGAGTTTCGTTGTTCCTTGGTCTGCCCCATCATACAATTCTTTAGTTTTCATTGTTAGCCCTTATTGGGATGTCAGATTAACTATGGGAGATTCACTTAACTTATGGGTCCCATTAACTTATGGGTCCCGGTCATCTGCCTACATCCCTCTCCAACCCGGAATGTCTGGGGGCTGTATCCTTAAGGTTCAAGGTCAGTTTTAGATGGCACCAAGTATGGTTGGATAGTCTTTCTTCCTCATTTCTCACTTTTTTTAAAAAGATTTTATTTATTCCTTTAAAGATACAGAGAGACAGAGACAGCAGAAGCAGGGGTAGCGGCAAAGGGAGAAGCAGACTCCCTTTTGAGCAGGAAGCCCTATTTGGGGATCCATCACAGGATCCCGGGATCATGATCTGAGCCAAAGGCAGATGCTCGTCCGTCTGAGCCACCTAGGTGCCCCCATTTCTCACTTTCTTTTATCCTCTCCATTATCTCCCCTTTCCTCCATGCTATTTCCTCTCATTGTATTGTCCCACTTTGTAGTGAGTGGTAGAGCTCCCCTATGTTCAAGGTCCATCTCTTGTTATATCACTGCTAATATATCTTTGTACCACTGCATCTGCTTTATTTCTTTCACAGCAATAATTACAGTATTGATTTTACTGTTTGTGTGTTTTCTTGGTCTCTCTTACTCTTGAGGTCAGAGGGCGTGTCTGTCCATTTTACTGATGTATCCTTAGCTCTTATCATGGGTCTGGCATAGAGTAGTACTACATAAATATTGGCTGAATGAGTGAATTCTCAAGTTTTGTCAATTCTTTCTCCTCTCTGTTGCCCATTGTTGGAGCTTATGCATCATTTCTGGTAATCACTCCTTGCTAAACCTTCTTCTAACCAAATATTCTTATGGTAGCCAGACTGTAAAATTAGCTGTGTGTCTCTGATATTTCTGGGGTCTTGGTGTGGACTGGAGGTTTTGGGGAAAAATTAATATGCTAAACCGATTCTCAGTTGTTTGTTCTGTTAGGGTTCTTTTGTTGCTCTGCTAACTTTAGCAAAAATGAAAGATGTTGAAAGACTACTGGGTTATTCCTAGGATCCATGTATGGAAACCATAGCTAAGGTAGAGTAGATGCTCATGAGGCTTTTAGAATTGCTCCTGTTGTTGTTGAAGACTGACTGAAACTTCCCTGCCTTTGGTTCCTTAACCAAAGAGAGGGTTCTTAACACATGAACATGAAGTGGAAAAAGGAGTGGATCAAGCCGCATCAGGCCATGAGAAGTGATAGTTCTGGGCAGAGGTCAGGTAGCATCCTTTAAATCACGCTATCTTAACAGTCATTACCTCTGTCTACACATAGGATCGATCCAGGCAGCAGCTCTTAGTAACTCTATGTCCTAAATCATCCAGGTTACAGAAAGTGACTTGCATACGGATGGTGCTCAATAAGCTTGTTAAACACATGACCAAATGCTGTATCACACAATTCTGGCCTCTTGCTCTTATAAGTAGACACACCTCCAGAAATAGGTTCCCAAGAGGATTGTTACACATCCATCATGAGCCAGAGTCTTCCTTCCTTAGACACACAGGAGATTTATGAGCACCTGTCTTGCCCCAGTGTCTGGTGCATGGAGTGCAGCACTTAGACTCTCTCTTTCTTTAAAGAGAGGGCAGTTGACTTTGCACTTCCACACCTAGCAGTTCTTAAATTACTCTTTGTAAAAATATTTAGCCAGTATGAGAAGTAACTAAAAGGGGAAAAGAATGAAGGAAAAGAACAGCTTTGCATTAACACGCTTTCCATTCTCCTCTTTTTGTGGCTCTTCCAAGAGTTCTATGAAAATATTCTTGAACCTATGACATGCCAGCCAATTAGAAATACTGCTAAATCCTACTTAGTAGTTGCAATTACTGAAGTGGTGTGTGCCTAGACAAGTCTTTGTTGTAATTTCTACAAACTATGAAAATGTTATATGGCTTTGCTGGAGATTTCTAATGTTTCTTTTGAGGTGTTTAAATGATTTAAAAGCACATGATTACAAAGTTTAGATTAGACATTTCACAGGCAGGGTGGGGTCGGAGGTCTTCATATTGTTTTGGAGGGGGAGATAAGTTTTGATTTGGGTCATGATTCTGATCATAAAATCGTTCCCTTTTGTGAGTGGTCTTGGGCTGATTGACAAAAACCTCTCTGACCTCCTGGTTTCTTAGTAAGAAATTCTGGATATTAGTGGTAGCAGAGGAACCACTATATCAAGGCGGAAGCGAGAAAATGTCTTAAAAGAACATCAAATTTAAATGCCACCGCAAAGATATAATTAGCCCACGTGATTTTCCCATTTGGTAGAAAGTGTTTTTTAGGGTTAATCAATTAGGAGTAATTACTCAGAAAATATTAAAACCCCCTGGTGCTAACAGCAATGGTTCTTCTATAGAAGGGTTCTAGGCAATGGGAGATCCCCAGAAATCCCCAGAAATCATGCACAAACAGCTATATATACACAGTGGCAGATTTCATTAGATTCTGAAATATCTTTTGTCCCATAAGGTTAATATAAACCAGCCTAAAGGACAAAGCTATATTATTAAGGATGGAAATGGCTGTCTTACCCAGTCCTTCAACAAACATTTACTGAACCCCAGTGGTGGTGGAAAGATAATAGTCAACAAGCAACATGTGAACTCTGTATTTGAAAAGGGAATAGACTAGCAATAACAGATTTCATATTGATTCATGTCATTATTTGTACACATCTCACACACAGACTCACACACACACACACACCCATCCAACCAGGCAACAAGTATCTAAAGTGAACTTCAGCTTTTCTCTATTGTTCTTCTTAAATGTTTTGAATGTTATTTATTTTTTTCACTCTATATTGGAACTCATTTCCCAAATTTATTGATTCCCCAGAATCCAGAACTGTCAGTGTCTTGATTCCACTAGTGGAATTCATCTGAGCACTTTGGATCTGATGATCAATGCCACTTCTACCTACTGCTCTAGACACCCAACAGTTTTAACTAGGATTTTATTTTATTTACTCCTGAGGTAATAACTATTTCTGTCCTTTTGAGGTAAGTGAACCAACCTAATACCTTGAGAATTAAAGTTTTGGTTCCTACCCTTGTCCTCACCCTTGCACCTGGTTTTTGTATTAGAATAGCTCTGGCTTGTGCAATTGGAAAGTGGGCAGGGATCTTGATGGGAAGCCCCTTTTGCTTCTGCATTAACTTTTCTCAGTCCTATTTTCCTCTCAGGTCCCAGATCTACAAGGTCTTTCATGGGACCCTTATCCTTTTCAATTTACTCCAATGTTTCCCAACTTTCTTCCCTTAGGTTCTCATAAGGAGAATTTTTAGACATTACCTCATGAAATTAAATACTAAGAAATACGATTTTAGTTATGGAAGGTAGAGCTTTGGCATAAGCATTTAATCTAAGGTTTGTCCTCTTCCAAGAAACAATTTTCACATCCTCCTAGGCAATGTTGTCCTGTTAAGAATGAATGACACAGTGCAGCATGTGACAGAATCACCCAGGGTACTTGTTAAATTCAGACTGTTGTGGCTCACCCTCAGCCACTAGCAAGTAGACTCTTATAGGTATATATATATACATATTTTTTTAAAGATTTTTATTTATTTGACACAGAGAGAGAGAAAGATCACAAGTAGGCAGAGATGCAGGCAGAGAGAGGAGGAAGCAGGCTCCCTGCCGAGCAGAGAGCCTGATGTGGGGCTTGATCCCAGGACCCTGAGACCATGACCGGAGCCGAAGGCAGAGGCTTTAACCCACTGAGCCACCCAGGTGGCCCAACGTTTATATATTTTTAAAGTCTTATTTAGATATAATGTGAAAAAAAGTGAAAGAAGAATTTTAGTCGAGACATTAAAAACTGAATAATTTCTAATTTCTTTTTTTTAAGATTTTATTTATTTACTTATTTGACAGAGAGCTAGAGAAAGAGCACAAGTAGACAGAACAGCAGGCAAAGGGAGAAGAGAAGCAGGCTCTCTGCTGAGCAGAGAGCCTGATATGGGGCTTGATCCCAGGACTTTGGAATCATGACCTGAGCCAAAGGCAGAAGCTTCACTGACTGTGCAACACAAGTGCCCCTCTAATTTCTTACTTACATAATATTTTGTCTACATACAAGGTTTCCTTCCAGAGATCTCCCAGGTAAAGGTTGAGACTTGTTTTCTTTTCTTTCTTTTTCCTTTTTTTTTTTAAAGATTTTATTTATTTATTTGACAGAGAGGTTGAGAGCACAAGTAGGCAGAGTGGCAGGCAGAGGGAGAGGAAGAAGCAGGCTCTCCACTGAGCAGGAAGCCAGATGTAGAACTCGATTCCAGGACCCTGGGATCATGACCTGAGCCGAAGGCAATGGCTTAACCGACTGAGCCACCCAGGCACCCCGAGACTTGTTTTCTTTTCAAATTACCAGTATTGGATTAAAATAATAAGAGAGAATCATATGGACTAATTTATCATAAAACTAAATGCAACATTTTTGGTCTGAAAAGAAATAGATGCATCATTTTCCCATAACCACAAGTGTTTTACTTATTTAATCTGTTATTATTGCAAATATGTTTGTTCTCCCTAAAGCCCTGAATCAAGTGATTTATATCTTATGGTTTAAATATGGTGAGCAGTATCTTAGGATTTATTTAGATACAATTTAGTTATTCTTTAATTTTCTAAACCTTTAACAATATAACTTTTTTTTATTAAGTTTTTATTTATTTATTTCACAGAGGGAGAGAGATCACAAGGAGGCAGAGAGGCAGGCAGAGAGAGAGGGGGAAGCAGGCTCCCCGCTGAGCAGAGAGCCCGATGCGGGCCTTGATCCCAGGACCCTGAGATCATGACCTGAGCCGAAAGCAAAGGCTTTAACCCACTGAGCCACCCAGGCGCCCACAATATAACTTTTAAATATGGAGCTTGGTTTAAAATAAATAATAGTGTCTTAAATTTAATCTGAGTAATTTGTAAATCATAGTTAAGGAAAAGGTAGATCAGTAAAAAGACAGAAAGAAATTTAAACAAAACATGCCAGGGCGCCTGGGTGGCTCAGTGGGTTAAAGCCTCTGCTTTCGGCCCAGGTCATGATCTCAGGGCCCTGGGATCGAGGCCCGCATCGGGCTCTCTGCTTGGCAGGGAGCCTGCTTCCCCCCCCCTCTCTCTGCCTGCCTCTCTGCCTCCTTGTGATCTCTCTCCCGCTGTGAAATAAATAAATAAAATCTTTAAAAAAAAAAAAACATGCCAGAGTAAATGGAGAAGCTAAATAGAAAGAACAGCTAATAAGCTTTGAAAATATTTGACTATAGAAGTTAGACTAAGAAAAATGTGACAGTTAGAATGCAGACCAGAATAAAAGTGTAATTTGATCTGACAATGAAGAAATGATACAATAATACAAATTGGGAGAAGAAGGGCAAAAGAAATGTCTTAGAGCTATTTCAGGCAAAAATTCAATAAAATGGGAAACTATAGTGTACAAAGACATAGAGGGCTATGTGTTGTTTTATCTTTGATATTTTCTTTTCTGTGGTGAAGAGGGTAGTTTTCATCAATCACTTACGGGGAGAAGTGTGGATTTGTCAGTTTTTTCTTGTAAACCCATTTAGTTTTACTTTATATATTTGAAATGATACTTTATATATTTGAATGATACTTCTTTATACATTTGATCCAATTAAAGACATTTGTTTTATACTTTGTAATTGCAAACACTTTTAAAAAACTTACCCTTTCCTGCTTAAAATGGCTTATTTTATAGTGTTGGTAGTTGTTTGGAAACACTTAGACTGAGGAAACAAAAAGACCTACTGGGGCACACAAATAAGTAGTTGAGGTGAAATCCACAAAATATGAATATTATTTAAATTTATGTATAACAACACTATTTTGAATAAATATAATATAGTTGAAACAGTAAATGATGAGGCTGTTTAATAAGTATCTTCATTAAGTTATGTGCAATTATTGTTTTTATAAAATGTTTTTAATTCTTAAAAGCAAACAATAATAGTGCTCCTTGGTATTTACTCAAATGAATTGAAAATATACATCCACACAAACACCTGTATACAGATGCTGATAGTATTTTTATTCATAATTGCTCAGACCGGGAAACAGCCAACAGGTCCTTCAGTAGTTGAATGGATAAGTGAATGTGATACATCCAGAATATGGAATATTACCTGGCACTAAAAAACAATGGACTATCAAGCCGTGAAAGGACATGAAGGAATCTTAAATGCATGTTACGAAGTGAAAGAAACCTATCTGAAAAAGCTACATACCATATATTTCCAATGATATCACATCCTGTAAAAGGCAAAACTATGTTGAAACTGTAAAGATTGGTGGTTTCCTGGGGTTGGGGGGAGGGGGGAGAGGGATGAACAGGCAGAGCACAGAGAATTTTTATCAAAAACTATTCTGTATGATACTATAATGGTGGATACATGTTATTATACACTTATCAAAACCCATTGAAAGTACAACACCAAGAGTGAACTTGAATCTACAGTTATAGGCTCTGGGTGAGGTGATGTGTCAATGTAGTTTCATTGATTATGACAGTGGGGAGTTTGTGTGTGAGTGGGGGTGCTGTCATCAGGGGTATACAGGAACTCTGTACTTTTGCTCGATTTTGCTGAGAATCTAAAACTCCTACAAAAATAAATATATATTCAAAAAATAAAATAAAAATAAAATAAATAAATATATATATATATTCAAATAAACAATAATTCATTAGAAATTTTATAAAGTCAGATTCCTTCATACTTTAGCTATTCAACAAAATCAAGACCAATAAACAAGGAAGCAACCTAAAATATATCAAGAAGTAATAATAAGAAAATTTGACCCATATTATACTTTGTAACTTCTAATCATAGGTAACAAAATTAACAAAGGCAATGAAAATAAGGACGCATTTCCCACTCATAACTAGTGTGAATGCTAGGAAGAATGTAAAAACTAAAAGCAAATTAAATTTAAAATCAATATTTTGAATATTAACACCTACACACACACTATAAACAAGGTCATCGGTGATTTAAAACAATCGTATCTAATGTGGTAAAGAAACTAGTTGAGGTGGTTAAGCTGAAGGTCAAGGGCAGGTATTCCATGGTATAAGCAGTGTGGAGCACTCTTCAGCTCAAGGGCTATAAGTATAACCAAAGCACCAAAATAGTAGTACTCAAATTTCAGCCATTAATACAGAAAGTCATGCTAATAATGTCCAAGTATAATTTTAGCTATGGTGAGGTTTTGAATTACTGTAAATATTGCTTTAAAATATGATCAAGATGTACATTCATCTGTACCACATGGCACAGCTATGGGCCACCAGGGCACCCCAATGTACTGGGTCCTAGCTGTGAGACATTCTGGCATAGGTTTAGAATTGTTTTTTCTCCTCAAATAATTCTATCATTGTGTACTGGCCCTATTAATCTCTAGTAACTCTTTCTTCCTCAAAGTCTATTTTGCCTACCATGAATATAGCTTTCCCAACTTCTGGTTAGAATCTGCCAGATGTATTTTCTTCTATCCTTTCACATTCAATATTTCTATGGTCTTATGTTTTCGGAGTCATCATTTGGTATTTTAACCCATCCTGATAACCTTTCCTTAAATTAATAATTTTAGTAATTTACATGTATTGCATTTATTATTGTTATTCATTTTATGTATGGACTTATGATGACATGGTATTTTGTGCTTATAAAAATTTTTCAGCTTTTGTAGGCTTCTCTCCATTTCTCCTTGTCTCTGTTTCTCTCTCTCTTGTGTTCTTTGGGTGATTTTAAAACATTTCATCCCTTCTCCTCTATTCTATTTCTATTTCTGATATAATTTAAATAAATACTTAGCCAATGATAAAGTAACTCAATGCCTTTACCCTTGCCTGAACAACAGACGTTTTTAATTTAACTGTGCTTAACCTTATGTGTAACTGTTTCCAGTGTTCTATTTCTGTATTGTTCTATCCTGCTTGACATTGCAGTTACTATTTTATTTTTTCTTTTAGTCATCTATGCATAAATACCTATTTATGTACTCACTATATAGTCTTTCAACTCATTTTCCCTCCCTCTGAAGTTTATCCTTTAGTGAGGGTTTATAGGCCATTTACTTCTTTTGGTCACAAAATTTCATCATTTTCCCTTTTTTCTTTTTCTTTTCTTTTTTAAAGATTTTATGTATGTGTATATGTATTTATTCATTTATTTATTTATTTATTTATTTATTTATTTATTTATTTATTTTAGAGAGAGAGAGAGTCTACACAAGCTGGGGGAGGAAGGGGTGGGAAGGAGAGGGAGGTAGAAAGAATCTCAGGCAGACTCTGTGATGAACATGGAGCCAGACACACAGCTCGATCTCAGGACTCTAAGATCATGACCTGAGCTGAAACCAAGAGCTGGAAGTTCAACTGACTGAACCACCCAGGCGTCCCTCCCTTATTCTTGAAAGATGCTGGCATACAATTCTAGGGTGACCATTATTTTATTTCAGTGCTTTTATTTAAATATATCTCTGTCTTCTGGCCTCTATTTTTGCATCAAATTTTTTTCTGTAGCCTAGCCTAGTTATTCTACCCTTTTTTCTCTGAGTGCCTTGAAGATCTTACATTGTTTTCAGTGTTCTCTGGTTTCACCATCTTTTAAAGTGTAGACCTCATTTTATTTATCCTATTTGAGATTCATTATACTCCTTGATTCTGAAGATTCATGCTTACATAAATTCTGTAAAATTCTCAGCCATTTTTTTGCAAGTATTACTTCTCCCTCATAATCTCTATTCTTTTATTTTTTTTAAAGATTTATTTATTTATTTGAGAGAAGAGTGTGAGTGGGGGGAGGAACAGAGGGAGAAGGAGAGAGAAACTCAAACAGACTCCACACTGAGTATGGAGCCCTGACGTAGGGCTTGATTTCAGGACCCTGAGATCTCAACCTGAGCGGAAACCAAGAGTCAGATGCTTAACTTACTGTGCCACCCAGGCACCAGTATTCTCTTTTAGAACTCCAAATAGGTAAATATCTGACCTCCTCATTTCGTCTTTTAACACATCTTTAAGATTTTTCCATCCACCTGTCTGAGCTGCAGTCTGGGTCATTTCATTTATTCAGCAAATATTTATTTACCAACTATCATATGCCAGGAACTACTTACTATGTGGGAATAGAGCAGTGAATGGGATAGACATAGATACTAACTTTATGTATTTATGTTCTAGTTGTCTATTTTTCCATAGAAAGAAATACACAATGTGTGATTAATTGCATAGTATTTGAATTTGTATGAAGTGCCGTGCAGAATAACAAAGCTTAGTAAAGGGACATGGAGTTTTAGAAGCTGGCAACTTTATCTAGAGTAGACATGGAAAGCCCATTAAAGCAGCATTTGAATAGAGCCCTGAATAATTAAAGAATGGGAGGAGAATAGTTGGGTCAGACAGAGAAGCAAGTCCTTGTCCATGCAGGAACATGCACATCATGTCTGAGGACCTTCAAGGAGAATAGATTGGAGTGGGCAGAAAGAGAGTGGTAAGAAATTGCATTATGAGGTAGGCAGGAAGAAGTCTTAACTGTTGAAAGATATTGACCTTGGTAGGATTTGGACTAAGGTGTGGCATGAGCTCATTTACAATTTTAATTTGATCTCATATACAATACATTTGCTGCATGGAGAAAAGCAAGAGGGTCAGCTAGGAGCCCACAGAATGCAATGTGGGGAAGAACAACTAAATCCAACTTTCTTTTTATCCGAAAAACTAGTAAAAATCTAAATTGATGCTTACTAAGATAAGGAATACTGAGGGACAGGGAGGTTATGGGAGAAAAATAAGTTCATTTAAATGTTATAAATCTATTAGACATCAAAGTGGAAATGTTGAGGAAAACAGATGGATATATGAATTGGGAGTTCACTGGGGAGGTCTAGCTTGGGGTATGAGTTTACGAGTTTTAGCATAAGTTTCTGTTTGGCAGTGGAACTGGATGGAACTACTCAGGGAATAAAGTGTAGATAGCACAGTGGCTCAAGGACTGAGCCTTGATTCACTTTAATATTTAAAGTTTAGGAGATGAGGGCAAACAGGAGAGAAACTGAAAGTCATGGCCACTGAAATTAGGGGGAAAAAATCAAGAGAGTGGTGTTCTAGAATCCAACTTAAAAAATATTTCAGGAAGAGAAAGCACTCATCTCTGGCAGAGGCTTCTAATAGCTCAAGTAAGAGAACAATAGAAATGATACTTGGTTGTCTGGGGAGCCTGGGGCACTCAGTCAGTGGGGCATCTGACTCTTGATTTTGGCTCAGATCATGATCTCAGGGTCCTGAGATTGGCCCTGTGTAGGGCTCTGTGCTGGGCATTGTCTCTCTCCTTCTGCCCCTCCCCCCATCTTGGGGTTCACGCACGTGCGGTCTCTCTCAAAAAAGAAAAGAAAAAAAAAAAGAAAGAAAGAAAGAAAAGAAGTGATCCTTGTTTGTCTTTGTTTGTTTTGTCTTTTTATTTTTATTTTTTAAATATTTTATTTATTTATTTGACAGAGACACAGCGAGAGAGGAAACATAAGCAGAGGGAGTCGGAGAGGGAGAAGCAGGCTTCCCACCCAGCAGGGACGCTGATGCAGGGCTTGATCCCAGGACCCTGGGATCGTGACCTGAGCCCAGGGGTGTCGCTTAATGACCGAGCCACCCAGGTGCCTGTCTTGTCTTTTTAATGTGCAGTCACAATAACCTGGGCAGGAGCTCTGTTGATGGAGGGGTGGGGATGAGGTCTTTTTGGCACCTGATCTCTCAGTTCCCCAGTTCACACTTCACTGATTCTCAGTGGGTGTTCTCTGGACCTGAGCGACTGTGTGATACAGATCACCAGGGAACTCATTAGAAATGCACATTTCTGGGCCCCAGCCCAGAGCTGGTGAGTCAAAAACTGACAGTGGGCCTCAGCCAGGTGTGTTTTCACAAGTTCTCCAGGTGGTTCTCATGCACAACGGTGTTTGAGAATCACTATTCTTGATGACAGATATTAGCAAATTCTCTCAGAAAAGCTTGACATCAGTGCCCTTCATGCTTACTGTTCGGGTTTTCAGCTTTTTCTTTTAAAACAGTCTCTTATATTTTACCTTGATTTTCTATGTGATTTGTAACAGAAGTGTTTTCAGGGTGCAGTGTGCGTGTGTGTGTGTGTGTGAGAGAGAGAGAGAGAGAGAGAGAGAGAGAAAGAGAAGGAGAGAGAATTTTATATATACATTTATACGTATATATATATATATACATATATATATCCTATTACCTATTTTTACGTTTTTTATTTTGAATTAATTTTAGACGTCTAGAAAAGATGCAAATTAATCCAGAGAGTTCTTGTATACCTGTTACCTAGCTTCCCCTAATATTAACCCTTATACAGCAATAGTCCAATGATCAAAATCAGGAAACTAACCTTTATGCAACACTGCTAACTCAACTACATTCTGTCCTCAAATTTTACCACTTTTCCACCTATGACCCTTTTCAGTGCTCAGATCCAATCCAGGATCTCACATTGCATATTTGTGTGTCTTTTTGGTCACCTCAAATCTAAGAGAGTTCCTCAGTCTTTCCTTAACTTTCATAACCTTGGCACTTTTGAAAAGTGCTGGTCAGTTATTCTGTAGAATGTCCCTCAATTTGGATTTATCTGATATTTTCCCATGATTAGAATGAAGTTATGCATTTTTGGGCAAGAACAACACAGAAGTAATGTTGTGTGCCAGTCTCTGTGCATTTGAACTGTAGTACCTTCCAAGGCTGTATTTTCGGTGTGACTTATTTCCTGGTATTTGTCCCTGGAGTATTTTTTTTTAATCATATAAACCCTCTCTAAGATGTATCTGATCACCTTCTCTCCAAAATCTGTTTTAATACCTATAAAGTAAAGTAGTTTCTAGCAAATCTAAAAACACAAAACAAAGCCTAGGGACTTTGACAGTTAAGCATAATAAAGTTCCAATAAATTAAGAATGATTCTTTAGGAATCTGTCTATCCTCCTCCTTGCAGGTGGTGAGAGAGGTCAGTGCTAATCCTGCCAGGAAATTGTTTCACCCTATTTTGAACATTAAGGCAGATACTGATTTTTCTTACACTATCTTAGCATGGTCTTCCTTGAGTAGACATTTTCCATCATCAGACTCAAAGGCAGAAGCATGTTCTTGAGACAGGGAAAAGGAAGTTCATGGCTGCTTTAACTGTGGATTTCTGAAATCTACCTGAGGCTTAAGCAAAAAGCATTTCTCCACAAAATTCAGCCCAATAAACCAATTGATGGCACTGGTTTTGTAGGAAATACCTCAAATTACTTAAAATTTTTAACTTGCTTGGTCTCTCTTTTGTGCAATTTTCTTTTAGGAACCCCCCATGGGGAGTTGAGGTGGGCGGGGCTTAAAAGACTTTGAAGACTTGGACTTGGGTCCCTGCCAGATATTACCCACCCCTTGACAGAACAGAATTTGAAGCGACAAACCACATCCCTATTACTGCAAGACTGTGATTTGCCTTGAAATCAACTAGCCTTTCAGTATGACTGTTTGCCGCTACCGGGGAGAGCTGGATGGAACCATGGTACTCTGCTTCACGAACCATCAATACTCACCCAACCCTGGTTTGGAGGGGAATCGTAGAATAAGTAAGCACATGTTCTAGGAAGAAGACAATTAATCCAGTTTTAAATTTGCTCAGTTGAAGATGCTTATGAGACAGAGGAGTTTTATATATATAAAATTAAGCATAAAGTTTGAGGAAGGACATAGAGATTTTAGTGGCAAAACTCTTTGTTAAATAAGATAATTTGGTAGGATATACACTTGATTTTTTTTACATTATTGCCTATAATCATGTTTGTCAAATCTGAAATAATATCTGGTAGATACTATAGATTTTCGGTGACTTATAGGTGTTAAAAAGTTTAGGTTAGAAAATGTTATTTATCCACTTGAGGTAATATTATACAAACAAAAAAATGAGAATATGCTTTATATTCATAAGTGAAAGAACTTGCATAATTAATCACAAGAATTTGATAAAATTTGTTACTCATGGGAGATAGAAAAGATGAGATGGGATAGTATGTTGTCATTGTTTGGATCACTGCAACATATAAAGGTATTATTGATCTAAATTAAAAAATAAATAAAAATTTAAAAATTGCTTAGTACTTAGCCATAAAAAAGAATGAGATCTTTCCAGTTATGAAAACATGGATGGACACAGATGGTATTATGTGAAGTGAAGTACATGAGAGAGAGATACAACATATGATTTCACTCACATGTGGAACCTAAGAAACAAAAGTACAGCATAACCTACAGACTTGTCAAATCACTATGTCATATACCTGAAACTAAGGTAATGTTGTGTGTCAACTACACTCAAATGAAAAAATAGTAAAATAAAATAAACTAACATGGCTTCGCATTATGAAATCAAAGTCCAGTCCAGTGTAACTTAAATTCCAGTCTCTTCCCCTTTCCCCCTGCAGTGGCATTCCATATGCCTTGTAGACTGGGAGATCTCACTGGAAATGGGGACATGAGCTGCTCACTCATGACTCTTCCCACTCTACCCTTTGGAGTAGAGGGGATTATGGTTTGTTTTCACCTTCCCTGCATTTTCACTTCTGATCTCTCTTCTCTGGAGTTCAGAATCTGAAAGAGGAAAGAATAAATGGCAGTGTGTTGACTTTCAAAATCAGCTATCAGGTCCTTTGTCTTAGAGGTTACTGTGTTTCTGGCTAAACCTCACTGGCCAGATGCCATTTTTGTATCCAAATTCTAGGTCTCCAGTGGGGCATATGTATCTTCTCTCCACCGTCTGACATGGAGATTCTGGCTTGACATTCATAGTCCTGCTCTACTCCTGAAGAATACCTCACCACATCTTGATGATAAAGTCCTTTTGCCTTGCCTCTTGGGTAGGATCCTTGTAATCCAGTTCAGGCTGTACTCTTTCATGCACACTCTCCTTGGCATACTGTAAAGTCCCATATCTCTGCTAGACCAAAGTGTCACATCTCATCTCTGTCCTGCCAGATTTTTTTTCTATGTTTCTGCTTCTGCTTATATAGGTTTAGAAGGCAAATCAGCAAGTCTGCTGCATATACAAACATCAAATCATGGAATAAGATGTCAGTTACCCACCCTGAGGACAACTCCAACCTCTACAGATGAAGTTTCCTGGAGCTTCTCCCTCTACCTTGCTGTCAAGGAAGTACCTTTTCCTCTCCTTCCCAGAGAGAGGAGGGCAAAGCTCCAGGATCTACACATAGGCAATAACTCAGAACTGGTGTCTTCCTATCCTTTTTCTTGTCCTCCTAGTCTTCAAATACAGAATGGAATGGAAGTGGCTGAGATGGAGTGGCAAAATTTTTTTTTAAGAGATGGGGAAGGGAGGGCCAAAGGGAGAGGGAGAGAGAGAATCTTAAGCAGACTCCATGCCCAGCACAGAACCTGATGCAGGGCTTGATATCACAACCCTGAGATCTTGACCTGAGCTGAAATCAAGAGTTGGACATTTAACCAATTGAGTTACACAGGCACCCCCAGAAATTGTTTAGTGGCCTTTCCAAATATCCTAAAGATGGTGTCTCCCACAGGTTGTGTGGGTTTCTCTTTGGAATAATGACTACTCATGCCTCTGTGTTCACCATTGGTTTCTAATCACCAACTATGGAGCAACAGGAAATATTTCAGTTAATATCTCAGATAAGATTGAACCAAAAAGTGCATATGTGTTTACTTTGCCTTTCAGGACAAAGCATAGTGCTCTTGTGCACAAGAGGAGATGTTATAAATGCCCACTGAATAAGGATGAGAAGTAAGAAGGAGGGACAAGTAAATAAAAGCATGAAATAGCAGGTCTGTGTATGGTTAGCCCATTTTAGAAAAAGTAATCCAAAAGCATTTTCTTCAAAAGGGTCACTTGACGTTAAATAGGTAGAAGTACAAAATACATCTTATGGTCAATTATGAGTTAAGTAAGAGAGGATATGATGGAGAGAAGGAAAGGAGACCTAAGTTAATGTTGACTTGCTCTAATGCTCTATTGCTTGTCTATCAAGTACTCCAAAATCTACTTACTGCAATCACATTGCACAAGGAAGTCTCCAATATTCTGGGTGTTTTTCATAGTATGTTGGAAATAGAGAGTAAAACATAATAGAGCATTCTAGAGAAAAAGAATAAAAGCACTGAGTTTGAAGCCAGTGTAAGTGTTTCTAATATCAAAATCTAATGTCTGCAAAATGTGCTAAATTTGCATAAATACTTCACCTGGTTTCACAGGCTTTTTGTTGTTGTTGTTGTTGTTGTTGTTGTTATGAAACAAAGTAATCTACCCTTTCATCTCCTAATTCATCTCCTACCAGGTCACTGTGAAGTCTCGCCTGATCGGACCTGTGTCACAGTGACATTTGCTGCTGTCAAGCTGCCAGCCTGTCATCCATCCCAGGACCTTGGAGCCACAAGAGTAAGAGGGGGGCAGTGGCCACTCAGGCAGATATCTCTTACGTAGGCATTTCTTTAGAAAATGGTAACTTTTCAAAAGCCAATGCTAAGGAGTTGCAAACATGTGATTTCACTAGCTGAAGATGGAATTAGCCATATTAGAGTGGCTTCTTTCTTTGACATTGCAAGTAAGCAGACAAGTTGAAGTGAATTAAAGTAGTAATAATGGTTCTTTGTGAGAAAGAGCCAATGCCTTTGTTTGGTTAAAGATTCTCATTATTTTTATCTTGAAGCCTTCATGGCTGCTCTGATTTACATCATTGTCTCTTCCAGTAACTTTTAGTTTATGTTCCCACTATTTACATTTTATAGAATTAAATAAAATACAAACTAAATTTTGTTGTGATTTTTAAAATCTTTATCCAACTAACTTTAGTTGAATGCTGAATACACAGTACTGACAGGTGACTAAGATAATCCTTCTATTCGACAGCTTCAAAGTAAGAAGAGGGTGGGCAAGGGAACTAGCACTGTAGTTCTGAGTGGAATGTACCATGAGAGCATCATGGGTACATTGCTGTGTGAGTGAGGAGGAAGGATGCCAACCTCAGACTGGGCTGTCAGGAAACATGTTCTACATGGAGATCTCAGAATCTTACTTCTACCTCTCTTTTTGTCCCAATAGGATGCCATATTCTTGCCCCCCCTTTTTTTGCGAGAGAGACAGAGAAAGAGAATGTGCATGTGGGGAGGGGAGGGGCAGAGGGAGAGAGAGAACCTCAAGCATACTCCACACCCAAGTGGTGCTTGATCTCACGACCCTGAGATCATGACTAGAGCTGAAATCAAGAATCGGTGGCTTAACTGAGCTACCCAGCTGCCCTTCCCTGTGCATTTAGAACAATGTCTGACACTCACTGAAAACTTCCTTTATGAATATATAAATAAATGAAGGGTTTTTCCCCCTTAGATACATAGTTTCCTAAGCACCAGAAACTTAAATGAAATTATTCATTATGAATCTAATACTAAAACCTAGCTTAACCTCTTATTGGAAACAATGTAAACCGTTCCAGCAATTCCTTGAATATAACCTTTCAGTGCCTGATCTGACTTGTAAACAAAAAGCTCGCATGGGTTGTGATTGACCAGCAAACTTCTTTAACAACCATCTGTCATCCAACGTATTTCCTACTCCATCTGCTATGAAATGAACATGATATATACACAGAACTGTTCCTACAGTTTTCCTGGATAACCAGCTTAGAAAGAAAGTCTGAAAGCACAGCAGACATGATGAATTAATGTCAGAAAGCAGCAGGATACAACTCCAGAATAAAAATAAAAAATAATACTAATAATCACGTTACACATGGAAGTGCTGTCAGAAATAGGACAAGGAGATAAAATCCTTGTTCTCTGTTTGAATAAAAATACCAGGAAAGTTACATTTAATTTTAATGCATGCAGTTTAGTTCCATTTAGGTTGTGCTATTAAATAATTGTCCTCTTTCTCCTCTAGACAGAGAGCTAGTGATAGCACTTAAATCAATTCCAAAGGAGGATTGGAAGAGGAAAGAGGACTCATTTTTATTGAAGATCTACTAGGTGTGAGGCAGTTTACGTTAATATTCTTCATTTTTCTTTCCCCCTTCTGCCTTTCTTCACTCCGCTCTCTCCTTTCCAAACTTTCTCACTCTTTCTACAGTTGGGGCTGCCCATTGTCCCCTCATAACTTCTCTCCCTTTTTCCTTCAATAATAGAACAGTTAATGTTAGCTGGACAGAGAGCTGCCCCAGATGAAGACTGCTAGGTTCTGGCCCATGGTAGGAGATAGAAGCAGGTGGGAACTGGGATACATCTTTAAAGGTGGATTGCCATGAACATTTCCTGCCTCCTTTTCTTCTTCCTAGGGACCCACGTGAGGATGATGGCCAGAGCTGGAACAACTAAGGACTTGGAAGCAGAGGCTGCATTTTTAGGTTAGTAGAACAAGGAGGTGGATCTTGATAATAAATCAATTCTGTCACCCAGGCTTGGATTTCTATGAGAAAAGAAACATCTAGTTTGAAATACTTCTGTTTTGAGTTTTGATCTCCAATGGCAAGCCTAATATTAATGCATTTCCATCATTTCATTCACATAGTGTTGTTTGATTCATCAGTTCATTAAACACAGTGACTCACAGGTGAAACGAGGCATGGACACACAAGGAGCACATTCGAAGATCAGTATGCATGGATTTCTATTCCTTCTACTATTCTATAGCCATGTGATCTTGAGAAATCATTTCATTCTCTGATTCTAAATTTACATATTTAAATCATGAGAAGTGTAGACCAGTGCTTCTCAAACAGGGCAGTTTCCCTACTCAGAGGACTTCTGGCAATTTCTGACAAAATTTGTGATTGCCACGATTGAGAGGTGGGATGCTATTGGCATCTGGTGGGTAGAGGCCAGGGAAACTGGGGAACAGACTATACAACACTGTACCTCCTCACTACAAAGGATTATCTGGTTCAAAATGCCAGTGGTGCTAGCAGTCGAGAAATTCTTGTTTAGACAAAACTTCTTGACTCCTTTCTTAACTTCAGTAATTTCTGTAAGATTTCAAGTATCCATTCTTCAAGAGGATTATTGTTATGTTCCTTGTGGTTACTTTGGCAGTAAGAAAAACCCTTAGATAATGGAACCAAAAAAGGGAAATTTATTTCCCTTGTTGGGGACCATTGCCACAGTTGGTTGAATCCACAGGGTTTATTCTCTCTTTCTGCTCTTCTCCGCTCTCCTCAACATGTTGGCTCTGTGTTCACACCGGATCTTCTCAGGATTGTAAAATGGCAACGATTGTTCCAGATGTCACATTTAAAAAGGAACATATATAGCAGAGGAGACTGATTTTTTTCTCTACATGTCTACTTTTATTGGCAAGAAAAAAAATCTTTCAAGCTAATGCTAAAAGACATCTCCTAACAACTCATTAGCTAAAAAAAAGATCCATGTTATCTTGTTTATGAGCGACATCTGACATCTGGGAAATGCCATCTTTCACACAGAAGGAGATCTAGTCTGAGGATGAAGCCAACCTGCTGAGGATGATAGAGGGAAAAGATGGAAAAAATCTGGATCTTGGATGACATCATTTCATTGCTGAGCTACCTAACCTTAGAAATATCATACCCCAGAACTTTTTGTTGTGTGAAATAAAGTCCCCTTCCTGAGTACTGCTGGACCTCAATCACTGGCAAAAGAAATGAGATCACTGTTCTCTTGAGAATGTGATTCACCGACAGGGACTGGGGTGAGGGTTCCCCTCTATTCCAGCACACAGCTTTGTGGAAAAGGGGGAGCGTTTGAATGGAACCCAGGCTCTGTTAAAAATGGCAAAGGGGGAAGGATGGTTGTTAAATAGGAATCCAACAGTGGCTGTTACTAATATTTACCATACGGTAAACACTGTCCTGGAGCTGGGGTTTAAAGGTGAATATGGCACAGAATATCCTTCTGCTCATGGAAGTCCCAGCATCCTGGGAAGGGACATGAATAAGCAATGTATTGTACTGAGCGATTCAGGGAGCTGTGGTCTCTAAGCGTTCAAGACAAAGCTTACTTTGGTAGCAAACATAAGGAACAGTTGCATAAAAGCAGGTCAGAAGTACCAGTGGGCTTAGGACTTGAAAATAGAAAATGATCATGTTTTTGTCATTGTGATTTGGTAGAAAAATAACACAAAAATTGATGGGGACATTTTTGAAAAGAAGTAAATTAAAGAGGGAGTGAGTGCATCCTCAGATTCTAGGGTGTAAATTACAGTGGCATAAAAAACATGGAAAAAGAAAACTTGTAAGAAGTACTCTTCTTACATTGAAAAGACTCATTTGCCTCTATGCTGTCCACCCTGTACTTTTGTGATCTTTCACACAATATAAGGGTCCAATTTTACGTAAATACAATACACACAGTTTGTTTTAGAATATACAAAAAGAAATAGGTATGAAATTACCAAGCATGCCATAATAAGCCACAGTGATTTTTCATTGCCCAGACTAACCAGGTATTGTGGTGTTAGTGTGTAATTCCACATATTTTGTCTACTCTATTATAATTTGTTTGTCTACTTATGTCATATGTTTAGATCCTGCTTCACCAGCTAGGCTGAAAGCTTTTTAAGGGCAAGTACTGGAAGATAATGGTGATCTGTATTCCACCCATAATAGCAGGAAATATTGGCAGGAATAGAAGGAAATAAGAAGAAATGGAATCAAGTAGAAAAATCTCTCTTCCAGTGGCCGTGATAATGCTGCTAATGAATCAGATTTTTGTCACTGAAGTCTGTTTATCTTCAGTATAGCACATTTTAGTAGCATTAAAACTAGTACTGTAGTTTGAGCTCTGAATTTTATTAGTAATAGATAGGATAACTAAAGGGGCAAATTGAGGTGTTCCAAATCCCACAGCTAATTGAACTGGGAGTGGAGACAGATGCCAGAATGCAAATACCTAGCTCTAGATCAACTAAGATGCCCAACATGAGGACAAGCAAAGCTGAAGGCAGGATTCAGAACTCCTAATAGGACTGTTTCTGTCTTTCTTATTTCCTTGTGAGTGGTGAGAGATTACCTTGTTGGTCAGGTCTTGTGACTCGGAAGTCTGCCATATACCATTTTACTCAATATTTATATTGAGCATCACTGAACTAGAAACTGAACATCTTCAATGGAGTTGAAAGACTCTTCTGGTGTTTCAGCCAGCAGTGAAATTTCAGAACATTCCATTTGGCCAAGTTAGAAGTTCTTAGCTGTTGTCTTTTTCTTTCTTTCTTTCCCCCCCCTCAGTTTTGCAGAGAGAGGCTTGGGATCTATTTTAACATAATTATTTTTGACAGGCCAAATGTACCAAACAGGATGAAATTATAACCTTTTCAGTTAATTGTTGTGATTATCTACTTAGCATAATGGGCTTGCCTGTCACATTAAGGAGATGCCTGCTGTGGGGGCTGCAGCTGGTAGTTAGGTATGAGACGTAAGCCTTAAGGCTTCATTAATACACACACACACACACACACACACACACACACACACACACACACACACACACACACCAAAACAAAGCAGGTATGCTTTTGGGGATAGAATAGAAGAGGATCAGCCCCTGGGTAACTGGTCAAGAAATTAAAGTTTTCTGCGAATGAATGAATGATTAGACAGCGTCCCAGTCTGACTTTTTTCTATCTTAAAAACCAGAAGGACAAGAGCAAATTAGGGATTTGGTAGCCCATGAAGGGTCATTTTCCAAGGGACTACCACAGGGAGGCAGCTGCCTAGGTAGGTCAGGGTTGGGGGTGAGGAGGGATGGAGCAGTTCCTGAGGAAACACGATGAAGCCTTGTAGAAAAAGGCAGTATCCACGGCAACATCTTCCTGATGGCAGCAGAGACGTGGTCTTGAGGTGCATGGGGGTAAGAGCTAAAGGGAGAAAGGAAGCTGTGGAAAAGAAGACTACAAGCAGAGAAAGCAGATTTGGAGAAGAGACCCTTTGGGACCTTGTTCCCATTGTATCAATTTCATCCAAGCACTCCTTTGTCTTTTATTTTGGTCCAGATTCATTACTGGGATGAAGGACAATCAGGACATTCATTATTAATTATTTTTTTCATGAAGGGATAATAATGTCCACATTACAATTTCAATTTCTATTAGCTAAGGACAAGGAGAATCAGGACTCGTGATTATATATAGGTCCAAGACCAGGAAGTCTCATGTCTAAGGACTCTCTTGGTGTTTGCTATGAAAACCAGATCCTTCTTTTTATGGGTCCATCCTTGAAACTATAACCTTGTTCTAATTGGCTTCGATATTATTCATAAGTCGAAGATAATTAAAGTGTATTCAAGACTTTATAGAGGGCACCAAAAGTCAAATCCTTACTTAGGGATTCCTGATATATTGCTTCCATGGTGTCTGACCCTAGAAAATATCAGTATAATATCTTCTGGGCTTTGTAGCCCAATAAACTGGTCTAGTTTCCTTGAAAGAGTTGGTAAGTTTTGGCTTTCTTTCTTCTAAAATATAGATGCTGGACTTAGGCAGCTCACCTTTGTTTTGGTTCAGAGCAGAAGGGGAAGTTAAAATAATATACAGATGTCTAATATTTCCCATTTGAAGAAATTTCCTAAACACCATATTGAAAAGAGTGGGTTTATTTTATATGAAACATGGTGGGTACCTTTTGTACCTTTGCAGAGAGATGTGATTAATCCATTCATAAATAATATTGTTTGCTTGCCATATGCCAGGCATTATGCCTTTCCTTCAACTGTATCTGTTTGTTAGGCTTATGTTCACATAACAAGAAATCGGGCTGAGGATGTGAGCTTCATCTATCTAGTATATGTTAATTTAACTCATGAATTCATTTGGGAGAATTAATGGTAATACAGCTCAATGGGACAATGAAGCTGAAGTTAGTCCTGGAAAACTGCTTTAAAAAAATGTCAACTTGGTTTTAAGAGGCATTGGAAGGGAAAAGGAGATGTGGTTGGAGGCGGAGCAGTCCTGGCGTTTGAGAAGGTGAGCTATGGAGCCTGCTAGGCTGGGTTTCTATCATGCTGCGCCATATGCTTCCTGGGTGACCTTGGGCAAATTACTAAACTCCTTATACCTCAGGTTCCTCACTGTTGCAATTAGGGCCATTGTAATGCTTATCCATGGGATTGTTTGAGTTCAGTGATACAACAAGTAAATTGCTTAGCAAAGTGTGTGGCCTGTATTAGGGCTCAGTAATTTTTTAATTACTTATCATAGTAGTCTCATTTTGTATTTTCAAGACTCTATTTTGCCCTTGAAAATAAAATTAGACATTTCCTTCTCTTTGGTGAGGGCCGGGGCTCAAGATCAGGAAAGAATTGGATTAAATAGTTAATAGTAATTTTGACATCAGGAGAAGTGAGTAATATCACGACTCTCTGATTTTGTCATCCGAATGTTCTTTGAGGACTGTTCTTGTGTTGGATGGTGTTTGTTGTTCCTCAGCTCCATACTTGTCTTGCTATAGACTGTTCTCTAGCAATGGAGCTAGAAGACTGCTTAGTACATTTCTGTCAGATTTCTGCCAAGGGTAAGTACCAGCAGAAGATCAGCAGGTAGGACAAGGAGAAAAGAAGGTGCCTCAGGTCAGTGATGGCAATAGGAACAGTGGCAGCATCCATGTTTTAGCATCAAACATCAGCACTCTAGGTGAGGCAGGGCTTGATCAGATTTTCAACACTGAAGTGAATTGCACGAGAAGGTAAGACTCACTCCCTGGAAATCCGGCTGTATGGAAGTCACTGGTTATAACGTCTCCCGCATCATTCTGAAGTAGTTGGTTGTAAAGAATAATATGCCGTTTTGACACCACTTAGAAGACACCACCTTCAGGGTTTCCCTATTGGGTATGATAGATGCCTTTTTTTTTTCTTTTCCTCCTTTTTTTTTAAATTATTTGCCCCAGGGATACAGGTCTGTGAATCATCAGTTTTACACATTTCACAGCACTCACCATAACACATACCCTCCCCAATGTCGGTCACCCGGCCACCCTATCCCTACCTTCCCACCCCCCAGTAATCCTCAGCTTGTTTCATGAGATGAAGAGTCTCTTATGGTTTGTCTTCTTCCCAATCCCATCTTGTTTCATTTTTTTCCCTCCCTACCCCGCACAACCCCCCACCCTACCCTTCAAATTCCTCATATCAGAGAGATCATATAACTGTCTTTCTCTGATTGACTTATTTCACTCAGCATAATACCCTCTAGTTCCATCCACGTCATTGCAAATGGCAAGATTTCGTTTCTTTTGATGGCTGCATGGTATTCCGTTGTATATATATACCACATCTTCTTTATCCATTCATCTGTTGATGGAAATCTAAGTTCTTTCCATAGTTTGGCTATTGTGGACATTGCTTCTATAAACATTTGGGTGCACATGCCCCTGCAGATCACTTCATTTGTATCTTTAGGGTAAATACCCAGTAGTGCGATTGCTGGGTTGTAGGGTGGTTCTATTTTCAACTTTTTGAGGAACCTCCATACCATTTTCCAGAGTGGCTGCACCAGCTTGCATTCCCACCATGAGTGTAGGAGAGTTCCCCTTTCTCCGTAGATGCCTTTTTTTTTTAAAGATTTATTTATTCATTTGAGAAAGACAGCATGAGGGTGGGGGTTGCAAAGGAAAGGGAGACAAAAAGACTCCCTACTGAACAGGGAGCCAGACACGGGGCTGGATCCCAGGATCCTGAGATCGTGACCTGAGCTGAACACTTAATCCACTAAGCCACCCAGGGGACCCTGATTGATGTTTTGGACCTATGATAAATATATCACGTTGTTTTCCTCACAGCAAGAATACTGAGGCCTGAAAGTCAAAAGTGAAAGCAAGAATGACTCATTCATTAATGTGCCTAATAAAAGACTCACAAATATTTGCCTCCCATCCCCACAATTTTGGACTTTACTGATTTAGGGATTTTCATCCCCAGGAGGAAAATTTCTAAGGATCACAAAACTATTTTCAATAAAATCCAAGTTGAGACTGCTACCTGGTTATTTTGAGCTCTTCATGCCATTGAGCCTAGAGGCAAAGAATGGGATTACTGGATAGTCTGGGATTTATTTATTCTGATTATCCAACGGAAATAAAATGTTGCTATTGGGCAAGGAAAACTAAGAAACCCAAGAGATTCTCTGGGGTGCTTCTTAGTACTTCCATGCACAGTAGTAAGCATTAATGGAAGATTACAGAAATCCAATAAAAGCAGGGCCTATAAGTAAACAGAATCTTCAAAAATAAATGTTCAGGTCTAACACTAGACAAAGAACACCAAACAACAAGCTGGAATATTGGCTGGGGCAAAGAGGATATGACATAAGTCATTGATTAGAGGAAATTATAAATATCAACTATGTTCTCATGGATAGTTACAGAAATGAGGACTATAGTGACTACTCATATTTTCCTATAAGCATATTTTATATATTTTTTATTTTTTCCTCTCCCCCTTTCCTACTCTATTATGTAAGAAGCACTTCCATTTGCTTTTTAGGTAGCAGCATATCTAGTGGGCTTGTAACTAACTTAGAAATGGAATTAATATTATCCACTCACTTATTTGACTTCGTGTGTGGCCTTTTTGGGGGAACAAGTACACTTATGAGGGGTAACTGCTTTTTGCTATGCATAAACCTGATGTCATTAAGGTTGTTGTTAAGAAGTACAATTATGGGAGGCATGGTGGGTATGGAAATGAATTGCCAGGAGTGGACTGTGCCAAATGGTGTCTGTATTCTCTCAGCTCCATATGAACGCTTTTATAATCTTCCCTTGCCTACCAGGGCTGGAGGACTATAAACCATGTCTCTCCAAACTCCCTTGCCAGCTGGCTTCCTGTCATGTTCAGCCAATGGGACATACTGGAGCGAGATTACAAGGCAGGAGAGCGGGAGAGCCATCTTTTTCTGCTTCCTGGCAGTGCTTTCTAACGTGGCAATGGTACCATTGGCAGAAACAGTGGAGATGCTAGCATTGGTTCCTGGCAGGTATATACCTCGGTTCAGGATGAGCTCAGATCCGACCACAGCCTTTTCAATGAGACAGTGGTCATGCGCTCAGGGTAGTGGCATACCTTTGTTTCTTCAGCCCTAAGGGAGGTAGCAGCCACCTTCAGTTATGAATTTGGGGATAAAACTACCTTCCTTTGATACTCTTCCAGCTCTTTCATCTTCCTTTAGCCAAAGTCTTACATTAACCAATTTTTAAAAGTACATAGAATTTGCCTTATTATTATGGACTCATAGACTCTCACAAAGATGGCCCTTTCCATTGCCCACCATTCTTTTATCCTCTGGATTGCCCAAGACTATTGCAGAACAAGATCAAAGTGATAGAATGGAGGGCTGGTGGTGGATAAAGGGCACAGATTCAGTCCCATCCAGTTCAGTTTTGGGTGACTTTCTAGTACGTTCTAGGCTTTCGCCACCCCCTACTACTTCTGCAACCTGCTAAGCAGGACTGAGCTCCAACCACTTGGGAGTTGTACCACTAATTCAAAGTGCTCACCACCCGTCCTATGGTGTTTCTGAAGTCATCTTTTAAATTCCCTCTATATCTCTGGTTTAGGAGATGGAATTATTGCACTTCATTCTTCTAGAAGCTTTCCCACATTGGTTTTTCAGAGGTAGGATTGGTAGATAAAATACAAAACTTCTAGTACATTTGAATTTCAGAACCACATTGCATGGCACATACTTATAACCTAAAAACATTATTGTTTATATAAAACATAAATTTAATTAGACATATATGGGTATTTAGAAACATATAAGCACATGCATACATATATGTGTATCTATATTTATATATAATTTTCTTTTCTGTTGCTAAAACTGACAATCCTAGCATAAGAATTTCAGTAAAGAGTTTCTTTAAGAGCTCCTCATGATGTAACAGAATTGTATGATATGAGGCTCTATACTGTATGGGCTTAAAAACACTTTGAATGTTTTTACTCTTCAGCAGAGAGTTAAAGATAACAGATTTCTCAAATCCAATGTTTTCTTCCTATATTTCTTCAGTCCAGCAGTAAGGGGGTGGTACCTAACACTCAAGCCAATGGTTCTCAAGGTCCCTAACTAGTAACATCACCATCTCTAGGGAATTTGTTAGAAATGCAAATACTCAAGCCACACTCAGACCAATTGAGTCAGAAACTCTGGGGTTGGGACCCAGCAATTCATTTTAACCCTCCAGGAAATTCTAATGCAAGCTGGAGTCTGGGAATCATGCATCAGCCTCGTCAAACACAGAGCACCTGCAATGCTACTTCCTAGTCCTCTCCCCACGATGGAATTTTTCGCCTATGATTATATTATTTCCCACTGTCTAGACGTAGAATATTTCTCATATTTCTCATTCTTTAGGCAGGCACTACTAATTTATTTCTCAATGCATTATCAGTCTCAGAGTATCCTTCCAACTTCTCATCCCCAACTTTGGAATCTCAACTAAAACTTATTTTTTTTCCAGAATAATGCTTTATATTCTGAAATACCCTCGCATATAGCCTGCAATTTCTTCAGCTACACATTTCCTTCAGAGATGGATCAAAAAGGCCTAGGCTGATAGTGAGTTAAAAAGAGCCTCATGTGTTAATGCTAGTTCTGAGTATCATAAATTCACACCTGAAAGCATTGAAATTCATTAGCCAAAGGGACTCTATAATGGTAAAATTTAAGACACTGTGGAAGGTAAGTTAAATAAATTATCTTGGCTAGGAAAGATTTAACAGTGGCCTGCAAATCACACTGAAACAAGTAACAGTTTATTATGTCTATGCATAAATTGTGCTTTTGGTCTGTTGCCTTGGGGAAATCTGGGACATAAAATTCTTGTGGTAAATCCATTTGGGTTGGTTTGGAGATTCTGATAGAGACACCATTTGAATTCATAGAGAAGAAATCTCATTTCCCAATAGGTAAACAATTCTTGAAATAAAGTCATTATAAATTACAGTGTGGCTTATTTACCATCAATAGACACCCTCTTAAATAGGTGTTGACTGGATCAATTGCAAGACAGCATTGGGTCAGGTCAGCGTTTGAAAAAGAATGATGACATGTTGCTTGGCAAGAGGCCAGTTCTAATGAATAAAATTGAAGTGATTTCTTTCTTACTGCAGAGGCAGAATTCATGCTTCTGGGAGAGAGGCTTTACCCAAATCAGGAGTGTTGGGCAGAGCATACGCTGCAGAATTAGTCACAAAAGATGAGGACAACTAACCAACCTCATTACTAACAAAAATATTCTAATCGAAATGAGATAGCAATTTCAATCTATATGATTGGCAGTTTTCTTAAGTGAATAAGGGTGTGGGACTATCAGGCGTGTGATGAAGTCTAAATTCTCAGGTTCCTCTTACAAGAATGTTGATTAATACAAATTTTATACACATTTATTTTATACATATACATACATATTCATTATAATACAAATTTCAAACAAAGGTTAATTTGGTTATATACAGAAGTCTTTCAAATATTCCCTTTGATCCAGTCATTCAACCTATTGTAATTTATCTTAACTAAATAACCAGAGACAGGTAAATATTTATGTACAACAAGTTTTCTTGGAGATTTTTTAAATAGCAAAAACTTAGAAATAGCTAGCTTGATGTTTAATGATAAGATAATGACTAAATAAATTATGTGCTTATGAGGCAGAATCATTATATGGCCGTTATGTCATTTTTATATAAAATTCTTATGACATAATGTGACATAGAAAAGCAGGATAGAATATTAGACATGTAAAAACCCAGTTTAGCATATATACACACAAATAACTTTCCAATAAAATGGAGAAAAAAAGCATGTCAAAATGCTTATAACCATTTTATGTAAATGATAAGCTTAATATCATCTTCCTAAACATGTGTCACCTCTGTATTTTCTAAAATTTATAAAATAATTTTATATGTTTAAAATAAAAATATATATAAAAATAATTTATTATGTTTAAAATAAAAGATAAAATTGTAGTATTTTATTTAAAAATGTTATTGACATTTCCCCAAGAATTTCATGACTAGGTCCAATTATTTATTTATTTATTATTTTACAAAACTAATGTTTAATAATTCTTAGTATGTGTTAAGAACAATAATACCCATGTAAACATGCTTATTCACACACAAATTATTTCAGGTACTGGTAAGTATTATGAGAAGTAAATTTGGGGCATAAGAAGTAAAAGAATAGAGAGAATGATAGAGTGGGGATATGTGTGTCTGGTGAGGGAAAGCCTTTATTAGGACACTCAAAGGAAATGGGGAAGCTGATCCTGTAGTTAGTGAAGGAAGAACATTCCAAGCAGAAAGAAGAGCACGTATAAAAGTCATTGGGTTGAGGGTGTGTTTGGCATGTTCAAGGTAGACAATGATATGTGACTGGGGAGAATTGAGCAAGAGAAATCATAGGAGAAAAAGCAGAAAATGAAGCTGAATCCAGAGTACGTAGGACATTTTAGGCCATGAAAAAATTGGATTCTCCTTTGAGGGAGGATGAGAACCCATCTGAAAATTCTGTTATGGACATTGGGGAGGGTTTGTGCTTTGGTGAATGCTGTGAAAGGTGTAAGCCTGATGATTCACAGACCTGTACCCCTGGGGCAAATAATAATAATAATAAATAAATAAATAAATAAATAAATAAATAAATAAATAAATAGAACATATCTGAAAAAAAAATTCTAAGCAGAGGGGTAACATGATCTGACTGGTTTCAAAAGGATTATTCTGCCTATATCCTGTAGAGGGGACCAAGGGGGAAGAGAGAAGTTCAATTGGGAGGCTTTCAATATAATTCATGTGAAGGATAGCGATGATTTTAAATAGGATGGGCGTGATGGAGGAAGTGAGAAATGGTCAGATTTCGGATGTTGTTGAAAACAGTCAATTGGAGGTTTTGGTGGACTAGATATAAGGCACACACGCACACATACACAAAAAAAGAAGTCAGGATCATGAAAATATTTTGGTCTGAACAACCTGAAGAATGTAGTTACCTTTACTGATTAGAGAATATGGTGGGAGGAACCAGACTTATGGTTGGGGAGGGATGGACAGAGAGTCAATAATTCTGCTTTATAGATGTTTTTAGGTACCTGTTAGGTGTCTATATAAATGGGGATATAGTAGAAGACAACTGAATGCAAACATCTGAAATGTATTGAGAGAATGTGACTGGAGATATATGTTTGGTCATTGCAGTTCTACAAAGAGCTCGAAGGGATGATCTAAACTAAGGTGTTGAGTGTAGATTGAGAACACGTCTGAAGACTGACCCTTAAAGCTTCTTAATGTTCGAAGTTAGGCAGGTTATACAGGAATAGTCAAAGGACATTGAGCATCTACAGCCCATTTGAAGCAGTTATCTAGGGTAGAGATTCCTGGATTTTAAAGTACATGTACGAATCACCCGAGTTTCTTGTTAAAATGTAAATTCCGATGGAGTATGGATACCTGACAGTTTGCAATTCTGCAAAAATAACAACAAGCTCCCAGGGGATGCTTATTCTGCTGGGTGGTGGACCACACTAGCAAGAACCTAGGACAGAATGGCAAAGTAAACTACATAGGGGAATATTCTTGTATCTGTGAGAAGTTCTAAATATCCCCTTAAAATTTGTGATCATGAATTTGAAGTGAGACTATCAAAGAATGTGTGTTTTTCTAAGTCCTCTTCTTTGTTTGGGTCCAGGTGCAGAGTAAGTGAAGATCAGGATTTAACCTAGGTTGCATTTTCCTAAATGTGTAGAAAGGAGAGGGGAGAAGGACAAATGAGCTGACACAGTATGCAAAGAAGTGTAATAATGACGGATTATGAGATATAAGAACAATAGCAAAAGACATGAAGATGTAGAAGGTGAGTGATAGGCAGAGAAAATTTGCAGCAGATGGGAGGTCCCAATGGGGTGGCGAATGGTACAATTGGGAGATGGGAAGGGTTGCAATGGAAAGGTTGGAGGTGTTAATAGGAGAATGGCATGCTTGAGATTATGGAGGGATTATACTCAGACTAATTTCAAGGTCTAGGTTATGACCATAGGGGAAATAACAGAGGTAGATACTGGAAAGATAATCTGTGTGGAGATTAACATCACTGAGTATTGGGTGAAGTTGTGGGAGAGAGGGAGATGAACCATCTTCTAACATTCCAAGGACTCAGGGACAATGGTTCTGAGATCTTCAGATGACTGCAATAAGGAGGGACATCTGGGTGGTGGGGAATGAGAATTATTAATGATGTTCAGAAATATTTTCTGTTCTCCTCTTTCAAGTTGTGTGTTAGAAATGCCCTTGAGGCTCCTGGGTGGCTCAGTTGATTGAGCTAACAACCCTTGGTTTTGGCTCAGGCATGATCTCAGGGTCATGGGATTGGGTCCTGAGGTGGGCCCTGCACTCAGCTGGGAGTCTACTTGAGTTTCTCTTCCTCTATCCCTCCCCCACTCCTGCTCACACTCTCTCTCTCAAATAAATAAATAAATAAATAAATAAATAAATAAATAAATAAATACAATCTTTAAAAAAATGCCCTCAAGAAGTTATGCGTGTTTATATGGATCACTTTGGTCCATTAATGTGAGCATGAGATGCTTCCTCTGGAAGGCCATCTTGAAGAGCCAGTACATGAGTCTCCATGTCATTATCTCTGCCACGATGAGTGACCAGATGCAGATTTTATCCAACTGGCTTCTAGATGACAGTGACATAGAGGAACCTTTTCCACTGATCATATGGATGCATTAGGTGAATAAGCTATATACACCTTTGTTCGTTTAAGCCAGTAAGATAATGGTTGTAAGTGAATCATAATTAAGATGATCATAATTAATATCCTTTATTTGATAGCATGGACATCAAAGAAACTTGGATTTTTCAGAGAGAGGGAGAATAACCTGGAAGTGTCATGAAAAGCAGGGAGGATAGTATTTCCCATTCTAGGCTTAAAGTTACCAGCTGTGTGGGCAAGAAAAGAGGAATCTATATCTTTAGAAGGTGAAGAAAGAGAGAAGATTTTGAGAATTGAGGAGATTTTGCTAAGAGTGCAAGTATTTAAGGAGTTGTTAAATTGGGTCAGATTAGGAAATATGAGTGCAAGGGATGTGGGCAAGGGATAAGGGAAATCCTGGGAGTCTTGTAGTAATCAACAATATAAGACAGAGGTCAGAAAACTTTTCCTCTAAAGAGCCAGCTTGTAAATATTTTAGGCTTTGTGGGTCAAGAGACAAAGTTAAGGATCTTCTGTAGGTGTATATAAACCATTTAAAATATAACCATTTATATATAATTTTTATGTCTATATAAATTACTATATTTAGTATATTAATTATATTTACATATTTTATATCTATACAAATCATACATTTAATACATATTAATCATACTTAATATTTATATAATTATAAATTACATATTTGTAAATTATAAATATATCTTTACTATATTCAATATAAATATTTACAATATTTAATATATAATATAAATACATATAAATAATATATAAAAATCATATACATTTGCATACAACCATTTAAAATATAACCATTTATATATGATTTATACCTAGATAAATTATATATTAAATATACATAATAAATATAATATATAATTAACAACTATATAAATTATGTATATTTGATACATATTTTATCTATATAAATTATATATTTAACATATAATTTATTTCTATATAAATTATATATATTTAGTATATATAATTTTAAAGACATAAAATATATACTAATTATATATACTAATATATACTAATTATATATATACAATATATACTAATTATATATAATATTTATATAATTTATATAATTATATATACTAATATATACTAATCATATATACAATATATACCAATTATATGTAATATTTATATAATTTATAAATTATATAGTAAATATATATTTAAACATAATATATAAATTATAAAATTTATACATAAATGGTATATTTATATGATTTATGTATCTATTATATATAATATTTATATAAATATGTAATTTATATATGTAAATAATATATAATATGTATATAAAATTCCTGGCCCTGTGGACATACAAAACTAAGAGGCAAGCTGTAGTTTGCTGAGACTGGTTACAGAGTATGATGGGATTAGGTCCTCCCTTGGTTTTCAGGAATCTACCTAATCAGTATATAATTACTGATAACACACTCTCATTAGGGCTTTTTCTGGTGCTGTGCCTATAACCTCCACTTCTATCTCTATGAACTATCAGTGCCGTGACCACAGTAAACAATACTAGAATGACTACCATTCCTTTAGCAGCATCATGCCAATTATAGCTGGTGTTACCTACCAGTTCTGTTTGCCCTCTTCTATGCTTTGCTAAGTGCCACAGACTCATTTGTTCATTTATGGTTTACCATAATCCTATGAAACTGGCAGTATCATTTCCATGGAGGAGTTGAAAAAACTGTGACTTGGACAAGTCCAAGTTGGCCTCGGCCAACTGTTTCAGTGTTGTGAGCAGCCCCACAAGCAGCCTTCCTCTTTCCATACAATGTCATGCCTAAAAGTTATACTATGGTACTCTTTAATGCCTTTTCCCCTTTTGTAGACATTATGTTTTAATTTCCTTTGTTCAGAAATACTAGGGACAAGAAAGGTAAGCAGTATAATTAGTTTTAAATAATACAAATCTCTGTGACTATTGATACACTGAAGTGTTCTTTGGTCCTGCCTTTTTCTGACCTGTGTTATGATCTCTTCCAAATTAGTTGGCACAGGGCCTGAAATGCATGCCCTTGTGTTAGTTTGATCTTAGGAAGTAAAGTACTTGAGATTTTAAATATCAACGGGCAGTCTGAGAAAAAAAGGACTGATCAAGCGAGAGGTATGTGACCTCAATTTCTTCCATCTCTTCGAAGTTGACTTTGTTTTCCTACAGGACTATAAAAAATATCAAAACTAAAACAGAAACCTGCACTTTTGTCATAGCTAGATAATGTGTTTGAGCTGCTTGACCTGTCTTGGTGAAAAGAGAGACCAACTGAATAATATGATGAGATCTATGGAAGAGGAATATTCAAGCTGATTAGACACAATAGGATAACACAAATAGCATCTGTTAACATCTTGCTGTGTATTTATTTTACATGCAGTTTGAAACACAACGATGGAGTAATACTGTTCATATTCTTTCAATTTGCTTATTGCCTTAAACATTCTTTTCTGGGCATCTTTTTATTGGTGAGCATCCTTATTAAAAATTTGAGACAAATTTTTTTACACAGCTTTACATGTCATTGAATCTCGTTCTATTTCAGTCTGTCTATATTTACTGTTTGACATGTAGGCTACTTAAAAATTTCAAATTATACATAGTAATAAGAGGTATATACCATTATGTGTTAGTATTTGCAGCCATCTGTGATTATTTCCTGAGAACAATTTCCTACAAAAAAAATAATTTCCCACAGATTGAATTTCTGATTAGATCTTAAAAGTCAATAATTTCTTCAAAACCCATGTAATCACCAAATCACAATGATGAAAAGTAGGGAACTTGCCTTGAAATTTAAAGAAAGTAATGCAAAAATATCTCTTTTTCTGGCTTACTTGGGTGGGGTTGGCAGCTAAGGGTGGGCTTGGAACAGGGCATGACTATATGTGAATTTCCCAGGTAACAGAAACTGTATTTGCTAAATTCTGACATTTTCTAAAAACACTCACTGGGTTAGACTTATCAGTATAAATATTCAGTTTCTTTCACTTAGTCTAATTATTCCAAGTATTCTGTATAGAATACATTATACACACACACACGCACACACACACACACACATATGATGAATACCTCAATAAATTTTAGGGTGATGGTTAGTGTATGTGGCAAGAGAGGCATTAATACCTCTTGGATGTTTAGGTTTGCTATGATATTTTGCACTGGAATGATTCTATCAAATGATAACATAGCTAATTAATGACAAATCTATTTCTAGACCTTCTCCACTCTAATGCTGCATTTTCTTAAAATCATTAGAGTTCTAGTCTCATAAACAACTCATCATCCTTTAAAATTAAATGGCTTCAAGTGACAGGTAATATAAGTAATTTTAGTGAAATATACATGTGGAAAGTGTTGTTTTTTTAAAATTTACTGATGAAATAGACAAGTTATTTGTAAAGATTTTTTTAACTGAGTTTTAAAAATCTCAGTTTTATGCTATAAAATTAGCATATTTTATTTTAAAAAATATTTATTTATCTATTTGAGAGAGAGAGGGAGCACATGTAAGCAGGGGGCAGAGGGAGAGGAAGAGAGGCAGACCCCTGCTGAGCAGGGAGCCCAATTTGGGGCTCAATCCTAGGACCCTGGGATCTCGACCTGAGATTAAGGCAGACGCTTAACCAACTGAGCCACTCAGGCATCCCCCAAATGTAGGATATTTTAAAGAAAGTGGCTCTTTAAAAAAAGGTTGATAATTCCTTTGTGAAGTACTCATTATGTTTCCTTAAATCTATTCCAGTACCAACATTCTCTGAAATAAAGAAGTTCCAGACATAGATGACACTGGCATTTCACAGTGCTCTCCAAGTGACAGATCTGTACATCTTGTGCTCTGATTCTAGAGACTCACAGGGAGAATCATTACATTTTCATTATGGATATTTTCAGACTGATGGGATTTAATGAATCATGAGATTTAAAAGATGGACAAGTTAATAAGGTAATGAACATTTGTTTGAAAAGCTTTTAAAGACTGCTCTGCAGGAATAAAAGTGAAGAGCCATCAGAAAGGTTGATCAAGAAGTCCAAAGTTGATTAATTTATCCTTCTGTCATTTTGGGGTCAAATACTTAACATTTAATGGCAGACATTGTGTAAGTCATTAGACACTGGAACCAGAAGGGGTCTTCCAAACTAGTTAGTTCCATTGTCCCATTTTAAAATGATGAAGCTGAGTCCCAAGGACTCCCTAAAGGACATTGGTGAGTTGTGACAGATGTAGCATTAGATTCTAGGTCCCCTGTTTTTCAAACCAGAGCTCTCTCCACAAGTATGCCTTCTTGTGAGGCCCATGGCCGGTAACACATGTACCACGTGTCTAATTTCACTGCAGGGCTGTGTTGGATTGATTCTTCCTGATGACGTTTGAGTGGATAAGGAATATTAATGGCTCCTTCTCACTAGACCCAGGTTCTACTCTGTGAAGGGTTAGACTGCATTACTTATCCCCTTCTGTCTGCAATTCCCATTTTCTTTTTATCTGCCTGCAAGCTGATTTTTGGTAGGGGCATTTAATTTTCAGGCTGTTTGTGATTGGATCTATAGGTCTCTCCTTCTACTACCTTTTCTTTTTGTCAGCTCCTACACCTTCTCTTTATCTTCATTGTCATGAGATATTTCATCTGCTGGACCCTTTGCTCATTTGTAACTTATCACTTGATTTTATTATTTTCTTTCAGTCTCAGGCTCATTTTGAGTAATGTGTTTTTCTCACTGTCTTTTCTCCCAGGGAAATAAAGAGGAAGAAATACAAGACAGAGGAAGAAAACATCCTTTTTGAAAAGAGTGAAAAGCCAATCTCAGTTCACCCAGTCCTTTGTCTTCTTTTTCTTCACCTTCTTTATTTTTGGAACTCCTTTCAGGGTAAGTGAAGAGTAATCTCCTGAATCCCAGATTATACCTGAATTCTCAGACATTTCCCAGTTACTCAGGAGCTCACTGTGTTCCTATCCATTTCAAAAACACCACACAAGAAATTAGTCAAAACAAATCAAGAAATAAAATTAAGAAGAACTTGTGCTAATTAATTTACCCCCTTTTCTTGTCAATATCTTATTCAATATGTGACTGCAATGTAAAACTTATTACATACCATGTTAATTGCTATACTCATAATAGAGCTATCTTTTATAGAAATCATATTTGTGAACTGGCTGATTGTCTTGAAATTTTGTTGCTTAAGATATGTTTGGAAANCATAATAGAGCTATCTTTTATAGAAATCATATTTGTGAACTGGCTGATTGTCTTGAAATTTTTGCTTAAGATATGTTTGGAAGTAATTTCTGACCCACACAGAAGAGTTGTCCCTCTATTTTATGATGGAATCTCATTTTTAGACTCTTAGTCCCCATCTGATCTGAATTACCTTGTCATGAAGGTGGTCTCTAGGACACCTTAAAATATTTACAAAAAATCAAATATATACCCACAGCGGCAAGCTAAGGTTTATGATCAGNACTCTTAGTCCCCATCTGATCTGAATTACCTTGTCATGAAGGTGGTCTCTAGGACACCTTAAGATATTTACAAAAAATCAAATATATACCCACAGCGGCAAGCTAAGGTTTATGATCAGTGATGAGCTGTAATTCAATTTGTTGTAAATTACTGTTTATAAGTTCTAAAGATGCATATTAACCTGGGCACATGCCTTCACCATGGCAGACATCTGTGCAGTTGTGTCCTCAGAAAGTAAATGTCCACCGTGCCTAACATCAGCTCAAGTGGCTTCTGAGAATGACAGAGATGAAAATCTTCATGTATACTTTATCCCATTAATCTTTTGGATGAAATAATGTCATCTTATATAGTTCTATCTCTAAGATTGCTTTTTGTAGTGATTCACAGAATTCCAAAAATAAATAGAATTTGTTCTAAATGTTTAAGGAGGCTGCCTCAAAAAATATCTTATCTTCAGACTCAATGTCAACATGAATCAGTGCTCCCAGAGTCTGTCTGTCCTTCTCTCTCTCATCCCACCCTCCACCTCCTGACCCCTTTATCTGTTCCTTCTGTACCCTGGGCTGTCCAGGTGCTTCCTCTTTAAGTCAATCTCTTAACACTACAGACATACTGTTCCAGATTTAACTTAGTTCAGCGATTTATGCCACACCGCTTAGAACAGTCCTCAGATCCTCTTTTTTTCTCATGTCTCTTGTCTGATCCATCAGTAAATTCTGTGGGTTCCACCTTCAGCTTCCTCCACTGTAATCACAGTGCTATGTACAAAGCATCATTATTTCTCACTTGGACTACTGCATTAGTCTCCCCACTAATTTCTCTGTACTCACCTCTTATTGTTAGGACAGAGGCCAGAGAGGACCTCCAGGGATGTGAGTCAGATGGTGCCAAGGTTTTTCTCTAGACTTGCCTGTGACCTCCCATGTCACTCAGAGGAAAGGTCCTTGTGATATCTTGTGGGTCCCTAATGATTTGCCTTCCCGCTGTTTCTCTCATCTCTCCCACCACCGTTGCCCTCTCTGGATTGTCTGCTCTTTCTTAGACATGTCCAGAATGACCTTGTCTTAAATTCTTTCTACATGTTATTTTTCTCTGCCTAGGATGATCTTCTAAATTTCCATATGGCTGGTGAGAACATTTTCCTCAGGAGTTGCCCAGTTGTCACCTTGAAGATGTCATTGAGGTGACTACCTCCTTAAAACAGCATCATCCCTCTGCTACACTCCTTGTTCTTTCTTGCTTTTCTTTACCTCCTCCCACAGCATTTATTATCTGAATATATTTGCTTATATATTATTTGTTAAATATTTGTTGGAAGAATAAATAAATGGATAAAAGGGAAGACATTAGTAAAGTACTTAAGAACATAGTCTTTGAAGTAAAATATGTAGGATCAAGTGAGTGTGTAATCACGGAAAGAACTCTTTTTTCTTTAAGATTTTAGTTATTTATTTGTCAGAGAGAGAGAGAGAGAGAGAGAGAGAGCACAAGCATATGGAGTGGCAGGCAGAGGGAGAAAGGATGAGTTCCCTGACCAGGGAGCCCAATGCGAGACTCAATCCCAGGACCCCAGAATTATGACCTGAGCTGAAGGCAGACGCTTAGCCGACTGAGTCACCCAGGTGTCCCGGGAAAGAACTCCTTTGCAAAAAAGGAACACTAATATTGACTTCATAGGCTGGTTGTATGAATTAAGTCCTTTGTAGGGTGAACTGTTTATCAAAGTTCCTATCGGGAATGAATGCTCACACACAGGTCCCCTATGGCTGCTTCTCTTGCTGCCCCTTGAATTTATATCTTTACTTCGATAATAATAGAGCAGGAAGTTCAGTGGCCACTGCCAGTGATCCTCCTTTTCTTCTCTGAGGATGTCAGATTGGGGAACCACCTTCTCCTCTGGGCCCACAAGGTAGTATTTGTTATCACAAGACTGATGGGTATTGAGGAGGGCACGTGCTGTGATGAGCACTGGGTGTTATACTTAACTAATGAATCATTGAACACTGCATCAAGGACTAATTATGTACTACACAGTGGCTAACTGAACATAATAATAATAATAATAATAATAATAATAATAATAATAATAATAATAAAAACCTAGACTGCTGAATTTTATCTTTGTAATGCACCTCTCATTTTACTAAGCTATTGAGGAAAATCAAGAAAGGTACAACTGCTGCCCCTGTTGACTTTTTACTGTTGAAATCAAATCAGGGAATCAATGAAATTGAAAGAAAATAAATCTTTAAAATCCACTTGAAGCTGACATCTTCCAGAAGAAACTTGAGTTTCTGGAATGAGGATATTTACTATCATGGCCAGATGAGTAACTGCCTCTTCTAGTTTGCATTTTTCTTTCCAAAGGAAATAAATACCGACCACCAAATGGATTTCCTAGCGCAAATATACTTTACTACACTGGAGGACTTCTTTGTCAAAATAGGTTCCTCGGATCGTTTGGGAGTGATTGTAACAAAAGATATTGATAGATACAACTACCCCAGGCAGAGCCACCACTGGCTAAGTGCGTGATAGCTCTGGGCTGGGCTTCGTTCCAGATTTTGATAAAACATTACATCAATAGACCCTCAGAGCAACCCAGTGAGTTAGATGTTATTTGTCATATTTTGTGGATGCAACACAAGAGGCATGGTAGGGTTAGTACAACTAGCAAATGGCAGAGGCTGGATTTTACAATGAACCTGCCTGGCCTTTTGCTGCAATTACTCCAACAGTGACCTGAACCATTTGTAATACATGTCTGATAGTAGATGAATTTGAAATGTATTGGCTGCAGGTAGAAGGTCAGTGAATCAGAATCAGTGCTCCTCTTAGCCAAGTGCCAGAACCTTCTTGATCCCATCTGCCGATCAGATCTGGCTTTGCCCTTGGATTAGTGTTACTTCCTCTAGATGATTTCTGTGGTAAATAGATGTGTCCTTCAGAATCAATGTCCTTTTTTAAAAATCCTGTGATAAAAATAACCTCAAAATCTTAAAAAAATAAATGCAGCAATAAACATTTATTTTATTCTCATGATGTGTATATGGTTTGGTTGATTTAGGCAAGACTTGGGCTCGGTTACACTCCATGCTTCTGGGTGAATTCCAGTTTATGCCTTCACTACCTGGGCCGTGTTCCTCCCATGGTGGATTTCAGAAATGCAAGAGAAGAGCAGAGACACGTGATGCTTATACATCCTCAATTCGGAGTCAGCCCACTGTCACTCTGGCCAAAGCAAATCATATTCGAAGGCATGGGACCTATTCTCCACTGTCATGGAAATACTGCAAAGCCACTCAAGGTCATGGACATCTAATTCTACTGGATGGAGAGAGTGAAGAAGGGAGAATAATGTGCCAACAGTTTCTGCACTCCAAATGGTGATTCCAAAGCCCACACTCTGGTGGCATGGTTTATCCATCCAAAATGAAGACGAGAACATTTATCTCATGGAAATTTAATGACGATAACATGAAATGTGTCAAAAACAAAGGAGAACATTTTTGGCATAGTGAACGGTCAATGTTTAGTGTTTTCATGCTGCAGTATAAAAATAATAATATAATATAAATAATATAAAATATTAGCTCTTTCATGTCTCTTTGATTCATAGGAATCAATGGATTCTGATCACTTGTTTTGTCCTTAATAAAAATTATTAAATAAGTATTTATTAAACTATAACTCTGCATTGGCCTTGCCCATGAGTGATAAAATTGATCTGGTTTTCAATTGCTTGCTTGTTTAGTTTCTGAGCATAGTCAGATTGCTGGTCTATGATTTCTTCTCTAACTTGCCATGGTTAGCTCCTTTACTGACTGCAGCTTCACCTGAGTATATGCGAGTGGGTTTGGATGGCAGGTGATTAATTTTTGATCTCTACTAAATCTGTGAATTTTGATTCTTTTTTTTTTTTTAAGATTTTTTTTTTTTATTTATTCATTTGACACACAGAGAGAGATTACAAGTAGGCAGAGAGGCAGGCAGAGAGAGAGGAGAGAGGAGGAAGCAGGCTCCCTGCTGAGCAGAGAGCCCGATGTGGGCCTCGATCCCAGGAACCTGGGATCATGACCTGAGCCGAAGGCAGCGGCTTTAACCCACTGAGCCACCCAGGCGCCCTGAATTTTGATTCTTCATGACTTGCTGGCTTTTGTAATTTTTTATCCTATATCATTTAAAAACTCTTTCAGTTGCAAGACAAAGAAAACCTGATGCCAACTAGCTGAAGCAAGGGGAGCTTACCTGAAGATTCCAGGGGTAAGGACAGGTGTCAGGAGCAGCTTATTGCAGAACTCAGTTCCCTCTCTTCCTCTTCCTGGCATCTATCTTGCTGACTCAGCTCTAGGCTCATTATTCTCTTTCGGAGACAATGTCCCCTTTTTGGAAGCAAAGGCTTTAGCAGCCCTATACTAAATACTCATAATTAAGTTGCTCTTCTCTAGAAGCTTCTGCACAAGTTTCACTGCATAATGTTGTTTCTATTGGGAAACAAGTCCATCTCTGAATTAATGGCCATGGATTGGAAAACTGCTGTCTTCAGCCTACACAGCATGCAGCACTCCAGGGGTTGAGGGCTGACTCAGTCTCATCTGTATATTTGTGGACTCAAAGTAGGGGAAATGTGGTTCACTAAAATCAACCCTGGGAGGCAGAGGCACTTCCGTGGCTCGGTCAGTTAAATGTCTGCCTTCAGCTCAAGTCATGATCTGTGATCCTGGGTTTGAGCGCCACATTGGGCTTCCTGCTCAGTAGGGAGTCTGTTTCTCCCTCACCCTCTGCCTCCCCTCCTCACGCTCTCTCTCTCTCTCTCTCTCAAATAAGTAAATAACATCTTTAAAAATATCAATATTTACTGTATTTTCTGTCTGTCTTTTCTCTATTGTTTTTAAGGCATTTGGTCTTAACAGTGCTCACTGAAAGAAAAATTCAGCAAATTACAGTTTAGGTGTATCTGTGCAGACCAAGGTTCTGAGTTCTGATTGAGAGCTTTCTCTCTCCCCTCCGCCTACCCCAGTCTCCAGCAATCTAGCTCATGGGAGGACTGACATTTATTCCACTGCACAGAACATTTAGATCTTGTCTTTGGGAGTCTAAGGATCCCAGTGCTAAATGAACAGTCTTTGATTTCTGAGAATACTTAAAATCTGACAAATATGTTATTTTATTTTTGATGGTTCTAACAACAAAGATGAGGTTGCAGAACACTTATTCCATGTCCATTTTGCAGATAGTTTACTCACCTGAGGTTTTCAGTATCTTATGGAAAATATCATCTTCCTCTTTCACCTGATCCCTCTCCCTCTAATGAACTATTAATATATTATGGTCAATGTTTTAGTATCTATTGCTGATTATGATGATACTAATGTGTGTAATATTTCACACCACTGAGCATGGTCTCATCTATTCTCTTATTTAAATCTTATAAAAATTCTGGGAGTCAAGTATTATTATCAATTGAAATTGAGGCCATTTGAAACCTGTAAAAAGTCATGTAAGGACTCTGAGGTTTATGTTCACAGATCTCACATTCAATACTCTTTCCCACTAGCACTACTCAATAGTTAAAAAAAAACAAAAACAAAACTCAACTCAGCCAGGAGCTTTGAGAAGAAGAAGAAATAGAGGTTTATAGACACTTGACAAAATAATGATAAGTGAAATAGGGAACATCCTCCCCCCAAATCAACAAAATAAGTTTTGTCTTTGAAGTAGATTTTATTTGATCCAGTTCTATCTTCAGAGGAGAGATAATTAATAAAACTACTTATTTCACAAAAGGCACAGATGTACTTATATTTCAGAAGTTTGAACGGATGATGTGGGGGTTCTATATCAATTATTTCACATTCTCTGATTTTTAGATTCACCATTAATGTACTGTTAGAACAAATTGTAGCTTAGAAATTTTACCATGTATTAGAGATCATGGGTTCTGTAATTACATAATTCGTCTTGAAAAATTACAATGCTAGATAATATATTGTTACAACCATATATTATCTAGTCTTGCCCGACTAGACCAGAACCAGTAAATTATTTTTAATACCGCTTATTCGGTTGTGAATAGAAATATTTCATTTTCTTTGTTCTTACTAATCTATAGAATCGAGAAATGTAAGTGCTATTGTACATGTAAGACTGTAGAATCTTCTTTATCCCAAAGATTATTTATTCTTTCTGGTAAGTTGCTGTACATAACCACTAATTCCTGACTTAATTATAGCACTATTCATTGGAAATGACTTTGCATATCACTAAATTATACCAAACTTACAATTAAATTGTTCTTGGTCTTCTTGTATAAATAAACACACAGAATACTTTCTCCAAAACATTGCTTTCTTCTTTTCCAAGCAGTTCTGGTAATTGGTAATTGGTGGTTCAGGGCCCTGAATATGGTTATATAGTGGCAAATGTGAATAGTGGAGACAGTGTGTTTTCTTAGTTTCACTGAATAGAAGAGGGCTAAGATGAAATAGAAAAAATATTTTTTTGTGTGTTTATTGCTCATGAAAAACAGATTCAAAGTGATACATGTCATTCCAAATATACTTAAGTCTCATCTAGGCCAGTGAGCTGGCAGCTGCTGTTGGGTCGTAGTGTATCAGAAGCTAGAAGGCTCGACCCACCACTTTACTGTCCTTAACACATAGTTGGGACAGCAATTTACAGAAAAGAGAAACAGGGCTCCCATCAGTAGTCAAGTGTACAGTCAGGACCTTTTTTTTTAATGATTTTTTTTTTTAACAGAGAGACACAGTGAGGGAGGGAACACAAGTGGTGGGAGTGGGAGAAGGAGAAGCAGACTTCCTGCCAAGCAGGGAGCCCAATGTGGGGCCGATCCCAGGACCTTGGGATCATGACCTGAGCTGAAGGCAGATGCTTAACTACTGAGCCACCAGGCGCCCTGATTTTGTTTATTTATTAGGGAGAGAGGGAGAGCGTGCGTGCGTGTGCACATGAGCAGGGGAGGGGCAGAGGGAGAGAGAGAAGCAGATTCCTCGCTGGGCAGGGAGCCCTCAGGTCTTGATGTCAGGATCCAAGATCATGACCTGAGTCAAATGTGGGTGCTTAGCCAACTGAACTACCCAGGCATCCCTGCAGTCAGGAATATTAATGTCACCTGTGTATCTTTTTTTCTTTTTCTTTTTTTAAAAATTTAAATTCAATTAGCTGACATATAGTTCATCATTAGTTTCAGATGTAGTGATTCATCCATTGCATGTAACACCCAGTGCTCATCCATCATGTGCCCTCCTTAATGTCCATCATATCTTTTTTTTCTGTAGCAACCCAGATAGCCTCTAACCCAAGCACCATTGTGGGCCTCTTTGATTTCTGTTACCTGATAATTAAGGTCAATTAAAAGAATGCCTTTAACCCTAGAGAACTGTGGGACCTAGGGAAAAGGAACTTCCTCTTTCTGAACATATTTATATAAGGCAATAATGTTAAAAAGAACTTCATATGCAGACATAAGTGAAAAAAGAAATACATTGGTAAGGACTGGCAACAGAGCCATATGGGGCCTGGTGAAGTTACCTTTGAGAGAGGAAAGCTGGCTTCTCCAGGCAGCCAGGGCCACCAGGCTGTTAATATTTGGGAACTAGATTTAGCTTATAAAAATTAAAGTTTCAGGGCCAGATTTGTCCCATTCATTTACTTTTCCTGTGTGTTTGCTTGTGCCAATCCTTTGAATGCCTTCGTTCTTCCTCTAATTTTGTACTCGATAATTTGAAAATATCATAGTAACTTCCCATTAATACTTAAAATTTAGATTTGGAACTCAGAAAACATAATTCATCATTTCAACTATTCACTAATTATATTTACTACAAAAAGCATAGCTGAATCAACAAACATTTCTCTGTCTCTAAAGAGAGGATATCTTCTCTTTCCTCCCTGTGTTATTTCTCTTTCTTTACTCCTTCCTTTCTTGTCAAAAATGTAGTTTTTTTTTCTTTTTTTTTTAAGATTTTGTTTATTTATTAGACAGAGAGAGAGAGAGATTACAAGTAGGCAGAGAGGCAGGCAGAGAGAGAGGAGGAAGCAGGCTGCTGAGCAGGGAGCCTGATGCGGGGCTCGATCCCAGGACTCTGAGATCATGACCTGAGCTGACGGCAGAGGCTTTAAGCCACTGAGCCACCCAGGTGCCGCAAAATGTAGTTTTTTCTTATAAAAAGAAGATAACAAACCAACTTTGCCTAGATGAGAACCTGCAGGAGAAGTGCTGTTTTTTTTTTGTTGTTGTTGTTGTTTGAGTACAGGTATCCTGTGTAAATATATATATATTTTTTTAACTATGGCTTTGGGGAGTCATAAAGCTGGTTTTATTGTTGATAGTGTATGAGCTTTGTTAGAACTTTGCACCTTCCTGATATAAATTGGAAGACAGATTGGCTACTTACCAGCACTGGAAACAGGGAATCTTTTTTTTTTTTTAAGATTTTATAAATTTGAGAGAGAAAAAAGTGAGGGAGAGAGAGAAAGAAGGATCAGGGGGAGGAGCAGAGGGAGAGGGAGAAGCAAGCTCCCCACTGAGCAGGGAGCCCTATGTGCGGGACTCCATCCCAGGACTCCAGGATCATGACCTGAGCCAAAGGCAGATGCTTAATAGGCTGAGCCACCCAGGTGCTCCGAAAACAGGGAATCTGATGGGACCTGTGATTGTTCATCAGGTGGAAGAAATCATAGACACAATCTAAATAAGGTGTGTTGTTAACATGTATAAAATGTTGGAAATATATATATATATGTGTATATAATGTGTATATATATGTATGTAAGTATGTATGGACCTTGTAGATATTATGCTAAGTGAAATAAGTCAAAAAGAGAAAGACAGATACCATATGATCTCACTTATATATGGAATCTGAAAGAAGAAAAAAACACCAAATTCATAGGAAAAAAAGATAAGGTTTGCAGTTATCAAATACAGAAGATAGGGATGGTGGAATTGGGTCAAGTTGATCAAAAGGTATAGATTCCAGTTATAAGACAAGTAAGGTCCTGGGGATGTACTGCACAACATGGTGACTATTGTTAACACTGCTGGATGGCATATTATTCGAAAGTTGCTAAGAGAACAGATCCTCAAAGTCCTCATTGCAAAGAAAAGAATTTTCTTCTTTTTGCCTTTTGTAACTATGTGAGGAGTTGGATATTAACTAAACTTATTGTGGTAATCATTTCATTGTATATATATATATATATATATATATATGTAAAGTCACTCAGTATACTGTAAACATGTACAGAACTATATGTCAATTCTATCTCAATAAAACTAAACAAAAATATGGGTGAGTTGTAAACAGATAGGGAGATGAAGACATCCTGTATCAGGACACAGAGAGATACAAATGATGTTGCAGAGACACATCTTCCCTTTCCTGCCCACAAAGCAGCACTTCACGTAGACGCCCCTTTCTGTCTGTCCTCTGTTTATCGCTCTGCAGGTTTGTGATGAATCTTGGTCCACCAGGGAGCTGCTGGGGCAACCCTCACCTGAGGCCAGAGAAAGGAAAACTTGCCTTATGTTGCAGGTTTGGGAATCCCAGGAAAGCTCCAGTAACTTCCTTCTTGGCCCTAAGTCCCCTTCAGACCTCTAACTAATGCCCGGCTTCAAAACTTCATCACACAAGACCTCCAATGTCTGAGGGATGGATCCCAAATCCCAAATAAACAAATCACTTCTCTGTTAGACCTTTCAGTGGCTCTTGATAGCTAGCCTACAGGACCCGTGTCAAACTCCGGGCATGGAGGACAAGGGTCTTTTCATTCGGTCTCCGTATGTTTGGTCCCACCTGTCACTGTGCAGCAACCAGGGTACCTGCGAGCCACAACCACTGTTGTCTGGCGGTGCTTTTCTCTATGATGAGCTGCTTTGTTCTCAGCTCAAGAACGCTTCCCCGCACTCCTCTCTGCACCCAGCGTCTCCAGGAAGCAGGCATTCATTCTTCATCACTCAATTCATGCATCAGCTCTTTGCTGAAGTTTTTCTCACTCACTCACTCTTTTCTTATGTAGAGCAGGTACGCTTCCCCTTTCCTTGTTTCTCACGACTTGCCATGTGTCTTCGTGGGACGGGGATGCTTGAGACTCAGAGCAGGGGCTGCGCCCATCTCGCCGGCCCTCATAGCTGGTGCTTGGCACACGGCCTGATACATAATAAGCTCTCCCTACGCTTTGGTTGAATGAATAGATAATGAACATACTTGAATTGCTAATATGAGGTGCTATTCAAGTTAGTAGAAAATTATACTTTTAGTTAATTAAAAAAATAATAATATAAAATGTTTTGCGTAAAATATCACAAATCCCAGAGTCACTAGGAGCTAATGAAGTTGAGAAAACACAGGTCGAGGCAGGAGAGTTGGAGGCCTTAGTCTGTTCTGAAGAGGGCAGTGAATGAAATGAAAATGATGAACACAAGCCTGCCTCCCATGTTTCTGTCTGCTTGTCTGTGATCTCTTTGAGGGCTGTGGCTCCATCCAACCTGGTGATTCGGACCTCAGTGCCTACCATGACATCTAGTACATGGGTGTTTTTCACGAAGTATTTGTTGAATGAAGAAAAGGATGTTAGGGATAAGAAACAGTCGTTGTCTTTACTGAGTTTGTGCTTAAATAGATAGAAGTCACTGTCTGCTTTGAGGTTTGCCAATCCTAAGACCGTTGTTGAGGAGGTAAGATTTCAGGATTGCAGTACAGGCTAGATTTGCCTCCTGGAGTAGGGTTACCATTCAGAGGTATTGGTATTGATCAGTCTTCAGCTTTTCTTTTCTTTCTTTCTTTCTTTTTTTTTTGAATTGTCCTCTCCTTCCTCTATCTGAGATTCTTTGCTCCCTGCATCACAACTTTCACCAAATGTTCCCAGTTCTGACCTATGAAACTCTTAAATATGGGCAGATTTTCTCCTTGCAAAAGAAATTTAGGGGCGCCTGGGTGGCTCAGTGGGTTAAAGCCTCTGCTTTCGGCTCAGGTCATGATCTCAGGGTCCTGGGATCGAGGCCCGCATCGGGCTCTCTGCTCCGCAGGGAGCCTGCTTCCCCCTCTCTCTCTGCCTGCCTCTCTGCCTCCTTGTGATCTCTCTCCCTCTGTGAAATAAAAAAACAAAAAAAACAAAAACAAAAGAAATTTAGAAAATACTTATGGATGGCCTAGAAACCAGGACCTTCTTATCTAGAGCTAAATTTTCTAGACGGCCTTGGATTCTAGAATGTTTCTGATTTGTACTGGCCTGTCCAGACTTTGGCACATATTGACACTAATTTGAGGCTCTCCAGCTACTTTCAATCATTATCTGTCATGATTCTAATACATACTCCAGATCTATATAAAAGCCCACTCTTCCCTCTTCCAGCTCTCATTGCAAGGTTTCCTTGCTGTAAATTTGTGATTTATAAATGCTTATGGCCTCAGAAGTGACAGAAAAAAAAAAAAGATTAGCTCATTGCCACACCCTTGAGTATCATCAAGGCCTTTGGCTAGGATGGATTCCCTTAGAATCCAGAATTATCACTTCTGCTGTATTTATGACTGGACGCAGAGGCATGCCTCATGTTAGAACCACCATTCACAAACACATTGACTTATTTCTTTTCAAACGAAGTTTCCCGAAGAAGACTCATCACTTCTCAGAGGCAGGTTCTGGGGTACAGTTCTGGTAGAAGGATGCGTGTGAGTCCCAGTGGTTTCAAAGGTGGGTTTATCTTTGTGCCTCTGACCACCATCATTAAAACTTTTCAGTTCTTACAGTTTACTAAACATTTCCTGAGTGTCTACCAGAAACCACTGTGGATACTGAGGGAAATAAGCCACAGCCTGTACCTCTTAACCTCATGGAGAAAGACTGACAGGCAAACATGGAGTTTCAACATAAATTGAAGGTATAGTGACAGAGTGAGTAGAAGCCCACACAGAAACACATCGAAGAGGCATTTTATCTAACCCAGTGATTCTCAAATGTTGATGTGTGTCTGAATCACTCAGAGAACTGACTAGCCCCTTGCTGTGGCCACCTCCAGAATGCCCAATTCAGTAGGTCTGGGCTCGGACCCAAGAGTTTGCTTTTCTAACAAGTAATAGTCTGGCTGCTGGTTTGGAATACACTGTGAGGACCACTGTGAGGATCCTTAGGGGTTCTGAGGAAGGTTTTCTGGAAGTGATGTATGATCAAATCTAAAAGGTTAAATGAAACACCAAGGGAAGGAATTTCAAGGAAGGAAAGAGCAGGCACAGAGACATAGTGGAATGCATAGGGCATAATCGTGTTTCTGGAGAATTCTGCAAGCAGGAGATGAGGCAGGGCCTTCCAGACATAAGAGAAATAAGGCATATCAATAAACTGTGGAGTATTTCCACCTCCCCTTCCTCGCCATCCCCACACCCCCAGCATTCAGTCCTGGAGTGGTTGCTATAACATTTCAAATCTGAACAATCTGAAAAGAATCATACGATTGCCAAAAATTGTGGGTGATTCTTCCCTCCTGGGCCACATTCAGAGACAGGCCTTATTTAATGTGTCTCTGAAAGGTGAAGGTTGTAAGAAAATTTTAAGAAGGCTGGAAAAATTTAGAAGCGTGTTGATTATAGGCTATGTGAAAATGATGTAGAAACCCAACAATATTCTGTATGATACCTGTCAAAAAAAGAAGTTTAAAAATGTTTGTTTTGGTAGAATTCAAGAAATATGCTTTATTGAATGCCAACGGGAGCCTCAAGCACAAGTCCGAAGGACTATTGTTTGCCATTTCCAGTTATATTGTCAAACACATGGAGTTAAAGTACAATGAAATAAACTCCAGTCTAGAAAATCCTTTACATCGTTTTGGTTTTAATTTGTGTAACTAATTACTACTTATAAATAAAGTTGGAGTTTCCATTTATATAAAGAGAGAAATCCTGGTGCTATCAATGGAATAATTGTTTTTGTTCCATACACTTTGAGCTTTTATTTGCATTACTAATAATAAAATACATCATGCCCCCAAAAAAGCATATACAGAGAACAGGCATAATTTAAAGGCTATTAATAATATGAATCTTATTTTGCACTTTAGAACATTACCAATGCCTCTGAGGCATCCAAATTACCTTTGCCCGATCTCATGCCCCATCATCTACCTAGAGGTAACTGACCACTAGCCTTACTTTTGTTTTCATAATTTCCTTCATTTCATTATAGTTTTGCCACCTATGTACTTATAAACTATGTATTTTCTAGTTCTTCCCCTTTTCTGAAAGGTGCATAAATGGAACATCACTGTGTACATTTCTAGTTCCCTTGCAAGTTTTGCTTAACGTGATGTTGCTGAGAACTGGCTCTGTAGACATAGGTAGCTCTAGGCCATTCATTCCACAGCTGTATGATTCTCTGTTGTACAAACAGTCACAACTTACTTGTCTGGCTACCTTTAATGAATATGAGGTGGTTTCCACTCATGCATGTGTTTCATTCCAATCAATGCTCTTAGTGTGCCCTGCTAAGTTATAAAGCATGTGTATGTCTAGCTGCATTAGGTAATATTAAATTACTTTTGAAATCATTTGTTACAAATTTTTCAAAGTTTCTAGAAGTGGATGAGAGTTCTCTGTTTTCGGTGACTTTTTATTTATTTTTTGTCAAATTAGAAAAGTCTTAAATCATTGTTTTTTTAATCAGCATATCCCTGATAGTTTACATTTAGATCTTTATTCATGTTTTCTCTAAAAATCTTTGTTTACATCCTGTGTCCATTTTTATTTAGGTTGATTGTTTATTGATTCATAGAGTTTTAAAAAAGCCTAGAGGCTCATCCTTCGTCAGTTATGTTTTCCAAATATTTCTTTATAGTTGTGGCATATATATATGTATATATATATATATATCTTCATCTTTTGATAATTGAAATTTCTCCTGTTTCATGTGATTGAGGATATCAAACTCTTCCTTTATAATTTGTACTTTAAAAAAATTGTTTTTGAGAGAGAGAGGTGGGGGAGGGGCAGAGGAAGAAGGAGAAAGAGAATCTTAAGCTGATCTGGGGCCCAATCTCACGACCCTAAGATCATGACCTGAGCTGAAATCAAGAGTCAGACTCTTATCTGGCTGAGTCACCCAGGCACCCCTATAATTTTTGCTTTTTAAGCACAAACACCAAATCTTAGATTTCCTCCCAAAAGTTTTTAAACTTCATGTTTTTCTTTTTACTTTTAGGTCTTTATTATGTTTGGAGTGTGTGTGTGCGCGTGCACGTCCACGGGTGGGTGCAGTGTGATGTGTGATATAAAGTATCCATTAACATATTTTTAATATGTGTAATCAGTTGTTTCCATGCTATACCCAGTGATCTGCAATTTTGGCTCTATTTACATATACATGACTTTTCGTTTCTAGAGTTTTTTTCAGTTTCATCGATCCGTCTATCCATATGCCACTACCACACTTTATCCATTACTATAGTTTTAAAGTGAAGTGATATTGTTCAAGGCAATTCCCCATGCCAGTTCCTTTTATCCCAGGAACACATCTGCTATTTTAGACCCTTTTATCTTCTATATACAGTTTGGACTTTGGCTTTTCAAATTCCATTAAAACCAGGTTGAAATTTCATTGAGAAATTCTTTGAGTCTAGATAAATGGGGAAAAATCAGCATTTTGCAATACTTATTTTCCACAACCAGGAACAGAATATATATATATTTTATTTATTTAGATTCTTTAAATACCTTTAAATTAGGTTTTATAACTTTTGATATATGGGTATCATTTTTCACATCCACTTTTAGGTTCCTTATATTTTGCTGCAACAATATATGGAATCTTTTTTTTTTCAATTCAATTTTGAGGAATTTGTTGTTGGTGTATATAAATGCAATGAATGCAATACACTTTTCTCTTTTTTTTTTTTTGAGAGAGAGAGCATGTGCCCATGGAAGAGGGGCAGAGGGAGAGAAAGAGAGAGAATCTTAAGCAGGCTCCATGCCCAGCACAGAGCCTGATATGGAGCTCCATCTCATGACCTTGAGATCATGACCTGAGCTGAAATCAAGTGTTGCATGCTTAGCTAACTGAGCCACCCAGGAGCCCCTGCAGTAAACTTTTCTATATTGATATTATATCTGGCAAATCTCCTAAACTATTCTTATTTATTTTTGTTATTTGTCAATGAAATTGATTCAGTTTCCGATGTAGATAATCATACACTCTGTGATTAAAAAAATACTGTTCCTTTCTAATTTCTAGACTTCCTTGTTTCTTTTTCTTGCTTTATTGCGCTGATCATGACCTCTAACATTTACATACAGTAGGATACTATTTTTTATCAAATGTATCAGTCAGCTTAACCTTGGCTGTTAAACAACTTCAAAATTTAATCAGTTAAAACATTAGACTGTATTTGTTGCTCTGCTCACAGTCAGTTCTGCTCACCAGTTGTGGTTGTGGGCACTTTGCTACATTCAGTAACTTCCATCTTGTGGGTCTTCACCCTCAGAGTCCAGTTAACTTAGTAGGCAGATAGAGAAAGTACAAAAATTATGAGTGAGAGTTTATGGGCCAAGTCTGGAAATTGTGTACATCTCTTCCTCTCCCAATCTAATGGCCAGAAATCTATCACATGATCACATCCAGCCAGGAGGGAGGTAAATCTTCAGTGCAGGGCTAAGAGGAGACCAAAGATGCTGAACACTCCTGATAATACCTGTCATGGCAATTTGAGAAAGTTACCTTCTATTCCTTGCTTGCTTTTTGCATCTATTTAGGTCATCATGTGGGTTTTTTTAAGATGCTAATTTGAAAAACTACTCTAATGCACTTTCTAATATGGAAAGCAATTTTATATCCAGGAAATAATCTGCTTAGATTTATCGTATTTAAAAAAAATTTTTAATGCACCTCTCATTTTTATTTGCTATTTTTATTTGTGAAAGTATAGTTGACACACAATGTTACATACTTTGTTTGGAATTTTTGTGTCTATATTTGGGGGTGAGCTTCGCCAATAGTATTCCTTTCTCATTAACATCTTTATTTGATTTTGTTACTGAGTATGAATTAGACTCACACAATTATCTGAGGATTTTTTCATCTCTTACTGCTTTTCCAATGGAGATTATCCACTTGTTGAATTATCTGTTCTTTGATTATAAGGCAGAATTCAAGAGATACTTGAATATTTGATATTTGAACTTACAAAGAAACTTTTCTAGGCCTATTTTTCATGGTCAGAGTTTGTGATTCACAGTTTTCCAAGAATTAGTTCATTTTATATAAACCTTTGCATTTGTGGGTAAAATATTGCTTATAAGAAATTCTTAATATATTTTTAATCTCTGCTATGTCTGTACTCATAGCTTTCTTCCATTTCTAATAGTCTTTTGAGGATGCTTTTCTTTTTTTTTCTATATCACTTGTCTGACTTGTTTTCATAATTCTTGCCAGAATTTTACTGTATTTGGTTTTTAAAAGAATCAACTTTTATGCTAGTTGTTTTTCTCTATTGCTTGTTTTCTTTAATAATTAATTTTGGCTCTGGTGTTTTCTTCCTTTTTCTGTCTTTGGATTTATTCTTCAGTTTGTTCTTGCTTCATAATTTGGATTCTTTGGCTGTTATTTTCACTGTGTCCTCTTTTCTAACAGAGAAATCTTTGCCAAACATGGGGCTATAAAGATATTATTTTATGTTATCTTTTGAAAGTTTTTATCACTTTACCTTTCACATGTAATACTACAGTCCAGCAGAAATGTATTTTTGTTTGTGATGTGAACTAGCATTTAAGATTCATTCTTTTTCATATAGATATGCAGTTAAACAAAAACCCTATTTATGGTTAAGTCTGTCTTTTCTCTACTTTTGTTCAGTGCCACTTTTTCATCCACTAAGTATCCATGTATGTGTGAGTCTCCCCGTGAACTCTCTACTCCATTCCATTTCTGTTTGCATTTCTTTGCACCAAACCATGTCATTTTAATTGCCGTACATTTATAATAAAACTTTCTATCTAATAGAGTAAGTTCTCCAATTCAATTTTCCCCAAGATTCTTTGCGCTCTAATGGTCCCTTGTATTTCCATAAAAATTGTTAAAAGCAGCCTATCAAATTTTCACAATAACACTCAACAGAATTTTTAAAAATCCTGCATAATTACATATGGTAAAATTCACAGACCTTAAGTATACATGTCAATGAGTTTTAACAAATTTATTCACCTGGTTATTATTATAATGAAGGTCCCAAATCTCTTTTCAGTCTGGAAACTTCCCTCATGGCCATTTCTACTCCTGCTGCCTGGAGGCTGCTGTCTCAGTTATAGGGTCATTATTGACTGTCTCCAGAAATGTCAGTTTTCTGTATTTTAAGATAGAAAGGAGACAGATTGCTTGTGTTCCTTGGTATATTCAGGATTTGATTTTCAATAGTTCTCATACTCTCCATTTGCTTGAGGCATTTAGAGGATTTATGACTTACTGGGAGAATGGCTGGGAAAGCATTTTGTACTTAGACCATACCTTTCTTACCAAAACTCAAAGGGCTGCCTCCCCATTGTACCTTCTGTCTTCAAAGCCTCCCTTAACTTGTTATCCTTCCCTTTCCCACCTGGGGCTGGATATGATGCCTTTCCTTCAAGGAAAGTCTTTATGCAGAATGCTAGTGCCCTAAATAACTTGTGTCTAAAATCCCTGCCGTCTGCCCCCTTGTCGTTCCACTCCTTCCAGACTGAAACAGTCTGTCAGTAAAATCCATGGGCATCTTTTGGTTTTTATTATATTTTTTATCTTTGCTGGCAGCTACTTCAATTTTTTTTTTCTGAAAGATCTCCAGATGTAGGGAGATGAACGTGTCTTGACTTCTAGAGTAATTATTTGGGTTTTCAGTAGAGCAGAAATAGATATAAATATGTGTGTTGGATCCATTTATATTTCTCTATTTATGGTCTTATAAAAATGTGTTCTATTGAGCAGTATGACATATAAGTATCTAAAATCTTGTCGGTTTTATTTTATATAAAATTTTTTTAGTTTCCTTTCAACTTTATTAAAGGCTTGGAGGATATGATACTTTTAAAGGAAAGCTCAAAGATGTATACAGTGAACAGGGGATCAATGACGTGAACTCTAGCCTTCTCCTCCAGAATGTCTCTCTATCTGACACACGAGTGAACGTTTCAGCACATGTGCGGGGATCACACAAGACTTTTCCCAAAATGCACCTACTTTTCCTCACAACAAATAACTTAGTGCAGAATATTCTAGTACAGAAAAGGGGGTTTATTATACTGGAGGTAGAAACCAACTGTTTTGTCATATTGAAGACAGAAAAAGAAATGGAGTTAAAACAATTTGGGAGCAAGAACAAATGAAAGGAAACAGATGTGACATTTAAATTCTGGAACAGGCTACCTAGCGTGGAAGTGGGATTCTTTCAGTATTTTGATCAACTGCAAGAAATATGTAAATCCCAGGGGTTGGAAAAGATTTGTATTAATTTGAAGCCAGAGAATCTCAATTGCAGAGAACAAGAGACTCTGATACAGTGTGGATAGCACAAGATTCTGGAGTCTGCATGTTAACAAAATTACGAGGTCAGTCTGATGGAAATAACCATGAGCCACATTTTGATAAATCAACCTTCTGATGATCTCCGTGTGTGTGTATGTATGTGAGGTATACCTGTATTCAGATGCTAAAGAAACTAAAGATAGTTTTCTTTCTTTTAGAGATTATAAGCAACATACACACACACACACACACACACACGTATGCAGGAATTTTGCCTCCCATTCCAGAACATATCGTTTTCCAGGCTGATCTTCCTAATGCCCACATTTAGGTATCTTTGATGGCTGCCAATTGTGGAAGATAAGAGAAGTAGCAATTCCTTATCCTATAAGGCATTCAGATGGTCTATCTTGTTCTGCTAATGTACTCTTGATATTGGGGCAAAGAAAAATCAGATCCATAATGTACCTAGAGTCTTATGAAAGGTATCCCCAATGAGTTTAAGCCGTGACAGCTGTAGACTTCTTTTTACCTCCATATCAAATATATTTCAAGTGTGGAAGCTGAAAGGGAGAATATACTGCATGTAACACCAATTTTTGGTAGCTTGCAGATAACCTTCTTCTTTTTTTTTTAATCTTGTATTCCTCACTCATAAAATGGTCTATCTTAAAGCTGTCTTCAGCTTTAAGCATCAAGCAACTTGAAGGAGAAATTATAAACTTTATTTATGCCACTGCTTAATATGCTATTCTGGAGTGTTGCTTTCTTTTAATATATCAAAATGAGAATCACATCTGTTAATGCAGATGGCTGAAGATAGAACAGAACCCAAAGCAGAACTCACGCATTCTCCTGCACTCACCCAGTTATGTCCCTTGGTGAAAAAACAAGACAACTTACTGGAGTAATGTGTTGACGCAAAGATATGCATAAGTTCTGAATGGTCATATTAATAGAAGTTAATTAAATTCAGTCTCCTATTTTAATATTGGAAAGACGGGGAGAAAGAGAAGTTAGTAACAGTCCGAACGAATGCATTCTCTCCTTTGGCCACTGATGTGTGTTCCCGCCACTTGATAACACAACTAAAATGAGGGAGCCCAGGAGACTCAGAAAGTGACAAAGTTAAAAACTCCANACACACACACACACACACACACACACACACACACACACACACACACACGTATGCAGGAATTTTGCCTCCCATTCCAGAACATATCGTTTTCCAGGCTGATCTTCCTAATGCCCACATTTAGGTATCTTTGATGGCTGCCAATTGTGGAAGATAAGAGAAGTAGCAATTCCTTATCCTATAAGGCATTCAGATGGTCTATCTTGTTCTGCTAATGTACTCTTGATATTGGGGCAAAGAAAAATCAGATCCATAATGTACCTAGAGTCTTATGAAAGGTATCCCCAATGAGTTTAAGCCGTGACAGCTGTAGACTTCTTTTTACCTCCATATCAAATATATTTCAAGTGTGGAAGCTGAAAGGGAGAATATACTGCATGTAACACCAATTTTTGGTAGCTTGCAGATAACCTTCTTCTTTTTTTTTTAATCTTGTATTCCTCACTCATAAAATGGTCTATCTTAAAGCTGTCTTCAGCTTTAAGCATCAAGCAACTTGAAGGNCCTTGTGATCTCTCTCCCTCTGTGAAATAAATAAATAAAATCTTTAAAAAAAAAAATAAAATGGTCTATCTTAAAGCTGTCTTCAGCTTTAAGCATCAAGCAACTTGAAGAAGAAATTATAAACTTTATTTATGCCACTGCTTAATATGCTATTCTGGAGTGTTGCTTTCTTTTAATATATCAAAATGAGAATCACATCTGTTAATGCAGATGGCTGAAGATAGAACAGAACCCAAAGCAGAACTCACGCATTCTCCTGCACTCACCCAGTTATGTCCCTTGGTGAAAAAACAAGACAACTTACTGGAGTAATGTGTTGACGCAAAGATATGCATAAGTTCTGAATGGTCATATTAATAGAAGTTAATTAAATTCAGTCTCCTATTTTAATATTGGAAAGACGGGGAGAAAGAGAAGTTAGTAACAGTCCGAACGAATGCATTCTCTCCTTTGGCCACTGATGTGTGTTCTCGCCACTTGATAACACAACTAAAATGAGGGAGCCCAGGAGACTCAGAAAGTGACAAAGTTAAAAACTCCAGCTTCAAGGGAAACACTAACAGACAGATAAATAGAAAATGAGTGTTACATGTTTAGTCCACCCAAGGCTCTCCTGCTTTGTAGGGATCTCTGAGATTCAGAGGAATGAGCATTTTAAAAACTCAAATCAAAGCATCTGAAACTTACTCATCACCCACTCAACCCATGGTGAATGTAAAATCAGAAAGCTACAGGAGTTAGGGAGAACTGAGCAAAATATATCCAGTTGGTTATAACATTTTGGCTGTAAAATGAGGTTTTAGAGAAAATTGAAAATGTAAATTCGATTCAGCAAGAGTGAACATACGATACACACAGTATTCTTGTCTATGGGGAACCAAGAGCAAATTGAGTAAAATGAACACACTCTTGTTAAGTAGAAGTACAGTTGTCCACCATGGAAAAAAAATGCTCCCGGGGTGTTTCTATTTATATTTTTGGTGGAATGAGTTGTAATTGTGCCAGCATCTATTTTCACATTTTGAGATTACTGGCTGAACAACAGAGAGAAGCCTCGCAGATTGGGGTTTCCAAACACCGAGAAACTTATGTTGTGTTCAACTGAAGCTTCTTTGCAAAAATTGTGCCACAACATACCCTCTTCTGCACCATTGGCTCTGGCCCCCTCAGAGGTGTGAAAAGAGTTGGAAATAAAACAAAAGCACATGAAATTAACCTCTGAAGTTGATTTCATACAGAATAATTCTGCTTCTAAAGGTAAGTAAATGAGCAAAGCTATTCCTATAACAGTTCTTAGTATTCAAGTGAATTATTTCCTTTAGGTTTTAATCAAAAAGTGCTGAAAATGATTGAACTCAGTTTGTGTTAAGGACTGTAGGAATTTTAAAAAAATAAGATACATTTTGTTACTTCATAGATCTTAAAATATAGTGAGAAAAAACAGTTATGAATTTTAAAGCACAATGTACTTCAAAGTGGGTGTGAAGAACATTGTAATGGAAATAATTACAAGGTAGCCAGTGAAGAAAAAATACATAGGAACTGAGGTTTAGGGTAGGTTTCATGAAAGAGCAAAGTAATATTTTTAAAAGGCTATAAATAATATTGGTGTTTGGATATGAATTGAAGAACAGAAAATATTTTTGGAAGAGAGAGAAGAATGAACAAAGACAGTGAATATGTTGGTTTTAGGGAGAAAGGCCATGGGTTGAGGTGACCAGCATCTTGAGTGCTGCCTAAAGAGCACATGCAGCAGAAATATGGGCTGGAGATGTGGAAATAGAGGTTGGTGTTAGTCTGTGGAATGACTGAAATACCATGCTAGTGACCCTTGATTTGCAGATGGTGTGAACAAATCTGTGTTTTAGAGACAGAGAGGTGTGCACATTATAGGGGGTAGAATCTGGGAACAGGGTGAGGAAGGGTAGAAGTATTGAGAAAGAGATTCTCTAAAGGACATTACTAGGAAAATGTGATGATAATGCAAATATGAAAACATTATAGAGAAGGAATAATAAGGACTCAGTTATCAAGTAGTTGTACCAAAATAGGATAATATGTCATTTCCTAGGATTCCAGGGATCCAGGGGAAGGCATGCTGGCCCAATAGGGCTACTCACCGAGAAGAAGCAGGACAAGTGCATGTGGGGAGTGGAAGCTGAAGGTGGGGGAGAGGTTGCCACTCCCAGCACATGGGTTAACCCTGGTTGGAAGAGATAGTGCCAGAGGGTATGGAAGCTGACAGATGCTGGATATGGTCTTTCTTATGTGGCACTCCTGAATCCTCAGGAAAGTTTCTATATTCACAAGATTCTTGACTTTATATATATATATATGATAATATATATCATATATATATGATATATAATATCATATATATATTGTTGTCATTTTAGGAATTAGACAAATAATACATTAAGATATATTGGGTGCTTCACTCATTGTAAAAAACTCCATCCAAATTAAATTAGTCTTTCTTTTTTATGGCTTCCTCTCACTCTTATGACCGAGGAGCACAAAAGAGAATAAACCAGTGCAGGATAAAACCACGATGATGCATGATGAAGAAGCAGCAGAGTTGGGAAGGCCTGAAGAAAACAGAACAAAAAGTTTGGACATGTTTGACTCTATGAGCTGGTGAAAAAGAGTTCAGGTTACGTTGACTTCAGTTTGCTAACAGTAGGGAGGTCCCATTTGATTCCACAGATATTGAGAAGTGAAGAGTAAGGAGCAAAAAGATTATGAGGGCAACTCAAGTTTTAAAATTAAATTCCTGGGGAAAAGGTGATCCTTTTTTAATAAATGAAGAAAGATTAGATAAAGATGTTGGAGCAAGAAAAGGTATCTGTGAAGCTCGAAGTAATGGCAAGACATTTAACAATGTCCAGGAATAGCAATCTGGAACTCCAGTGAGGAGCTTGGGTAACATTGTGTGCTTATACATCATTAGCACGGAAGTGTTGAATACCACTGAGGGGACGGGAGGACAGATGGTGAGGACAGAATGTTGGAATTCATCCAATAATTATTTGTTGAACATGAGACATGTCTGAGAAACCCATCTCAGTGTTGGAGATTTGGCAGTAAACAAAGTAGACCAAATCCCGTTTTTATGAGGAATGTGGCTGGGGTGAAAGTGGGGTGAAGAAGACAATTTGGTAAGAGGAGAGAGTAAGGGAAGACAGATGGTAGAAATTCTTAATCAGAAGGAATGGGTACAGGAAAGATGCAAAGGGAAAGAACGCACAGCTTGGAGTCAAGCGGAATAGAATCAAGTCACATCTTATCTGCTTTGTAGAAAGTAGGATCTACGTCAAGTTATTGAATCTGTTTTCAGCATAAAGGGAATTACAGTGTGTGTGTGTGTGTGTGTGTGTGTGTGTGTGTGTGTGTGTGTGTTTTAGAGAAATAAAACACATTGAGTGCCTCACTCATTGTAAACATTCAATCCGTACCCATCTCTTTTCAATTCTCTCACCCTGGTTACTGAGGAATACACTAAACACCTGTACCTCTCTCCCTTCCTTGGACTAGCACAGTGGCTTTCTTCTGCTCACAGTATAAATGCTAAGTTTCCTCCTGTGGCCAAGAGGGACTGGCATATTGATTTCCTCAGCCTCACATCTCCCCTTCCTTTGTTTCTCTCTGGGTGTGCTGTAGGGATACTGTTCTTCAACATTGTCATTACCAGTTGGAAATGCTCTTGCATCCTTCCCAATTCACTACTCACTGATGGTTCATTCAGATTTCAGCTTCACTTCCTCAGGAGTCCTTCCTTCCAGACCAGGTCAGGCCACACAGCTGTATTCTCTCTTGAAGCCCAATTCTCTTTTGTGACATATTTTATAGTTGTAAGTAAATAATTAATGGTGTAATTACTAGATAAATGTCCACAACCCCCAATAGGACATAAGTTCCAGAACCATCCACGCACCAGTTAGCTGTTAGCTTCATCCACAGCGACAAAACAGATCCACAATCTACATCTGTTGTGCCTATAAATAAGAGCACAAGGTAAACGCCCAATAAAAGATTGTTGAATAAATGAATGGAAACCTAGGAGTAATACATCAGGATAATGCCATTGCAAACATGCCCTAGCTTCTACCTCTAGTTGGAAGCAGAAGGGCATATTAGAAAAACAAAAATTCGTTCTTCACAATAGTAACTTCAGGGTCTAGGGTCAGGTCATAACGTAATCCCTCTTAATCATTGTATGTGTCTATCACCCATAAACTTTTATAAACATTTAAAATTCTTCTTCATGTGTTTAGGTTGTACTAAGTCTTACACAGATATTATTACAAGAACTTACTTCATTCTTTCCAATATAATGTTTACTTTATTTGCAACAACTTACAGTCTCAAACTTTTCCCTCCCTCTGTTGCAATTCACAGTTTCTAGTTTTAGCCCCACAACCCTGTCAGCTTTTGTTTCATTCTGGATGGAAGATTCTGACACACAGAGCCTGAGTCTGGCCTACTGCTTTCCCATGATAGGCTCGCACCTAGAAAGCTTTTGTATTTTCACTTGATTGACTAGCTCACTTCTTCCCTGGGCTTTTCTCTTCCTTTGCTATTTATATCTTCTTGGAGGTACAAATGCAGTGATAAGTGATGTGCTTTTATGATTCACAGTGTCTGAGGGTAGGCAGATAATTTCATATCAATTCATGGTCTTCTTTGATGAGACTCTGGGTTGGACTAATGTTCTAGAACCTGATAATTGCAAATGACTATGTGGTCACCCTGAATACTTTAAAGTCACAAGATAAATAAGATTTTAAAACATTCCACCATAATGAAACATACCACAAAGTCAAATAACTGAATTTTTATAATCATTCTATAATGTAAAACAATGTACCTTAGAAACAGATAGACATGGGCCAAAAATCTGGTTCTGTATTTTATTAATATGTGACTTTGGCTAAGACACATTTCCTAGGGGTCAGGTTTATTTTCTCCAAAAGTAGACCATGGCTAGTCTATACTATTGTTTTGGAGATTAAATAACAAATGATGAATTAGCAGAGGTGAGGACAGTTTCTCAGAAAATGGGACTTTGCTTCATTGTTTCTCTTCCTTTCAAATAAGACTGTTTTAGAATATTCCCTTTCTCCATCTGCTTTGCTGTTCTGTCACCTCTTTTCTTTGCATTTTACTTCCAAATTAATGTCTTTATAAAGCTATCACAATTTGGAAAATGCATCTTACAAATTATCTTTATAACGTGTAAGTGACCATTGTGACTTTGTCTTCTTGAACAGTAATATTTCTGTACAACTTGTCTTGATGAGCTAATGTAGCATTTAGGTATTCAAATTTCACTTTTATACTAACAGATTTCTATTGAATCGCTGAATCAGGAACGTTCAAACAGAAGGGTTGGGCCATGAAAAACAGGGTAATCAGAATTCTGAAAACATTTCTGATAAAGGAATGTTTTACACCTGTGGACTTGGGGGAGGGAGGCGCTGGTGGGTATGAGTTCAAGCTGGAGACAGGGTAATCAGTCATTCATGGCAAAGAAATACTGTTAATAGTAAAATGTGTTAAACATAGTTCATCAGAATTACTAACAGTAGGCTTTCTTTCTTCTTCACATTTGTACTTTTAGTGCCTCAATCAGTGCTTGATACTTCCTAGGTCCTTACTCAATACAAGTGTGTTGAATTTGACTAAAATTTATTACAATTCTCTATTACAAACACTTCTTCGTGTACGTTCGTTTTTTAAAGTTGATCGTCTTTCTTTTTGAAAAAATAGAACTATCAGCAGCTGAGATTAGATATTTTTTATATCTTTCCAACTAATTACCAATTCCACATAAGCTTAAGAATCAAAACATTGAGTTCACATCCCTGGAGTAAACACATTGTCATCTCCACTTTTTTTTTAACCGTAGATAAAAAGTTTTCACTAATTAAGTTTTTTTTTTTAAAGATTTTATTTATTTATTTCACAGAGGGAGAGAGATCACAAGGAGGCAGAGAGGCAGGCAGAGAGAGGGGGGGGAAGCAGGCTCCCCGCTGAGCAGGGAGCCTGACGCGGGCCTCGATCCCAGGACCCTGAGATCATGACCTGAGCCGAAAGCAGAGGCTTTAACCCACTGAGCCACCCAGGCGCCCACTAATTAAGTTTTAAAACATACTCTGGCTCTAAGCGATAATGAATTTGGTTCAATGAGAAGAGTTGGCTTTTCAGATTGAAAGTAGGTGGTTTGACGAACTGATCCAAATGTCTGAGGAGAGAGAGTCGATCCTTGATGCATATGAGCCAATGCATCTGTGATCCCACGTTCATGGAAACTCTGGCCACACAATCACCATAACCTCGGCAACAGCAATAATAACACTAACAAGGATCAGCCCCTCCAGATGACAACATCTGCAAGAACTACAACACTGCCGAATGAGCGATTATGAGGGATAAGCAACATGCTAACTACTTTGCATGTGTTTTCTTAGTCAACCCTCTCAACAGTTCTTCAAGCTGGAGAGTAGTATTAGCTTGAATTAAAGACAAAGAAACCAAGACTTAGCTTACACATTAGTCAACTTTTTAAAAAACATCTTTGTATGTCCTCTATGTCCATTAGCTACTAGAGTGGTAATATTTCCAATAAATNCTGGAGAGTAGTATTAGCTTGAATTAAAGACAAAGAAACCAAGACTTAGCTTACACATTAGTAAACTTTTTAAAAAAACATCTTTGTATGTCCTCTATGTCCATTAGCTGCTAGAGTGGTAATATTTCCAATAAATTTGGGCCAATGAGCTAATGATTTAACTTATTGCATTAATCAAAGTCTTAATTTAATTAGTTGTGATCTCTGCCTAATCATCAGAGGTGGCCATGAATAATAGTGAAAGGAGACTAACAGGTGGGAACTGAGACTTCTGAAAATATTCATAAAACCACCCAAATGCATGAATTTGGTCTTGGGAGCTGATGTTAAGATAGTGTTAGGAAAGGCAGCATATGGTTAGAATACTGAAAACCTCAATGAGGGAGTTTTGCAAGGACTGGGTCTGTCTTACTATCTTTCTAAGCTGAGTACTCAACCTAGTATCTGGAACGTCAGAGGAACTCAATATATCGTCATTGCATCAAATCACATTTTATTAGTCCTTCTATTATAATCTATATGTATTTATAGAGATATATATATATTCCATATATAGTTACAGATTTTGCAGTTGTATACTCATTTGTGAAAAATAGAATTTCTTTTATTTTCCTGGAATATCTTAATTTCTGCCTGGAGTTGCCATTCTGCATAATAGCCAAATATTTAATTTAGTTACTTCCAAAAATATCAGTCAAATTCGGTGATTATTCCTCAGTTATTTCAGACTTTAAAGTTACTCAAATAATTTTCTCTTTCTTGGGCTTATGTTTTCACATGGTTAATAAGGTTAAGGCATCATTTACATGTACCCAAATATTAGGCAGATTTTTATTTTTTCAAACTTATACCTCAGACAAGACAAAGTTATCTTACTTTACATCACTCACATTTTCTCTTATACTGTACTTTCTGTCTCTCTCCCTTCCTCCCCCGCTTCTATTTTGAGCAGCGCAATACTAAGTAAGGAGTGGTGAGACACATAGTCTGAAATGAAAAATTGGGGATGCTTATGGAAATCACCTGACAGCATTGGTATCCAAAAATAGACAAATATATTTAATACAGATCTTTCTTAGTTTCCTGGGTGTATTAACTCATATTGCAAGTTAAGGGTTAGAATAAGTAAGACCTTAAAAAAAACCCTTAAAAAGCAAAAGGATAAGTGATTATAAGGAAGAGACCAACCATGTATCTCAATTGAAGAGGAATCGCCTTCTTAGAGCAGTGGGCAGCATGTCAATCTCAATTGAAGAGGAAACGAAAAGCAAATCTTTTGAAAGTTTTGCGGAAGAATGCTTGGGACTTGGGGCAACATTTTATTTCCAGCAACACAGTGCTGCACGAGATTGGAAACATGCTGTATTCCAAACAACCGAGACAGAAGTGAGGACAATGTACCCCGGAACATGATATTTGGTTGCTCAAAACATGATGATGTCCTGCCAGAGGTCATCGCTTGTGTCAAGAATGTGAATAAACTGTTTCATGACACATGAGATAGAACATCACTATCTGTGATTTTAAAAGTGTGTAATCAATGAATTCAATATTTTTATAAGTGGCTACTTTGTGATTTCGTCTCTATTTGTAAAAGTCGATATTTATGTGTTCATGTTGACCAACAGGCGTTTAAAAAAAACATTCTAGCTAGGAAAATAGAGAAAGAGCCTCCTTCCTGGGATTATTTTGTGTTTGGGCACATGTAATGTTTCTCCGTAGTTGCCAGTCTGCGTCTGCAAGGACTACCTGCTGAGAAGTCGGGAGTTGTAGGTTGTGACTATTATCACTTCACCTGAGCATCAACTGAGACTTCCATCCCTCTGTCCTCTAAGCACGTGGTATAGACCAACATCTTCAGCCGACCTCTTTCAATACTCCTTTCTGTGTTGTGTCCTCTTTGCTGGTTTCTACACCCCAACTGGGTGAACTTCAGACTGGTTTCCAAAATTGCTGCTGGGTCTTGGAAGGTCGCTCGTTTCATGATGGAGGTTGTCTCTGAGGTGACTGGCCTTCTCAGAATTCAAGGTTGAAAGCAGGCCTAAACCTCTTTCACCATCAGAATCTCAAATCAACGTGGGACTTTGATGCTATTCCCCTCACAACTTCAGTCTGAGGAGCGGGCAAGGGCCAGCCGGCTCCCATAGCCCACCAAACTCTAGCCTTTTCTCTTAAAGCCTCTTCCTTCTCCTCTGCTCAGAAAACAAACAAACAACAACAAAAAATATTCCCCCGCAAAAAGCCACACCTCATCTTTTTTTTCCTTTTTTTTTTTTTCTGCATATTCTTTCTGGGAACTCTTGTCTTGTTACTTTGTGAAAGCGAAGATTCAGTCTTAGTCTGGATCCGTGGACCCAAGGACCCATGGACCCACTGACCCACGGCATACACATGGTTCCTGGTGTGACATAAATGGAAGTATGCCTGTGTGCACAAAGAAACTTGAACTCAGATTACTCAAGCTCTAAACCCAGCTAGCTACCAGCCTACAGAATTTACTGGGGAGAAAGGAACAAGTTCAAGGCACCACAAAGTAGCAATTGGCCATGCCCAGAATGTGACGAATGCTCTATAACCCGTTTTTTTCCCAACAAACATCTAACTTAAAAGGGGAAGGAAGGTTGCTCGAGATTCCAAGAGACAGAAGAGACAACTAAATGCAACACGGGAACCTTGTTTGGATCCTGAATTAAACAAACCAATTTAAAAAACACTTCTGAGACCAGGCAGGCAAATTTAAATGTAGATTGGGTATTAGGGAAAAGTAAGAAATTGTTGGTAATTTGGCTCAATGTGATAGAGGTGTTGTATTTCTATAAACATCCCGTGAACAAAACAACAACAAACACTTTCTATGAAAATATTTCCAGAAGAAAGACATGTCTGAAATTTGCTTTAAAAGAATGAGACAATAAAGTCTCATAATATATAACATAAAATTGTGTTGGAGGAAGTCATCGAAAGGACATGGCTGGTGGTTGACCCTTGAGGCGGACCTGGGAAATCAGAGGCTTCCTACCCCTCCTGGGTCCTTGAAATGTCTGTTCTAGCACACTGTACCATTCCCACAGTGGGACTCATTTCAAGGAATCAGCCTTGAGACAGTGATGTGTTGTTGAGACTATCTGGACTGTACACACAATTGAACCCAGGTAAGGCCTCTATTTAAAGATTTTAGCAGGTGGTGGGGGAGATCTACTCTTTCTTTGCTCTGTCTTTGCTCTCTGTATACAGGGCCTGGCTTCAGATCCTAGCCAGGGATCTGTTCTCAAGGCTGTGAACCAACACACTGGCATGTGTATCTAGTCGTTGAAACCGAGTGATGTCTATAAGAGGATCATTCTTGTATGCTTTGCTTCTGTATACGTTTGAGTGAACACAATAAAAGCTATAATGCAAGAATTTGAAAGCCATGTGTCAATTCTAGAATTTCTCCTGCCAACACCACCCTTCACCAGGATGACCAGCACTTGTGGCCGTAGGGACCAAGGGCTTAAGGATGCAGGAGAACAAAGAAAATGACAAAACGTATAAAATTTAATCCCACCACATGTGCCTTTTAAAATTCTGTTCAATTAAAAATAAAGCAGACTTGAATATTTTCTGTTGTCTGAAAAATTTGACAGCTCACACCAACATTGTTCAGTTCATCATCTGTGTGCAGAAGTTCTTGGGGTTCATGTCCTAGATCGTTATTTAAACGTTATTTAAAATATTATTGGATTTATGTGATTATTTGGTCATTATCTAGGCTCTCAATCAATCAATAGTTGGATATAACCAGTGTCCTGGGGAGATTCACAACTTTTGTATTTTAAAGGGAAATTCTCATGCTAGAAAATGTTGGAATCCACTTATGCAGACAAAGCCAACTGTTTGATAGAAGTTTTTTTTTTTTTTTTCTTTCTCACCCTAGGGGTTTTGACCCCAAGATAAAGAGAACGTTAGAAACAAATGTCAGCTTTCTGGCTGGTGTCTGCAACTATCTTCTGTGCCCTGAGCTTGTGCCTATTAGCCTTTCTGTTTGCATCTCTGCATTGAAGGCAGATGGCTTGAAGGCCCCGTCAGTGTTCTTAAACCTGCCCATGGCCAGGCCTGAACCCCAGAGGGTGGAGAGGGTGTTCTTTGAACCTAAAGATAATCCCCTGGATTGTGTTGCAACATAAGCAGAGAGGGCCAGCAAGGAGCTTTGTGTGATTTGCTATCCTGGGAACACTTTGAACCTTTTTCCCTGGTTTTGCCCCTTGGCCATTCTTAGAAGCAGCTTCCCCTCCATGCTGTCTGTGGGCTGCAGGTTGAATATGTTTAAGAGAAAAATCTGCTCTAGGATGGGTTTCCTTTCATTGCCCCAACTCCTGTTCACTAGTGGGCCTTCATGGGGTTGTTTCTTTCCTGTCTTGGTTGCCTATGTTTCTGGGACTAGTTTACTTTTGGCTTTTAAGCCTCTAACATCCCAAATCGGGTCACTCTGGGAACAGTCTGTTGGGAGCTTCAGAGGGAATGAGGGAGAGGAATCAGAATTCACTTATTCAGTTATTCGAGGGAAGAAAATACGTCTTTATGAGAATTGTCTCTTATTGCCCGCTCTGGATATAGAGGATATTTGACATTGGCTGAAAAGTTGCTTAATTATTCAGTTTCTGACACGAACACTTGTTTATTGACATTTAGACCTTCATCCTAAAGAAGAGAGCAAAGAGGTTTTTAAAAAATTCTTCTTTTTTTTTTAATTTGAGAAAGTGGGACAGAGAGCATGAGAAAGAGAGAGAGCATGAGCAGGAGAGAGGGGCAGAGGGAGAGGGAGAAGCAGACTCCCTGCTGAGCAGGGAGTTCCATCTGGGGCTCGATCCTGGGACCCCGGGATCATGACCTGAGCTGAAGCACACGCTTAACTGACTGAGACACCCAGGCACCCCCGTTTTTAAAAATTCTAATTGTGTGCTGGATAGTTAGTGGAATTTGATATCTCTCTCTGCGTTTCAATGTCTGCAGAAATAAACATTTCTGGAAATAAACATTTCCAGATTACACTTGGAAAAAAGTAAATGGCAAGAGCTTGTTTTTACATGATAGGACCTGGTTTCCCTTTTGATCCCATATCTACATGAACTATAAAATGATCATTCAAGGGGAAGTGAATTGGCTTGATTCAAGGAACAGAGAATCTGAAATTCTTTCCCTTTCCATTTCAGATTTGGAGGGCCTTCCACGCTGATGGATTCCGTCTGCTTCTTCCTTTTCCTTATTCTGAATGCAGAGTGCAGCCATTTCCACAATGGATTACACGGGCCTCCCGGCAGTTTTTGACTCCAGCCCTACAAACACTTCATTAGGGATGCCTACCGCCCTTGATTTAGTGTTTTGATATTTAGTTACCATGGTTTTAATATAATTTCTATGACAACTCCCCTTCTTCAAGTTTTTCCACCCTATGCTCTCTCTGGACTCCCCAAATCAATGTACATGGAATTTAGGCCATGACTTTCATAACCAGGGAATCCCTGGGCACACTCATTTTTACCATTCACCCAAAGGGCATGCCAACCTCCGCTCAGTAAGCCCTGCGCTTCCCGCAGGTCAGTCCTAGGATGCCAGGTCGCTGATGCAGAAAGCCTCAGCCTTCAGGGATGGTGGTAATCAACTCCAAAGCACCAGGCAGCTGCTCTATGCAGTGGATTTAATTCACATTGCATAGTAATGCTCATAAGATGAGGTCCCTGGGGATATGTTACCATGCAGGACTTTTCACAGAGGCTTATTGCTTTTCTCATCAGCTTCTAAGGCTGCTTATGAATTCTGCACGGGTTCCTCTTTCCCTGCAGGATAGCATTTGCATAAAAAACAAACTACTGGATAAACAAGACTTCACCAGTTATCATTCCTTTTAACGCCCTCCATGGGAGGTTGACAGGTGTGCGTTTGGGTTCCTTTTACATATTGTGTGTACCTGAGCTCATGGCTCCAACTGCTAAACTGCTTCACAAACTCGTGGTTTTTCTCTTGCCCCAGAGGAAGCCCTCGCCCTGAAAAATGGACGGAAGTCACAATGAGCAAGGCCTCTTCCTCTTACCTCCTCTGTGCTGGGTAAGGATTTTCTATGCCTACTCCGAGTGGTGCCGCTGTATTATTCCAATACTCTTAGAACGCCACTGGATGTGGCTAATTGGAGTTAAATTTTGCAGAAAGAAACCAACACCGGGCTAAATGTGTTCTGCGTGTCCTCTTACTGGTGGGCTCAGTGAATCCCACATGAAATGAATGACTTCCATTAGCATAAAAGGAACCAGAAATGCTCTCCTCCCCCCAAAAATACCCATGCTACCTGTTCCCTTGAAATGTACATTTCACAAGCCCAGAGAATACGGGGTTGGGGGTAAAACAAGGACAGCTTTGGAATCATACAGACTTGGATTCAGATAGCACTTTAATTATCTCCTGATTAGGTGTGGGCATTTAGGAAGCTCTTAAGATTACTTCTCTTATCTGGAGGATAAAATATTAATTTGTAATTATTTTGTTCGATTGAAAAATTACAAATGGAATACATGGCTGTGGTAACAAGTCTTAACACTGCAAATATTCGCTGGGAAAATAAGTGATAGTCATACCACAGTTCTTCACATCCAGACCACCACCCTAAACACACACACGGATATAGTCAAATCATCTGTGTGCTGATTATCCTTCCTTGTGCTTCTATATTTAGATATACATTGGAAAAGAGCACATATAGGTATTTTCTTTCTTTCTTTCTTTCTTTCTTTCTCTTTCTTTCTTTCTTTCTTTCTTTCTTTTTTTTTTTTTTACCAACCAGATTGTATCATGTATCATGATATCAAGGGGGTGTTATACACACTCTTTTCCAGCTCAGTTTCTTCACTTAAATTTCATGTCCCCTGCAGGGATTCTTCTGCTTTAACAGCTTTAAAATATTGCAAAATCTAGATGTTCTGTAACTTACCTATTACTTATTTATGGAAAATCAGATTTACTTTTTTTTATCACTAAAAATGTACTAAAACAAATGTCCTTACATTTACATGCTTAAGCACTGGTGCTTTTTTTCAGTATGGCACATTTTTTTAAAGTGTAAATACTAAGTTCAAAGACTGAACATTTTAATATTTTTGTTCACCACCCAGTAACTTCCAAAAATTCATAATGATCTGCATACCCACCAGCAATATACGAGAGAATCCATTTTCCCACAGGCTTGTCAGATCTGCTGTTTTCAATATTTTTATTTTTTGCCAGTTTCCTGGTTGAAAATGGTTATCTTGTTTTCAGTTGAATTTGCATTTCCAAAAACCTAAAATGTGTGGTGAGATTGTTCACAGAGAGGTCATATACAGATGCTCGATGAATCAGAGCAATTAGCAAGAAATCAGTTTAGAATACAGTTTTCCCAGGAGAGAAAATAGTCTTGCTCAGAATCTTTCTTGAACTTTGGGAGATGAAAAATCACCCTGAAGAAGGTAGATTACAAGGAGTGCAGAAGCAGGTCTAGAGATGGTGCTTGACCAACCCAGGAGACTATTGGCTTCCACAGTATTCCAGAGGACTAGCCTGGGGCAACATTAGACTTGAATCCTGGGCTGAACTTTTGGCCTTTTCCTCTGAATGCTGGTTGGTCAGCCCATTCAAGTTCAGTTTTCAACAAGTAATTTGGCAGCTGTGGATCAGAATTGTGTTGTGAACTTTGTATCACACACCCAAATGTGGTACTTAAAAAGAAGTAAATAAAATTACTTCATGTATTTCATATGCTTTCCCTGATGCTTTACTAATGTTTTCCATGCAAAAGAAATCCAAACAGTGAGTTCGAATGAAAGCACTGCCCCTCACAGACCACAGGTGACCACTAACTAAGCCTCACAGCCTTATTCTCAGCACTCGCCTTATCCCAAGCACATATGGGTTTGGTTCAATGAAGAAAGATGATTTGCCAGATTGCAGCTTGGAGGTTAGAGGAACTCTTTCAGACTGTGGTAAGAAATGCACTCTCCCACTTGATATATGTTAGCAGTAAAATACTCCGAATTCTCACATTTAAATGGTAAATGACAATAGGAAAGGAAAAATGAACTGTACATGTATTATTGGTCAGGTGTATTTCTAACTTTTTAAAAATAAATTACATCCTCTGATCCTCACTACAGCCTTTTGAATTCGAGATAATAATTACTCCCATTTTACTGACAAACAAGTGTGGAGAGGCTCTCATTTATGCAAGGTTCACAGATTTGGTAAATAGAGGATGTATGGTTCCAACCAAGGTCCTCCTGGTTTGAAGCCAAGTGTTTCTTAGACTGTTCACTGGTTCAGACTCACCAGCTAGTGAGCAGGAGAGATACAATCACCATATCCCTGCACCCCGCCCCCCCAAAACACACTAAAGTTTAAATGAATTGCCTAATAACAAAGAGCAGTAAAGCTGCTTAAAATGATAACATTGGGCAACTGGTTAGCCTCACCCATGATATCCATAAACTAATTCTGCTGCTCAGTTTCAATGGACAGGATTAAAATTTCATGCCTTGTTACAAAACCTCCTTACGGTATCCGCATAGCGTGGTTAAGAATGAAACTACAGGAGCTCTTGTTAACAGAGCTAATTGAATACAAGGATTTGGTAACCAGTTGTTAGAAAACTGAAAATGTTCAAAGGGGACACCGAGTTATGACAGAGAAAGCAAGTGCCCACAGACACTCTGGAGGTTTGGCTCTTAGACCAGTAGCCCTGCACACCTGGAATCCTGAGCTGGACGAGGGCATGCTAGCTGGCTGTCTCTCAGGCACTGTGAGGCTGGTTTGGGGTGTGGGGAAAGCTGCAAATAGGAACCCCAAGCCACTATCCACCATAAGAGTGACGAATAACAAGGTGACGGAGCAAGCAGAAAGTTCCAACCTCTTTTTTCTCCATCCTCCAGTCTTCCTGTCACCCTCAAGAGCCTCTCCCGATTGAGTCTACCAGGGACCCCGTGACAACCCAGAAATGAGGTTTATAGAGTTTCATCCCCAGGAGTACAAGACTGAGCTCAAAGCTGAGAGAAAAATATTTAATACGAGCACATTCCACACTTTCAACTACTTGACATTCTTTCTGATCTTTCTACACATATTTCAGGTTCCATACCGTGACAAAAATAACTTTGTACTTCCCCCTAACAAGATGTGATTTCTTTCTTACAAACAAAGATGCTCTAAGTCTCTTGTTAAAAATGAAGAGAAAGAGAAGAAATTTATCAACAGAAAATAGATTTTAAATTACTTGAATATATATATATATATACACACACACATATATACATATATATGTGTGTGTGTGTATATATATATATATATATATAAGTAATATTGAAAAAACTCTTCTTTTAGGCAGTTTAGGTTGCTCTAACATATTACCATGGACTGGGGAGCTTAAACAACAGAAATTTATTTCTTACAGCTCTGGATCTGGGAAACCAAAGATCATGGTGCCTGATGTCACTGAGGGTCCACATATTGGCTTGTAGGTGGCTATCCTCCCATTGTACCCTCACATGGTAGGGAGTAGAGGGGAAGGTTCTCCTATCACTTCTTATAAGCACACTAATCCCATTCACAGGGTTCCACCTTCATAACCTATTTATTTCCCAAAAGCCCCACCTCCCAATACTTATCACATTGGACATTAGATTTTCAACGTAGGAATTTCAAGGGCATATATTTGATCCCTAGCTACACTGAAGTGGAAATATTCAGGGGTGAAGGGGTAGACTAATCTGTTGATCTACAATTTGGTAAGAAAGATGAGTGATAAGAAGCTAGGTTGGCTCTCCTGAAGGGTTTTTTAAGGATTTTGATTTTGACTCCATGTCTAATAAAGGGATGGTGAAGCTATTTGAGTCAAGAATAGTGATAAAAAAATATGGTGATTTACACAATGACTATTTTGGGAACAGTGAGAAGGATTTTATGAAGACCAGCACAATAGTCCAGGTCTGAAATGATGTGTGACTGGAAATCGGGACATGGTGGTTGGAACAAGGTCCAGCGTGGCTCTGAGCCTCACTCCAACCTCTACAATTGGCTGATGGAGGAGGAAAGACCTTGAGGCTGGGTGACTTCAACCTAGGGATTGGCCCATGGATTTGTTGGGCCCTTAAGGGGATGGTCAGCCTTCTAAACTCCCTGCTTCAGAGAGGTGTGGAAATATGAGGAGAATATCAGTGAGAATAAAACTGTGGGGCTTTCAGCAGTCCATGGATTCCAGCAGAGTCCAGGCTTTCATCATTTTTCATCTGGATCACTACAAAATCTTCATCTCTGGTTCTCCTCCTTTGCCACAAGCCCCCTGCAGACCCAATTAATTTTCCATATGGCGGCTAGAGCCATCTTTTCCAACATCACCTACACCATAGTTCCGTCCTTGACATTGTTCAGTAACTTCTCAGCGCACTCAGAATCTAATCAGAATTAATACCCTGTCCTGCATGGTCTTGCCTGATCTGGCCCCTGATGACATCTCTTCTCTTCTTCGTTTTTACTCACTCTAGCTGCACTGGCCTTTTAAATGTTCTTGATTCTTGCATGCTGCCTCTGCTCTAGGGATCTGGCCATGCTGTTCCTGTGTGGGAATGCTTTTACAATTGGCCTCTCTTCAACTGCCCAACCCCTAGACAGCCTTTCCCAACTATTACTAATCTCTGCTACTTCCTCTCTAGAAAGCCTGTTTTTTCTTTAATAGGTTTCTTTCATGATGTTAAACCATGACAAAGCTAAATATAGACCTTTCTTCCCCTTTTGCCTGAATCTGCTGATAAGGCCAGGCAGAGCCCAACTTCCTGTTTTTTGTCTCCTGATTGATGAGCTAAGATGAGAACTGCTTGTCATGATTGATTAGCTAAGATTAGAACTATTCATTCTGAACTAATTACCCTGAAATTCACTTTCCACAGAGAAAAACATGTTCTCTGATGGCAACTTTCGATGCCTACTGAACAGCCCCACTGGACACCACCCCATGGGAAACTTGTTTTCCCTTCTTGAGGCAAAACCACCTTGCTGAGACACTCCAATCTTTGGATCTGAAACACTTTCTCTATTAAAATAACCTGAAGAAAATCAATCCCTTTACTTGTCTGGTTTCTGTCTTTGAGAATTATATATTTACCAGTGCATTTTCTTGTTTAATGTGTTCTTCCTGACATCTCTTCGCTCCTCTCCTTTCTCATACATTAGACTCTAAGCTTTAGGAGGGAAGGGACCTTGCCTTTTTGGTTACTACAGCAACACCAATGCTTCTCATGTGCCTGACATAGGAGACACTTCATGAACATGAGTGAATAAATGAATGAATGTAAAAGCATCAGGTGTCTCCAAGTAGTGACAAGACTTGCGGTGATGTAAGAAGCAGTATCATTGAAGTAAGTGGCCAGGAGTGTGTGTAACAGAATCTGGCCCCTAGAAAGAGGGGCTACAGGGCAACATAAGTTGTTAGGACAACATCCTGGAGGCCTGGAGTTCAGAAGAAGAATTCTATCCCAGCTGGTGATCTAGAGTAGAGATTAAGAACTTTGCCCCAAGTTCAGACCACAGATACCGCTCAGAAATAGTAAGAATAGGCTATGGGGAAAAGATGCCAAGGTTCACACTGGCATGCTAAATCTAAAGGAGCAAAATCAACTCCAAAACTCAAATTTATGAGTCTGAATATATTGATCTCCTGGCGGCCTTGTTTTAGTTTGATTCAGGGCATGCAGGGTAAAGATATTGGTCTTAAATGTCAGCTTAAGTGGAGAAACACACACAGTTACAATGGAAAATGAAGAACAGGAAAAGATTTAACTTGAGGTATAATCCCAGAAAAGAAAACATTGTTTTTCACTTATGAGTTAGGTGAAGATTGGGTAAGATTGAGCATTCAGGAAACCGGACATTCTTATATACAAATTGTTCAAGTTTATATTGTTTGAAGACTTTTTGAAGTCCAATTGGTAATACATACCAGTAACTTAAAATGTTCAATCATCGAATAAATGCAGTTTCTAGCAATATGTTTTAAAGATATGTGTATGCACAAAGATTGATCTCTGCATAGAATTACAGCTCTATGTATACTACAATTTGAAAAACACTTAGTATTCCAAATAATAGAATACTTCTAATTTATTTACATATGATGGTGCATTGTTTCAGATTATGCTAGCTACCTTAACAATAAACCCCAAATGTCATTGGCTTTATGGAGTGAAAGGTATTTTTTCTAGGTGGAGACTCCCTAGGCTTCCCCCCAGAACTCTGAGGGCTGTGCACAGAATTCTCAGGTACGCACAGGCCCCATTTCCAGCACAATTTAAGGGAGTTCCCATAATTTAAAATCACATCTCTAATTTTCAGTCAGCAAAGTACAGGCTGGCATCTATCACCGTGCTCTTTTCCAGGTATCCCTTTGAAACTTGGCCCCTCCTAAACAATTTTGGGTCATTCATTTTATAGGAACCTGGGGAGCATGTCTGGGAAAGTGACTGATGTTGGTGCTGTAGAGTACTGTGTGAGTTTTGTTGTCTGTGGTTGTTACATATTTGGGCAAATGGTTTGACTTGCAGTGCCTTGGAAATCAAATTTACTATCAGGGAGTGTTTGTGGAGGTTCTACTACTGCTGTGCTTTCTTTTTGTGAAATGCGTTTGACTCCTTTAATTTTTTGAGCAGTCCATTAAGACTTTCATTCTACATTATATGATAATATTCTTTTTGTTTTTGGAGAAATTAAGGAAAAAATATGTTTTGAGATAAAGATTTAAAGATGTGAAACCTAATCACCATGAATGATTAGCCAAATGTTTTCTCTATTAGCACCTACACTCTAATTGGATTGTCCTACTAATGATGAATTTGTGCAGCTTTGCAGACACCAGGAAAAGTAGATTAGGATGAAAAAATAACCCTTCCTTCTGATAAACTGTTTTCCTTATTTCCAATATTCCTCTTTATATGAAAAACCCATTTTGAATGCAAAAATATTTGCAATGGAAAAATCAAAATTAAATATCTACAGTCTCCCCTAGCACCTGTATCTAATAAGCCAGGAAGTGTTTGATCAACATAGTAATTACATTTCTAAATCAAATCTATCAGTAGATGGGTGATATTTATAATTCTTATGGCCTCATATTCTCAGATATTGGGAAGAATGACAGAAAAAAATTAATTCATTTTGTTATACTTTTATTCAATTTTAAAACCTGTGTTTTTAAAAAGCCAGATATAAAACAAGCATGGAGGTGATTTTTAAAATTTATCATTTAATCATTGGTATCATGTACATGAAAGTCAATATCATTTTTGTTTAAGGAGAATTCAGATTTTTTACATCATTGACATACTAACATGAAAGCATGAGTTCTTAAACTATTTGGAGAAAGCATTTATCTTAATTGTTTCAAGCTGCTAGTACACTTATCCTGGATTTCCTAGTGCTTAAAGCACACATAACTACTTACCCAGCGGTCCAGCCTAGCAAGTATGTAAGTGTATGTATGTGTGTTGGGGAAGAGGTTATCTACAATGTGTGTATGTTATAATATCTCTATCAACACTAATCTATCTATGGTGTATATATAATATATAGGCATATGTAATACATTTATAATAAATGCACATGCATAATAAATATATTTAAATGTAATGTAATAAAATATATGATATAAATATAATATTATGTTTTTCTGGATCAGCCCTGGAGGAACTTCATTCCTTTTGAATTCCCCCAGTGGGTGTTAAGAATTCCCCAAGGCATGTCTCCCTGCTGCACCAATGGCCACACATCTTGGTGACAAGACTCTTTATCCCATCTGTCGTTCTGGCTTACAGTTGCGACATCTCCCATAGCTATAATACATAATGTGACATTTATGGAATGAATACCTACAAAACTGTCACCATCTCTGTTGCCAGCCAAGTGCCATCACAGTCATCTCTGGTGCTCACCCATTTCTGGAGCAAAACTCTCCCCCGTATCAAAAATGCAGGTGTGTGCAAGTATCTCTTCCTAATACTGCTGGTTTAGTAAGTCATCCTGCAGAAGATTTTGGTGCAAGTTCCCTGTGAACAGTTCTTTTTACATTTCACTCTTCATGAATAGTCTTAATCTCAGGCATATGTCCTGGGGGTTGGCTTAGAAGGTCAGTGGAGTAAATGACACTGCTATATTCTCTATTAACTGCTCCATTCTGATGCAGGCCCATGGTCCTTGGACCACACTTGTAAACATGGTTTCTTCTTCCCTTACGGTGGGCTTTTTCTCAGAAGTTTCATGTTTTATCATGGCACTAGAACTATGAAGACTCCCTCTATAAGTCCCCTCTCTTCCCTATACACAGACAAGGTTGAATTCTAAGATGGACAAAAGGTAACCTGAAGTTGGGATCCTGTTATAAACATTGATGACATAATATGATAAAAGAGACTTTACTATCCAGAGAGTAAGTGGAAAAATTAAAATGAAGAAAGACTGCATTTACTGCTGCCTTAACAAATATTTCAAAGATATTTTAACATAAACTAGAGAATTTGATATCTATGTTTCAAAAGTGGGGGGGGGGACTCTAGCAGCTTCCAAAAATGAAAAATATTAGTAGGGTCAATTCAGGTAACATAGTAATTCTTTACCCCCACATCCTGACCATGTTTTATAAGGAGAGTAGAGACTGGGAAATCAGTTGAACCACAAATTTATCAGGAATAGTGAGACATTATCTTATTAAGCCAGGTCCTCATCATCCTGGATACATAGCATAATTAGAAAGAAGGTGGAGAGATATATGAGTGAGGATTCCAAGTAAAAAGACCCATACATTTAGAGGATCAATGCTACTAAAAGTAGGAAGATTACAGCAAGAAAACTCCTGACCTGTGCAGAAGAGCCTAGGTGGACCCTATTATGCATATTTCTCCTTCACTCTTTAGTACATATCCCTCCATTCATACAATTCCACAGGATAGTTGCAGAAACTTGGGATAAGGGATACCTGGGTGGCTCAGATGGTGAAGCAGCTGCCTTCGGCTCAGGTCATGATCCCAGGGTCCTGGGATCAAGTCCCACATCAGGCTCTTTGCTCAGCAGGGAGCCTGTTTCTTCCTCTGTTTGCCACTCCCCCTGCTTGTGCTCTCTCCCTCTCTCTCTCTCTCTCTGACAAACAAATAAATCTAAAAAAAGAAAGAAAGAAAGAAAGAAAGAAAGAAAGAAAGAAAGAAAGAAAGAAAGAAAGAAAAAACTTGGGATAAATAAGCTCTGGGGAATTCCTAGTGTTGCTGGGGATTCTGAGAAGGATAGAGGCTCTATGGCAGGGATTACCCTGTATCACTCTCTGAATAAAGCAGCTCACGTAACATTACTAGAGACCAAGAGGGATGTTTCTCAATGAGCTGTGTCAATCCAAAAGAAAGACATGATCATAATGAATTCCATGTATCCAAGAAAATACCTCTAAATTATATAAAACAGAAGAAGAGAGAAATCAAAGGGAAAGTGGACAAATCCTCAACCATGCTAAGAAATTTTACATGCTTTCACCAAAAACTCATAGAACTAGCTGACAAAAAGAAGTTATTAAAAGCTTAGAAGAGAAATATAACAATAAATAAACCTGACCTAATCTACACACACACACACACACACACACACACACACACACACACACACATAAAATTTTGTTATGTTAGCCACTATAGAGTACTTCATTAGTTTTTGATATAGTGTTCCATGAGTCATTGCTTGCGTATAACGCCTGGTGCTCCTTGCAATACGTGCCCTCTTTAATACCCATTACTGGACTAACCGTATATTTTTTAAGATTTTATTTATTTAACACAAAGAGAGTGAGAGTTCATGAAAGCAGGAAGAGTAGCAGAGGTAGAGAGAAAAGCAGACTCATGGCAGAGCAGGGAAGGTTCAGCCAGGCTCAGCTGGGATCGTACACCTGACAACTGGAAAAATAGCCCAGGTATTTGAAGCACAGATGGAATAGTCACAAAATTCATGACAAAATTGATCATTGGCTAATCCATTGATTAAGCCACAGCAAAATTTAAAAAATGAAAGAAATTAGATAATGTTCTCACCATTGGAATTAAGCTAGAAATTTATAAGTAGAAGATAACTAGTTAATGGCCTTATATTTTGAATTAAGAAATACAGTTTAAAAACCCATAGATCATAGGAGAATCCTAAGCAAATAAAATTTTGAAATGAATGATTATGAAACTATGACATATATAAATTTGTGGAACATAGTTGAACTAGGGCATATAAGGAAACTGCTATATTTAGATGCGTGTTTGAAAAGCACAAAGATTGAACATTCATAATCTAAGTATCTCTCCAAGAATATTGAAGAAAAAGAAGAGAAAATTAAATCAGAAGCAAGCAAAAAGAGATAAATAATAATGATAAGGAGGAATTGATCAAGTAGAAATCTATCATGGACGCCATCCATATAGCTCCAAACTGACTCTTTAAAAAAGAGGTTGGGGGCACGTTGGTGGCTCTGTCAGTTAAGCCTCTGATTTTGGCTCAGGTCATGATTTGGGGTCCTGCAATCAAACCCCATGCTGGGCTCTATGCTCAGAGGGGAGCCTGCTTGTCCTCTTCCTCTGCCTCTCCCCATGTTCATGCTCTCTCTCCCTCTTTCAAATAAATAAATAAAATCTTTGAAAAAATAAAATAAAAAAGAGGTTGATAAACTGCTGGCACCATCAATTGAGAAAAAGAGTGAGAGTATGAGAGAGAAGGTAAAAACAGTAAATATGAAGAATAAAAAGTGACATATTAAAACAGATCCTAGGGCACCTGGGTGGATTAGTGGGTTAAAGCCTCTGCTTTCGGCTCAGGTCATGATCTCAGGGTCCTGGGATCGAGGCCCGCATCAGGCTCTCTGCTCAGCGGGGAGCCTGCTTCCTCCTCTCCCTGTCTCTCGGCCTGCCTCTCTGCCTACCTGTAATCTCTCTCTCTGTGTCAATTAAATAAATAAAATCTTTAAAAAGAAACAAAATAAATAAAATAAAACAGATCCTAAAACATTCAGTAGTTAATGTTATATTATGAACAACTTGTATATCAATGAACTTGAAAATGTTGATTAATGTACAATTTCTTATAATTTTTCTTAATTTCTTAAAATAAAACTAACATCAAATTTGACACAAAAGAAATCAAAATCTTTTTAATTTTTTTAGAGGGGGAGGGGTCAAGGGAGAGGGCGAGAGAATCTTAAGCAGGCTCCACTTCCAGCATGGAGTCCGATTCAGGCTTGATCTCCCAAACCTGAGATCATGACCTAAGCCAAAATCAAGAGTTGGATGCTTAACTGACTGAGCCACCCAGGCACCCAAGAAATTAAAAGCTTATTACTTAATATCTAGTGGCTGAATGGAATCCACAGTTTAAAAGTCTTGTAAAATTTAAAACAAAAACAAAATGAAGCAAACAGAATACTAGGCAAAGATAATTTCTGTGGTGAATTCTAACATCAAGGGAGGGAAGGATATTACACAAAGTCTTCCTTCACACAAAGGGGACGTTAGGTCATTTTATAGAGCTAGGATAACACCGATAAAAGAGTGTGTGTGTGTGTGTGTGTGTGTGTGTGTGTGTGTGTATACACATGTATATATACATATATACATGTGTATATATATATATATGATATATCTGCTATGAAGGACATTACAGAAAAGGAAAAAAATAAATTACTCTCATTTGTTACCATAAGTGCAATTTTTTACCTCAAATGTTAGCAAACAGAATCCAAGTGGTATGCAAAAAAAAAGTAACCACATCAGTTAACTTTAGTTTACCTCAAGTCTGCAAAATTGACATTTGAAAACATAATCAATGTAATCCATCACAATAATTGAAGAAGGAAGAAAAATCATATGTCATCTCAAAGGATTATGCAAAATATTTCAAAGAACTCAACATCTATTCATATTCAAGAAAAAAATTGTTATATAACTATTCATATAGGGCTCTCCCTAAACTAAAAAACCCATAACACCTATCATATCCCTTGGTAAGGTGTTGAGATAGAGAATGAGAGAAATACGTTCACTGTGATACATGAACTCAATATTTTACTGAATCTCAGAGCCAGTTCAATAAAGTTAGAAATTACAAAAATAGAAGAAAAAGAAAGCATATAAGGGCTGGGGAAAAAAAAGAACTAAACTGCTATTATTTGCATCTGAAAAAATTCCAAATGACCAACATAAACTATTAATAGTAATGAGTGAACTTGTCAAATTCACTGGATGTAATATTAATGTATAAAATTCAAATGTATAACTAAATACCACCAAAAATCAGAATTCTACTTGAAGAGTATCACTTACAATAGTATAAAAAAATCCAGATACCCAGGATAAAGTATGTGTAAGAGCACAATACAAAAACCATAAAACATTATTGAGAGAGAAATTAAAAAATAATAGATACAAAACTTAACACGTATACTTCATGGTGATGGAGTAGAGAAACCAGTGAGGTAAGGATGTCAATTCTCTTCAAATCAATTGTTAAGAAAGTTAGAAAGGTTAAAATTTAAAATTTACAAAAGCTTTCAAATTTAAAGTGAAATGCAAAGGACTGAAACTAGAATTAAAAACTTGACAATAAAAGATGGGAGGGCTTTCTTCCCTGGACATCAAGAATGACGATGAAAATATAGTATTAAAAAATACATATATATGTATATAATATTTCAGAAAGTGTTGTATCAGGACAAGGGTGATCAAACAGATGAATGGAATGAAGTAAAGAATTAAAGTCAATCCATGTCTGTTGTTTGATTTAAATTCTAAAGATAAAACAATATAGCTTCCAGCAGTTAATACACAACAATATCTCCATAGTTTAGGGGAAGGGAATGATTGCTTCAGTAGGATATAATGAACACTAGCCATGAAGTAAAAGATTGACAAATTAGGCTATTAAAATTAAGATCTTCTTTTTAGTAATAGATTTGAGAAAGACAGTGAATATCCAATGCACAGAACAGGAGCAAATGTTTTCAACTAATATAACTAATAAATAATTATATGCAGAATATATATATCTATATAGATATATATCTATATAGATATATCTATATATATATAATTGTATTCAGAATATATAAAAACTTCTACAAAGCTATAAGTAGATAAAAAAGAACAAAGCAATTTAAAAAAGTGTTCAAGTGACATGAAAGTCACTTCAAAAAGGTCATTATCCAAATGGCTAGTGAACACATAAAAAGTATACAGAGATGTTAAAATAAAAACCATTATGGTTTATACACCAACTTTGTTAAAACTAAAAATTAAAATAGCAAGATTTGGCAAAGGTGTGATCCAAATGAAACTTCCTATGGGTGGCCGTTCAGATATTATAAATGGGAGACCTGTTTTCTATTATCCAGTGAAGTTGAACACATATTTACCTTTTCCCCAGGAATTCCACTCCTATCCCTATGCAACAGACATGCTCATGCATATGCACCAAAAGGCATGCATTAAAATTTCAATGACATTATTATTCATAATAACCAAAAATGTGAAAAAATGGCCATCAGCAATAGAACGGATAAATACATTTTTTGTTATACAATAGAATACTATACAGCAAAGAGAATGAATAGCTACAGAAAACTACATGCGTGAATCTCATAATTATAATGTGTGTGAAGGGAGCCAGATACTAATATGTACTATATAATTCAATCTAAATAAGCTCAAAAACATGATACTTTACTTGTGGTTTCAGAAGTCATATTAGTGGCTGATTTTGAAAAATGGAAGAGTTAGAGATTGGGAAAGAACCTAAGTTGGAGTTAACCAGGTGGTGGTGATGATTTTAGTCTTGACTTAGCTGATGATCACACTGGAAAATTCATAAAGATATACTCTAAAATTTTTTCATTTTCTCTTCTGTATATTTCAAAAAAAAAACTGTACAAGGGCACATTTTCTTCAATCTGATGATTCAACATTATTAAGAATACATCTTTGCATCTCTTAGAATCATCTTTCTTCCTATGCCATGAGGCATGACACTATAGCTGAAAGTTTATCTTTGTCAACTTCTGGGGTTGATGAATGTGAATCCTATCATCATAAACTTCTGGGACTCGGGTCTTTCTTGTAGGTCAGGCCCCAAATATTAATTCCCTCTTCTTCCTCCTGACTTCTGAATGTGTGTGTTGGTCCCAAAAGTTTTCATTCTTTTTTAAAAGATTTTATTTTTTATTTATTTGAGGAAGAGAGAGAGAGAGACCATGAGCGGGGGAGAGGGACAGAAGGAGAGGAAAAGGCAGACCCCCCGCTAAGTGATGTAGGGCTCTATCCCAGGATCCTGGGATCATGACCTGAGCTGAAAGCAGAGGCTTAATAGACTGATGCTCTCGGGTGCCCCAGAAAATTTCATTCCTAATCCATTTTTCTTCCCCAAAACTTCATGATGGAGATTATACATTCTGGAATGTTTTAAATTATTTTAGTATTTTATTATCATTGTATACCTAATTTATTTTCTGACATTATGATGTAGTACAGCTCAATGAGCAAAAACTCATTGCTGCCATATAGCCCTGGTTATAAATCTCACCTGTGTGTTTTTTAACTGTGTGATTTAGGGAAACTTACTTAAACTCACAGGGACTCAATTTTTTCATTTCCAAATAAGAGTAACAATGCTTACTCAGTAATTTACAGTAAGGAATAGAGTAAAATAACCTATGAACAATGTTTTGTACTGAATTCATCTCATAAAATACTAATTCCATTCCCCTCATAAATTATTTTTTGAATCAGAGTGGTCAATGGGAAAATATTTTTTATGTAATAGAGAAATTAATATCTTTTTTCTTTGCAAGAGTATAGAATATTTAGAGGACATTGGTATTTTTAGCATGAAAAATGTAGAATGAATTAAACTCATTAATTTTCCCTTTATTCTCTAAAATTATTTTTCATAAATCTTACTTGTCAAATAAGAGGTTCATAGAAAAAGTCTCATACGAAATTTCAATAGGAAACAAAACGTATTAAAGGTATTATTAGCTCTTTAATGGGACTCCAGTTTCAACATTTATGTAAAGGTTTTTATTTTTAATGTGGCTAGAGTTTCATTAAAATCTAAATTAAAAGAAAAAAGAGATGCTTTTCTTAAACTTACCAAACCTGTATGTATATATATATATATATATATATATATATATATATATATATATTTTTTTTTTTTTTTCCCCCCTCCAAGTATGAGAGATGGGAAAAGGGAGTGGAAGCACACAAGGATTTTAAGGCCTATGTTCAGAACTGGCATATTGTAATCTTTGCCTTCTGGCCATAGACCCAAACCAATCAGAAAGCATAGAACAAAGTCAAGGGACCAGGAAAGCACAGTCACCCCTCCAAGTCTGCAGGGGAGGTGAAGCCACAGTTTCAAGTATCACAGGTACCGTAACTTTATGTAAGGTTAATTAGCCTGTAACTAATTATGGGCTTAAACAAACAAAAATCATTAATAAATTTATTTATTCATTAAAAGCAATCAACAAGTAAATAAATATTTAAGGGATATCACTGACCCTTATTTTAAAAACATTAGAGTTATCACTCATTTGGTTATGTATTTAATAAAAATTTTTGAGCTGCCATTATATCACATGTCAAATCGTTTGGCAAATGTTTTCCAAAATTCAGCTGTCTTGTACGCAATGATTCTTTATACTGGATAAAATAACTCAATGACCTAGGTTTATGATATACTAATAATTATTCCTGGAGAGTTCACCAGGATTCTACATTAAGGAAAAGTAAGCCCTTTTTTATAGATGATTTCTGAGATTGTCTATAAATGCAGATGAGATTCATAGGATCTCTTTTTATAGAACTTCGGGCTAACATTTTTATGGTAATATTTTTTTGGGCAGATGTTGCCAACTGTTGGCCTACAGATAACTTTTGTTTGGTCAGCATAGAGGTTAAATAGTCTCGCATTTGAATATATTTAGGTGTGGCATATATCCATGGTTCATCACATCACTCCATACTTGGAAACTAAGGACTTGTTCTGTCTGTACACTTGTTAAACTTTCATGCCCCCAAAGTGTTTGATTTTGTACCTTCGCTTGATGGCCTATAACATTGGAGCACTGGTTACCATTCACACCTACATTTGAACAGTTCCAAAATGAGTGAGAAAGATTTGAGTCTTTCTTCTAAGTATTCTCGACCTAATAAATTATGTGAGCTGACCATTTAGTCAGGCACCTTGAGCAGAAACATGTAATATCTGCATTTCAGATGGGGAATATAAACTAAGTAAGCAATCAAGGCATTGGTCTAGTTAAAAATACAAAGGCAAATAAGACCCAGCTATTGTCCTCACTAAATTCACCTCCTAGTAGGAGATCAACAAACCATTTTTGTTGGAGAATAAAGCCTCCACTTGGACTGAGTCTTAAAGGCAAATAGTTTTATAGGTGAATAAGTAAAAATGTGTATTTCGGGTGTAAGGAAGCATATATGACAATAATCACACACATGATTTCATCTTGGGTGAAAAGAGGGTACCTTTGAGCTCTTGAGACCAGATGATGAAGGCTGTTCTCTGCCGTGCCAAGTATACTCCTCCAAAACTCTATCCACTTATCAGTCACCTATATCTGGACAGTTCTGTGTCTCTATAATAGCTATTGCTAATTGCCTTTCCTAGATCCATCATGCCTTTCTTTTTTATTCAGTTGTATCTGGGAGAGGGTAATATGTGTGAGAAAAAATCTTGATTTTCCTACATGCCCCCTTGCAGTTAGGTTCGGTCATAAGCCCTCATTCTGGCAAGGAAAAATATAAGTAGAGGTATTGGTTAGGGCCTTCAGGAGGCTCAACACTATTGTGTTCCAGATAAAGAGAGACAGACTCAGCTGACACGTGTCCTCTTCACCTGTGCTTTTTGTTTTCACTCTTCTTCCTACCTGAAACATGGACATAATACTTGGCATTGTTGTTGCCGTCTTGAGAGCATAAAGCTGAAGGCCAAGTGCTAAGGCATGATGGGGCAGGAAAACAAAATAGAAGGCATTTAGATTGCATGATGACATCATGGCACCACCGCATCAACTCTTAACTACCTCTTTCTGGACCTTTTTCCTTCTGAGGAAAAAATAAACCTACTACTTGGTTAGACCACATGTGGTCAGGTGTTCTGTTTCTTGCAACCAGATGCAGTCTTGATTGATAAACCATAGAGCCATGTAACAGACACTGGGAACCTATAGTGTGCTTAGAATTGTGAAAATTTCTATTTGTAGGAGATGCAAAGATAACAAGGATGTGGTCTTTGAGTCTCTGTAAAGTATATTCAACAAAGGAAATCTGTGCTTCTGTACTGAATACTGTGTTTGTAAACCATAATCCAAGTACCTGAAGACATCCACTAACTTTCTCTGGAAGGTTCATTCAGCAAGTCATCAACACACTTACTACCCCAGTTAATTTAATTTTCCTCCAACCACTGCTTTCCTTTAAGAGAGAATCTGGGCATCCTGAGATGCCCTCACTTAAGTAACAACTTCTATATTGAAAACCTTGTATAAGATATGTTCACTCTGGAGTTAAATTTTCCTGTGTACAAAAAAAGGATGTGGATCACATATACGGTGTGTGTTGGATATAGGGTGTTGTGGGGGTTAGATAAGAAGAACCTCACGTGGGGAGGTATGGATGGACACTCCAAAGGAGGAAAACATCAAAATATATTCATTTCCAACAAGGCTATTCTTTTTCTCTGAAGTATAAAAGAATGTTTGGGGCATGGGTGAGGAAAAATGACATTTTTCTCTGGCTAAATCTGTTTCTTTTTCTCCTAAGAACCAGCATAGCATCTACTCAATGATTTCCTAGGTGGAAGTAATAGTAGGAGATTTTCTTCCTCAGCTGGAAGGAAAACTTTTGCTCTCTGTAACCGATCTGAGAAGAACCCAGACCCCCAGGCTTGTGCTGGGCCTTGGTGCTGGCTTGGTTGAATAACATACCTCGGATTCTCGCAGCGGAATTCTAATGCCAGCATGAACAACTGTGCACCTTCAGGAACATTCTCATTTTCTCAGCTAGGAATGAATATTTTCAGGAAAAAAAAATAAATGACTGATAAAAATATGTTTGTGATAAAAAATATGTTTCCCAAATGGGAAGGAAGTTGTAAGAGAAACTTTTTTCTTTTTATGATAAGTTACTGTCTCTTTTATAAACAATTTTAGTTGACTCTGGTAATCCAAGTTTGAAAACTCTACGCAAAATCCCATATGTTTATGATTTCCTTGAAGATCAGGCTATGTTCGAGTCTCACACCACTGAGCTGTGAATGTTCAAACACGAAATGCTTCAGCTTGTAAAATGTGTCGATTTACAAAGGAAACTTGCCTTTATATCTCATGAGAAACTTTTTATTGGAATACTTGGGAAATAGGAAAAACAAGGTTCCAGAATTGGAGGTGGTTTTTGAGGTCATCTAATTTGACTTACAAAATCAGTTTTGAATAATTCCCTGGGATTCATGAATGATGATGTTTTTCCATGATATTTCAAGGTGAGAATGTTTTAACCCTAAGACTGTTTTGAACAAAACATTTTTTAATCTAAATAACATGAACCCCTATAAATGTTATTTACAAACTTTTTTCCAAAAAAGAGTCTATTAGTCCATTTGATTTCATTGATAATTTTTTATTCATCACAATCAAAAGATTTCCAATAATTTATATCTCGCTGAAAATATTTTCATTAGTACAAATGCTTTCTCAATTAAATTTTTAATAAGAATGAAATTTGTTAATCAATTTTTTACCAAAATCAATTTTTATTCATCAATTCTGAAATTCTCTTTTGTGGCCTTTATTTCCACTAATTCCAATTTTTCTGAGTCAAATAATAGGGTGTATTTAGCTCTTAGCAAATGTGAGAAATTTGTCAGGCAGATAAAGGAGAGACAGGTATGAGAAGGAGAGCAAGTGAGTGAGGGGAAGAGAAGCGACAAGAATAGAAGAACAAAAAAGAGTCTGTTAGGCATCAGCATTGAGAGGAAGAACGTGTTGTCAACCCAAACCAGAGAGCCTAAAAGTCATGTTGGCAATATCATAGATGGTGACTTGACTCAGGTTCTTCCTCTGACTGAATTCAAATCTAGCATAAGAAGGTGAGACTTGACCTGTCTTTCCCTGTTAGGGGTATCCCTTCAGTCCATCATCCAGTATGGGCTGGACCTGGAGCCAAGCACAGCTTCCCCTTTGGCTCTGAAGTCCTGCATCACCAAAGTTCATCTTGTGTCTGAGGGTGGATATAATTTTGTGACTGTCTGCCTCCATTTGTGCTATCATTGTTTTATATTTGAGCAGAAGACAAATAGATGGAGCCCCAAGAGTGAACTTTTGAGTCATCCCAAGTATGAGACAAATCAGGATCACATTTTAATGAATGAGCACAGATATACTGTGTATCAGGCACTTTGCCATCATCATATTAGTCACCTGGATGTACTTCATTTTATCCTTGGAGATTAGAAGTGTTCAACACTCTTTAAACACCCTTTTATATATCTTGGACTTTGTTTCTTTTATAAATACATCTATTAATCTCATTCAACATTTGAAATTAAATGAATATTCTTTCTCTAAGACTTTACTATCAATAGGCATGCACAGTAGAGAAAAAGCTCTCTTAAGTATAACTATTTTAGTCCATCTGCAATTCAGTAATATTGACTGAGTGCCTACACAATATTAGGCCCTATAGTTGTTTACAAGGATTTGGAAAGCTTACAGATTATTTGGCACTTTAAGTTTCTTACAAATGCACTTTTTATTTGCTTGACAATGCGATTCATTTTCCCATAAAGGGATGATTTACACTGGCTTTCATTTTTACATTATCCATGGACTCTAGTCAAATGCCCATGTCACCCACCAGTTTCCGGGGATTGTGAATTCTACCCTTAGAGAGTTATTCCTTTAATTGGAGTGATAGAGTCTGGAATTGCTCCCATGACTTGGCTCATAACCCCAGGGTGTCCTTGAATGTTATGTTGTCATCAGTTATTCAAAACAGAGCCATTATGGTCTATGCAAATCCACAAGAGATGGACGAGCTCACCACCGAGAGAACAGTGAAGGCAGCTGTGTGCTGAGATACTGGCCAATACATGTAATACCTTTTCCCAAGATATCAGGGCAAGAAACAGACTGTGATCCAAAATCATGGCAAGTATCAGTAAGGCTTTATTTCACGGGATACATTTCTGAAGCTTAAATCCTTTTCCCTTGTCATCACAGTGGAACAGAGGCAGCTGGTAGTTGAATGAAACACTCAGGTTTTCATTTTGGTAGTAAATTTCTTTGTTCTAAGTCAGCAAAATTCTATTGTGTACCCACCATGGACTTGGCACAATACAAGGTGCTAGAGATACATAGGCTCAAGACTGTGCTTTCATGGAACTTAATTGAGTGATGATACAAAAAATGATTGAGGTAGAATTGTGATGAGTACCACACAGAAGCAAAACATAGGAAAGTGCCTACCCCGAGAAAGCCTAACTCAGGTTAGAAGTTAGGAGAAATCTAGAGAAGTTTTCCTGAAGAAATAAATTTAACCCAAAACTTGAAAGAGTCAGTTAAAGACAAGTCAGGTAGGGACAAGATACAAAAGAACAAGAGCTCTGGGCACGTATTGCATGGGACACTGAGTGTGGTGCATAAACNAAAAAAAAAAAAAAAAAAAAAAAAAAGACCTTCGGGCAGAAGAGCAGCAGGTGGGAACACTCTCGCAGAGGTGGTTGGTACACCCAGGACATACAGGATCTGGAGGCAATGCAAGCTGCTCATATCACCGGGTATAAAGTCCTCTTCCATGAAATGCCATGATAGCAGTATCTTTCTTGGACTGACATAATAAAAGAGCATGATTTTATAGACAACATCTAGTGCACATGCATATACATACACACGGGAAAAACAGCAAAATACAATCACAGTTTTGACATACGGAACTGAATTTTATGTGAATTATAGAATTTTAGAACCAGCAATGTCCATGAAAATCATCCTGGATGACACTTTCTTTATAGATGAAGTCAACAAAATGAAAGCTTGTTATTTACCTAGATTACAAAGTTGCTTAAAGGTAGAGCTAGTAATGCGTTTTCTGGTCCTGAACTCATAGGTCTTTTTCTTATACAGTGAGTTTCAAAACGCAGTATTTGTTTGTATCATACTATTCATATGGTATATCATATATCTATATCATATATCATATATATCATATAGATATATATCTATATCGTATATGTATATCATATATATCTATATCATATATCATATCATATTATTCATATTCAATATATAACATAATATTCAAGATTATGCATTAACTGTTGAAGTCAGAATTTGAGCCCAAATGTGCCTGAGTGAAACCTATGTTATCTATACCAAATCATAGTAATACTCCATAAATCAATGAAATAAATTATATAAATGAATGAGTGTATGAAGACACACAGCTTAACAGGTAGCATTATGAATTAGGCAGTGTTTTGACTGAACACACAATAATGGTTTTGAGAAGAATATTTTTATCATTCAGGAATTTTTTAAAACCTAATCCATCTCTGGCATATGAGATAAACCAGGTTGGGGGGGGGATTTGTAAGAAACTAAATTGGTGGGAGCCTTGGAAGATGAGAATTCCAGAGTTTGGTAGCAAGGACGATGGGACTGGGACTTTGCTGCTGCCTTCAGTATGGACTCTATGGCAATAGAGGACAAACTCCAGTCATTAACTCATCTCTCTGGTGCTTGCTGTCAGTTCTAGATGACTTAGAAGGAAAGTCTAATTGGCTGAGCAGGGTTCAAATGCTTCTCCCGGGGAGTGAGGAGACAAAAGAACACCTACCTTCAATTTCTGGTGAGGGAGGTAAGACATTATGTCCCTCTAATAGTATAAGCAATGGGAATTTATATAAATAGTGAAGGAGGTTGGATGTTCGACAATCAAAATAATAAAATATTTCATTACACCACTTTTTCTGAATACCGGTAAGAGTAGGAAGTAAAGTAAATTATAAGTTTAAGTCAACTGGTACTTTGAATTTGTCTTAGAGGAGTTTTCAGTCATACTATGAAAAAGAAGATTAATTCTAAACAGTTAGCTAAAAGCAAAAGAAGAAAGAAATCAATATCAAAGTTAACAATTCTAAAGCCACATTGAAATGAAAACCAAGAATTAAATATGCAAATGTCCTTTTTTATTTGAAAGATAGCAGCTTTAGTATTCATGCACTGACCTATTACATGAGAATAAAGAAGTATTAGTGAGGGAGAAAAGAACAAAAACTAAAGTCTCAATATATATATATATATTTTTTTTTTTGAGAATTACACTTAGAGGCAATAAAGAACACTACGAAGTACTTAAATAAATTATTCACATTGTGGGAATGAATAGTTAAGCATCCATCATTTTTTAGCAAAAATTAAAAAACAAAAAACAACCTTCCCCCCCAAACCAAACATTCACACACAAACTGAGTTGTTTTTATTATCTATTTGGGCAGAATAACAGTTCTAAAATATGGGAAACGATAGTGCATTTTTTTCATCATACACAGGCACATTTATTCATAAGAAGGGATTTTGTAATAATTGGCTAGATTAAGGGCTGTGTTCTTTGTGGGTCTCATCTTTCCCTCATTCTATATCCTCTGTCACTAGCAAAAAAAAAAAAAATGTTTCGATGCTTTCTCAGAGAGGTCCTTAGACAAGGAGGTCTCAAAAATGCACTATATTCATAGGTCACAGAATGCTATTCTCATTGTCTAGGACGATTTGAACAAATACCAAAGGTTATGGGTGTTTCTTGCACGTGAATTTCTAGAGAGAAATATCTTCATAAAGAATGCAGGCAATTCTGGGTACTGTCTGAACCTTTCCACGCTCCACGTAGCAATTCCCTGAATGCCATAGTTCTTCCTTTCCAAGACTTTAACAAGCTAGCAATTAAAGAAAGATGTACAGACCACTACATCTGTACATGATGAGACATGATACTACATCTGTACAAGAGACATGTTAAGTAACAGCACAAACTGAAGTCTTAACGTGGTACCAAGTGAGCTACTTCTACAGATCCACTCATTTAATCTTTACAAAGACCTTACAAAATAGATACTATTGGCCCAAGTTTCTTTGAAAAAACATAGAGGCTTAAGGAGGTTAACTCAGTCATGAAATGACTCAGTATTACACAACTTCTAAATGGTGGATTTAAACATAGACTCTTCAAGGGTTAAGTCTATCTGCCTAACCACTTCCCCCTTGGGGAAGATCTATCAGATTTATTTTGTACCACCTCTACTTATGTTTCAGCATTTAGACTTTATAGTTTGGCTAGAAAATAATCAAATAGAGAAGCTTTACATGCTAAGCATTTTGGGAACATTTTCATCAGCTATGGACACATTGGCCCTTCACCTGAAGTAGGGTAGGTTTGGGGGGTTGGCTGTCCTGTGTCACCAAATAGCATAAAGTTCATTGTATAAAACTGATGATTCACAGACCTGTACCCCTGAAGCAAATACATTATATGTTAATAAAAAAATGATAATAACTACAGGCATTAGTTTGGGTTCCCTTTTAAATTCTCATGCCTCTGATGTTTTCCTGATTCTTCTCTCTGTTGTGCACATGCCTGCTGCATATTCCACTCTTACTAGCAGCTACTTAGTGAGTCCTGACAGTGTTACTCATGATACATGTAAACATCACAGAGTTTTAAATATTTATAATTACGCATCCCTTGTAGAGTCTGATGAGTACTATAAAACTCATCTTCCTACTACTAGCAAATTAGCACATGCACATAAAACATCCCAAATCTAAATTTACTATCCAGAGTTGAAGATTCTGGCATGTTGGCATGAAAAGATCAAAATATCACCAAAAATAACCACTTCAGTCCTCTGGAAGTCAACCGAAAACAAACAGCAAGTTGAGAAGCACTTACTCATAAAAAGCTACTGGAAACTCTAAGGACAGTGGGAGCTGTAGCCCTTTCTTCTGGAACTGCTCTTATGCCTTTTCCCCAGTTCAGGTGAAGTGATAGTTTTTCCAAGTGACGGTTTTGCCGCTGGCTCTGAGAAACAGTAGCCCCGTGGCCAGAAGGGGCTGACTTGATTTGGCACGAAGGCCAAAAATTACATTTACATTACTAGTAATAGTAACAATTTGGGGAGGAAATGAATTGAGAAATCTGCTCCTCTCATATGTCAAGGTCGAGAAGGTGTCAAGAAGGTCTACATTTAATGAAGAGAACTGAGAAATAAGAGAGTTATAGCAGGACTGGGTAAGCTCCTTATGCCTCTCTCACTGATGGGGAAAATAAACACATATATGTACAAGGAAGATGAAAATGAAGCAAGCAGAAAGCAAATATCTAGGCAGAGTTGAGAACCAGTTGAATTTTGAATGTATTCCACAGAGACAGTCTTTCCGCCAAGGGAGGTAGACCTTATATATATAATATATATGTGTATATATATAATATATATACAGTAAATATACATATACAGTAGCAGATATACTGTAGCTAGATACAGTAAATATATTTATACTTATTTATTATAGCAGACAGACTCCACAAGAAATAGTGAAGGAATACCTTTAGTCTGAAAAAATGACACAAAACAGTAAGTTGAATCTAAGGAAAGAAACGGAAGTCATCAGAAATGATGGGTATGTGTATTTGTAAATACAAAGCATAGTACTTTATTTTTTTGGTTTTTCTTATAAATTTATTTTAATGATATGATATTTTATAAAAAAAACAAGTATGCCATTCAATTTTGGGCTTTATGACATATGTAAATGTGTGATACATTTCAGTAAGAGCAGGAAGGGGGGAGGAAAAGAATGATTATTAGAACAAAGTTGCTATATATTATTGGAGTTACATAATTTCTATTCTGACTTAGTTTGTGATAAATTAAAATTTGTATTGTAATCCTGAAAACAAATCCTAAGAAAATAAAAATAGAGTTAAAAAATCAAGACTGGAATTATAATGGTGCACCAAATATGTTTGTTTAACATAATGAACAAAACAATGTCAGTGATATGTCTCCATAAAGAAAAACAAAAGTCCCATCTTTGAAAATAAAATCAGTATTGGTGAATTACCTTTATTCCTTTTTACCTGCTTCAATAATTTTTTTTTAATAATCCAACATAGACAAATTCAAAAGCATAGGCCTAGCTTGGTGTTGGGTTATGTTCTTCTAAGCCTGACTGTGGAGGTTGGTTCCCCTCCATATATCTATTTTCTCTTAAGTAAAATATTATTGTCAAGGTTTTAGTCTAAGCAATATATCCAGAAGAAAAAAAAAAGTCAGCTAGGCTTCTAGTGATTCTCTAAGATACAAAGGCCTAAAACAAGTTTCTAATACTCTCATGGTGAAGAATTAGCTTTACTTTTATTTTTAAATCTGTCACCCACCAATGTTTTAATAAAATATAAGAAAATAAATTACTATAAAAATGAAATTTTTAAAAAGACCAAAATCTAAGGCAACTTTTTTTCATTGTTAGAATCAAAAGATTTCACCACATTGCTATCAAAGCTTCTAAATACTCAATTTCTTTTTATTTTAAAGAGTTGGAAACATTTCCACTTACATTTTTTTTAAAGATTTTATTTATTTATTTGACAGAGAGAGAGAGATCACAAGTAGGCAGAAAGGCAGGCAGAGGGAGAGGGGGAAGGGGAAAGCAGGCTCCCTGCTGAGCAGAGAACCCGATGTGGGGCTCGATCCCAGGACCCTGAGATCATGACCTGAGCTGAAGGCAGAGGCTTAACCCACTGAGCCACCCAGGTGCCCCTAAATACTCAATTTTTATACATATCAGTTTATGGTGGTTAATTTTCTGTGTCAACTTGACTTGGCTAAAGAAGGTACAGATAGTTGGTAAAACATTATTTCTATGTGTCTGTGAGGGTATCTCTGGAAGAGATTAGCATTTGAACTAGTGGACTAAGTAAAGAAGATTCACCCTTACCAACGTGGGTAAGCATCATCCTATGCGATGAGGGTCTGAAAAGAACAAAACAAGCGAGGGATGGGCAGAATCCCTCTCTGCTTGAGCTGAGCTTGAACTTCTCCTACCCTCTGACCTAAGGGTTCCTGGTTTCTAGATGAAAATTTTTACCTTAGGCCCCCAACTTTCAGACTTTTGTACTCAGACTTATACCATCTGCTCCCTAGTTCTCAAGCTTTGAGACAGACTAAATCACACCACCAGATTCTTTCCTGATTTTCCAACCTGCAGATGGCAAATTGTGAGACTTCTTAGCCTTCATAATAGTGTGAACCAAATCCCATAATAAATATCTTAATATATCTATCTATTATCTATCTATCTATCTATCTATCTATTTATCTATCTATCTATCTATCTATCTATCCATCTATCATCGTCTATCTATCTCCTATTGGTTCTGATTCCTGGTGAACTCTGACAGATACACACAGTCTGGACACAGTTTAGGGAATAACAGTAGGCCACAGATCACATTTTGGGTAGTTCTGCTCTAAAGGACCAGCTCTAGTTTTGAGGGCAAAGGGTAATTAACAGAGTGTTCAAAGGATGTTTATTGGAACTCCAATGATTATCCAGGTTTATGTTGCATAAGAGCAGAGCAGATGGTCAACTGTATGATGTAACATCAAAATCAGAGAGGGAGTTACCCTGTTCCCCATTCTAATGCTTCCGAACTTGAATACCAAGGTTTCTTCCTCTTTTGCATCAAGAATTTGCTCTTCTTGGGGTGCCTGGGTGGCTCAGTCATTAAGCGTCTGCTTTCAGCTCAGGTCATGATCCCAGGGTCCTCGGATCAAGCCCTGCATCCGGCTCACTGCTCAGCAGGAAGCCTGTTTCTCTCCCTCCCTCTCCCACTCCCCTTGCTTGTATTCCCTCTCTTGCTGTGTCTCTCTCTGTCAAATAAATAAAATCTTCATTAAAAAAAGAATTTGCTCTTCTTAAAGGTGAAAATATAAGAGACACTTGAGCATGCTTAAAGGATCTGAAGGAGTGACTTGTCTAGAGTGGAAGTGGAGTTAGCTTGTGAAGGCAGAGGGGGAAGAGGGAAACAGGAGATGGAAAATAAATTATCCTACTGAGAATTCGGGGTTGGAAAATGTGTTTATTCCCTAAAGAAGTTTTCTTGGGATGGTGATAAAATCCAAATTGCCTTGACCTGCTAATGAATTTCTTTAGCAGACTTTATTAGACCAGGCTGTAGCCATATGTAAGGCTTATCAAACTGATAAGATGCTGTTGCTTTATCAGTGAACTCCGATGCCCTTTAGCCTAGTTTAATAGTTAAACAATATCTTCTTCTGAATTTGTCTAAAACAACTTTCTGTACAGCCTGCAAACATACATCCCTAATTGCTAGATGATAGCAGATAGAAAAATAAAAAGTAGATGGAATTTTGGAAGCAGTACAAATCAAATGGAAATGAGGAAATTGTGCATAAATGTAATTTATTTTTTAGACAATCTCATGTGCTTTTTAGATATAATCAGTTCCTAACTATTTCTGAATGGTGTCTTTTTTGCATGTAAACTCCCTCTTAAACAGGGATGAGGAAAGCTAATGGTTTTTTTTTTTAATCAATGCTAGAATTGGGTTATAATGCAAACATAAATGTAGGTGTGTATACACAGAAATTTGTAAATCACACAGAAACAAGTGTTTGCCTATGTATGGAAACTATTACAGTTGAGGTTTCTTCTGAAGCCTTGTTCTCAGTATATAAAACTCTTCATAAGAAACTTTTAATGACAGACTAGTTCTTGTAGTTTCATGGAATACACCCACAAGTGCCCTTCCCAGTTACCTTCTGTGATTCAATGAACAACACTTTTGTACAATAAAAAATGAGAAGGGTCACTATGCCTTTTAAAGGACCATGTGATGCCACAAAAGAAATGATACTGGGAAATTTAGTCTAAGCTTTAGAAGTTTGAACTGAATAAAGTTCAAAGAATACATTCATGAATTGGTGAAGTTGAATCAATTTTCAATCTTGAAAAGATGGTCATTATATTTTTTATGTAACATTATTTTTACAAATATTTATCTGACATCAGTTGTGGGTAGAACCTGTCGATAGAAGGACATTGGGTTTGTGCTGCCCATTCTCTTGTTGGAATCCTACCCAAAGGTTAAAATGTAGGACAAAAAGAATGGCTCTATATTTAGAATAACCCACATAAAATGTATTTCTCCAAAGTGAAACCTAACATAGTTCAGATACATAGTAGGCATTGAGCAAAATTTGTTGGATGAATGCACAATAACTCATTGCTATTTGGTTCAGAGGTTCTCTGTTCATAGAAAATTCACTTTTTTTAATATGAAAAATGTTTAACAATTGTTAATGTGATTTTTTTCCTCTTTGATTTCTTAAGCATGTGAGTTTCACCCTACTTGACCCATAATATTCATATTCTGGGCTTGTGGGAAGGAGAGAGAAAATTAGGAATTTTAATATTTAGCCTCTTACAATCAAAAATGGGATTTTATAGCAAAACTATGATGCTCAACCTAAACTCTTTCCTTGAGAAAACTGCTTATATTTATATTTTTCATTTTCCTCTTTCAGGGAAAGAGACAGGGATGTCAGACTAGATTTTACCCAAGGGGAGATAAATAGAAAGAAGAAGTTCAATTTCTTGAACTAAGGTATTTAGGGAAAGGAGAGGGAGTAAGGAGGAAGAATGAAAAAGCCAGATAAACATCAGACTCAGAGAGAAAGAGCTGACTTAGATACTGAGAGAAGCACTGAAAAGTCATTTGTTGTGCTTCGAAGAAAGTCATGTTCTATACGCTCCTCCTGTATCATCAGTCACGTTGGCCATTGTGTGCAGGCAGAGGGAGCTGCCACGGCTGAGCTGTGCTGACCAATCATGGTTCCAGGGTAGTATGGCTGCTGATTTGCTAGCCAGTCACATGCTATGAGAATACTGGTGGAAGGACAAGGTGACTTCAACAGAAGACACAAGTAAACATCCATGCCAGGAGACAAGAAAGAGGATGGACCAGGAGCAAGCACAAGTTAAAGCTCAGTTGAAGTGAAGTCAACAGGCAGTATCCCAAAACCATCACGGAAGCCTAGAGAACCCAGACTATGAATTAAACTGGCTGCACCTCTTTCCCTCTATGTCAGTAAGAGAGCAACAACAGAGATGCAAAAGAAGTATCTTCTGGAGATCCAGAGAACACTTATCTACTCCTTCTTATGTTCCATGAAGCATATGGTGCTTTCTTTACCATACATTTAGATGTTGGGGAAGAGTCCGGGAGATGGGGAAGGCTGTTCCAAAAGCTGGGCACATTTATGCAAGAGAGACTGAAAACTCTCCCCTTAAGGAAGTTTCATTATTGAACTGAACTAAAAGATAGTCCAGATTAGATATTTAGTAATTTTTCCTGTTAATTGAGATGTGAAGACTCAAATGAAAGAACGTACTCAGTTTCTTCAAGAAAAAAGAAATAATCTTTAATTTTGAACGTCCAAGTGGCATTGTCAGGTGAAACATATTACCTGAAGGCCCTCTTCCTCTATAAATTTTAAATTAAAAATTAGAATTATCTCTCAAAATCAACAGTATTGACAGACCATGCTATTCCCCCCCCCCGCTGAAATCAGTTGGTTTCACTTTTCTTTCTGAGTAATTGAATCTCAAAAGAAGTCTTTCAAAACAGATACACAATTAAGTAAGATTGAGTTCTGTCTCTCCTAGCAAGAGGTGGGGGATAGTTTTAGAAGCTCACCTTTATAGCATAGTTAAGTGTGACTTGTTAAGTGGGACAGTGTGATTTATACAAAATGTCACAAGAACACTGAAAGTAGAGTGACTTCTTCCCTGCATCGGGAAAGTTTTGCAGCTGAAGTGATGTTTAACCCAGGTCTCGAAGAGCCAGTGATAATTGGCCAGGATGGAAAGAAGGAAGAAAGTTAACTGAAAGAGCTTATTTCAAAGCTCAGAACTGAGCAAAAACCAGGCATGTTTGGGGACTCTGAGAGTTTGTTGTGATGGAAACATATTGAGCATGCACATAGAAGGGGAGAATGATTAACTATAAGGACAGAAGCAATGAGCCAGAAATACAAGCCTGTGTACAATTAAATATTGAATAGTCAGCCATTCGATATCTGAGTATTATGGGAGCTATGAGTATTATGGGAGTTTAGAAAAAAAGAAAACTAATGACAACAGAGTGCTCACTGAAGGCTTCATGGGGCAGGTGGAATTTACTCAGATGCCCTCAGCATTACAGTTCTCATGTTAGCAGTATTCTTATTATACCTCACAATATCAATGGGTACCAGTCAATCAAAGCATCCTGACTGGAGGGAAGATCATGTGGACCTTCTGACTGAGATGCAAGGCCATTAGGCTGACTGATCCAGCTGTAGATGTGGGAAAAGACTAGTTTTTTTTCTGGGAGTTGCATCTATGGCAGGATTTCCTAAGGACTGCTCCTCAGGTACCATTTCCATTGGTGGGTTAGGTGTTTCCTATAACAAGGATTTTGTAGACAAAACTCAATTGCATTCAAAGACATTCTTTCTTAACATTCTAATGCATTTTGGAATGATTCATGTGGTGATAATGCAAGCAGTGTTTCCTGAACAAATTCAACCACAGAACCCTCTCTTTGAACATTTCACAGGATTAGCCTTCCACGGAATACATTTTGAGAACCACAGACATGGTTTGGCTATTGACAAGAGGAGAATCTAGCATGTCATTTGGCAAGAAAATAATTCAAAATATAACAGGGTGCCCTAGCAGGGTGTGGAGTTCTGCATACGGAAATATTTAAGTAGGTAACATTTAGGTAGAAAAGCAAGGAGATGTACAACTTTTATTGAGGATGCTTCACAGTATCATATCTGACCTGATTTATTTTTTTTTAAATATTAGTTTCTATGGAAAGCCTGTCTCTGAAATTTGACATTCGACCTTTTTGACTAGTTGCTCTTCAGTCTCTGCTGCCTTGTCCTTCGGTGTTTTGTACTGCACCTCACCTCTAATATTCTCCTCCCTATATCCTCTCCTTTGCTCTAGTAGCTGAGTATAAATACTTTCCCTCAGCCATTTTCAGAAATTACAGGTTTATAGGCTCATGTTACAAGACCATAGGTAGGATATTCCCTTACCCTTTCCAAGGGGTTCTCAGTAGAGGTGGGAAGACCCATCATTTAAACCAAAGCAAGGCTAGAGTATGAGAAATGAGCCCCCAGTTTCAGGGATAGTATCCATAGGAGTTAGGCAAGATCTCTACTCCTACCTAGTCTGGGTAAGAAGTCGATGACTCATTCAAGCAGTTAGGCAAAGGGATGAAGATCAGAACCCACTTATGTGAGCTGGAGACCGAGGTAAGGACTAGAGGGCAAAGTCAGAGTCATCTTTGCACCAACAATGACTTGAAGTTCAATTCTAGTGTATTGTTCTGGAATTCCTTAAATCCCAAATGCTTAAGATCAGGACTGGTCTAAATGTGTATCTCCAGACTCATTCCTGATTTCCAGACTCACATATATTAATATGTAATGGTATGTAATATATTGCAATGATATGTAAACTTCACATCTTATTTGGGTGTCTTAAGAGATATCCCAAACTTAGAATTTCCAAAACTGAACTGTTGGCCCCCTTTCCACCATTTCCAATCCTGATGTTCCTATCGTATTCTCTATCTCAATAAATGACATCATCAATAATCCCTTTCTCTGGCTTAAAACATAAAATCTAAGCTCAGACCAAGATCCTTTCTACTTCGGGAATTTCACCTCTGAAATTTTTTCCCCAGATAGTACTATGTTTTGATTTTTCATATCCTTTAGTTCTGTCTTTATTTTTTTAATTAATTAGTTAATTTTTTTAGAAAGAGAGACAGCCTGTGTGAGCAGAGGTGAGAGAGGGTTAGAGGGAGAAGGAAAGACAGAATCTTTAGCAGCCTTCATGTCCAGCATCCTTGCTGTGGGGCTCCATCTCAGGACCCTGAAATCATGACCTGCACTGAAATCAAGAGTTGGACACTTAACCGACTGAGCTACCAAGGAACCCCTCATATGATTTAGTTCTGTCTTTAAATGTTATCTTCCCAGAGCATTCTTCCCTCACATCCTGATGTAAAATAATGTTCCTCTTCTCAGTTTTATTATTTTTCATCACACTTATCACTACATGAAATTATATCATTTACATTTTTTTTCTACTAAATTGCCTCTCCTGCCAGAAGGTAAGAAAGCTTTTTGAGTCCAGGGACTTTGTCTTGACACGATCATTGCTGTATCCTCAGTACCTGGCACATAATAGGTCTCAATGTTCACTGAAGGGATGGATGGATGGATGGATGGATGGATGAGTGGATGAGTTAATTGATTAATCTGAGCATTTGGAAAGTCTTGAAAAATGGCAATTGTGCATTATTTCATTGTCCTGTGAAAAGTAAAATTCTAGTTGTAATTTAAAAAGTAAAACAAGTAAGAATTCTCTTTCCCATATTCTTTTTTTTTTAAAGATTTTATTTATTTATTTGACAGAGAGATAGAGAGTACAAGTAGGCAGAGCAGCAGGTAGAGGGAGAGGGGGAAGCAGGCTCTCCACTGAGCAGGGAGCCCCATGCAAGATCCGATCCCAGGAACCCGGGATCATGACTTGAGCCGAACGCAGTGGCTCAACCGACTGAGCCATGCAGGCGCCCTCTTTTCCATATTCTTGAGCTGTCTTTCATTGAAAATCCTTTAAGCTGTCTCATTTTTGCACATGTTCAAGGATATTTTCACACAGCATTCAAGCAGTCAAATTGATACAGTACTTGGAATGGAAATTTTAATTCTTCTTCCTTTATATTTATACTTAACATATGCTTCACACGTGCTCCTAATAGTGAGAAATGCTGTCGCTTAAAGTGTTTTTCAGTCTCCTGGTGTCTTCAATTAAAGGAAGCCTCCCATACCAGCTGCAGAGCCATGCAGATGACATTGTTGTTATGTGTTATTTCTAATTATTTTAGCATACGTTGGTCAAAGAACATTTGTATTTTTAAAAATCCATAATGAAATCCTCAGTCCAGGCAATGATCATAACAGCCATTAACATAAAATAGGAGACAACCAGACATTCTCTGGCTTTTGATATAGGTGTACATCTTCACTTCTGAATGAGAATTGCAACTAGTTCTGATAACCAGTGTCCAGTGAATAAAGAGGACAGATAAATATGTCACATGACCCCACACACAAGTGATCAGTGAAATCTAGACTGTGGAAAACTCTGCTCAACAAGCAGACCATTTTTTGTCTGCCTTTTTTTCCCCCAACAAATAAATTGCCAGAAATAAATGATGGAAAGAGGTATAAGAGACATAATAAATACATGTGATGTGTGGACCTTATTTGGATCCCCATCAAAAAAAAATCAATGGTAAAAACAAAATAAAACCAAGAAAAAGTGCTCTCATGAGACAATCCTCCAAAATTTAATACTATCTTATTTTGATCCAACTGACTTGAGGCTTGAGGAGAGCCAACTAAAGAGATTCATGTTACTGTACTAACCAATGGACCTTCATACAATTATTTTAAATCATTATTATGTAAATAAACTTAGAAAAGACAGAATTGCAGTTTGCGGTGTACGAAAACATATTACTAAAGACCAAAATAGTCTCAGGGAGGTTGAAACTTTGGGAAAAAAAAGTGGTAATCTAATTATTCTCAGCAATTTCAAGGTGATAGTTAACAAGAATTTAAAAATTGTTACCATATCTCAGGAAAAATTCATGTTGTCTTCTGGGGCTCGATGGCAATGAATTTTCCTAATCACTACCACCTGCTTTATTTATAACACACAACTCAGGGCTAGATATGTTTGCTGTGGTTTCTTTCATGCATCGAATGAAAAAAATGCAGCTCCAAATTTCCAATAATTAGTGGGTAATCTTAGAATGTACTTCCCAGCTCCTGAAATGGAAGTTTTAAGCCAATGGATGAAGTAGAGAGATGGGAGGTAGATAAAAAGCTTTGGGTGTACTCTTCCTTTTTGTCATCTGTAGAGGGGAGTGGTTACTAGAGACCAAAAAATGCCAACCACAGATAAAATCTCAACTTTATCTCAACTGCCAACTTCTCTTCCTTCAAAACTTTTGTCAGAAGTAGAAAAATAGATTTATGGTAAAGTCACCATTTCCTTCCTCTTTTTCTCCTTACTGTCTGCTCATGTTATAATTGGGGAAGAACTACAATGCCTGACAGGAAGAAGAGGAATGAGAAAAAGTGGGCCAAAATTGAGGATATTCACCTTCTGATGAAGCATTAGCTGTGCAGATGCTGAAATAGAAAGACACTTATTTATTTCATTTCATTTATTTTCATTTATTTCATTCATATATATAATACATAGGTATGTGCACATATGTGTTATGTATGTGAATAAATAAATGCAAATCCATACACCCATCTGTACATATAATACACACGCACAAATATTTATATGCATAGAGACAGACAGAGATGATAGAATTCCAAAGGACATTTTTTTCTCTTTAGAAAATAATTTACTATATCTCTTCATTTCCTGTATTTTTTCTTTTATTTTTTTAAAGATTTTATTTATTTGTGAGAGAGAGAGAGAGAGTGCAAGCAGGCAGAGTTGCAGGCAGAGCAGGAAGCAGGCTCCCCCATGAGCAAGGAGCCCGATGAGGGATTTGATCCTGGGACACTGGGATCATGACCTTAGCCGAAGGCAGATGCTTAACCAACTAAGCCACCCAGGAGTCCCTCCTGTATGTTTTCATGCTGAATGTATGAGTTACATTTTGCTGGATGCAAGACATACTTCTAAAGGTATAATGGTTATACTTTTACTTTCATAAAGAAGACATCATTATTAATAGTAAATGATATTGTCAATAATATTTTATATTATTTTATTAATATAAAATTTTATGGACAATAATGTTAAAACTTTTATTTATTCTTTTAAAAAGATTTATTTATTTATTTATTTCACAGAGGGAGAGAGATTACAAGTAGGCAGAGAGGCAAGCAGAGAGAGGGGAGGAAGCAGGCTCCCCGCTGAGCAGGGAGCCCGATGCGGGCCTCGATCCCAGGACCCTGAGATCATGACCTGAGCCGAAAGCAGAGGCTTTAACCCACTGAGCCCCCCAGGCACCCATATTTCTTTTTTCTTTATTGGAAAAATTATCATTAAGGAAGGTATTGGAGAAAAATAATGCCCAGTCCATTGTTTTTTATTTCCACGTGTAGACATACCGAGACAAATGGACATATAAAGTTTAAATTACCATTTAAAATTATTTCATATAAAAATATAAATAAAAGAGAACACTCTTGGGGAGTGGCTCAGTTGGTTAAGCTTCTGCCTTTGGCTCAGGTCATGATTCTGGGGTCCTGGGATCGAGCCCCACATCAGGTTCCCTGCTCAGCCTGAGAGTCTGCTTCTTCCTTCCCCAACTCCTCCTGCTTGTGCTCTCACTCTGTCAAATAAATAAAATCTTTTAAAAAATAGCACACTCTTTCATATTTAGTATTATGAACATATAGCATATTTAGAGTTTGGATGGAGAGGGAGAAAAAGAATAGAAATTTCCAACGTGAACTCTAAGTTTCTTAAAATAGTAACTCCAAAGCTGTTAGGCTAACACAAAGACCACATAGACCACATAGACCCAGCATGTACGGGATACTCAAGATTACTTTTTAATGAATTAATTGAGTGAAAAAAGGAATGTCAGTCAGCCTGAGAGGAGACAGGGGAGGATAGAAAACATGAAGATTTCTAAGGGAACGATGGGGACCCAGTACTGGAGTCAGAGGCCTTTCGGTAAAGAGATGGGAACTCATCAGAAAACGTTTTCTCTCCTTCTAGGTATAAATGCAATGCTAATGCTTTTCTCCCCTACCTTAAGAGCATAGAGAAATCTCTAAGGACTTTTCAGACTTAGGATTGACAATTTTGCCGCAGGATTCTAGGTCCGTGGTCCTTACACCTGTCCTGATTGCATAAAACTATCAAGACCAGGATTTACAGGCTTACCACAAGGATATATTACGACAATCAACCAAGATGGATGTGTCAGCACTTAAAAAAATTAATTTCCCACGGCTACGGAAGGCTTACTATTGTTACCATAATTATAACTACTATTAATAACAAAAAAGTGGCTCACAAATTCATAGTGTTCAAAATCAAACCCACCTATTTTCAAGTCACAATAGTTGTGATCCTTTCATTTGTCTCCTAAATTAACGTCTAAATTACTAATCATTACTGCACATTTAGACCTGAATTTAAAACCCACCAACTGCCAAAATAAAGACAAGCCCCTTCCCACTTCTGCCTCATAAATGCCGAGTACCTATGCGTTTCTCTAATGATAGTTTACATATAACCTATTAGTCTACAGTTTTGTGTTTTAAGAAACAAATGCATTGCTGTAGAAACATTTCAATTTTATTATGCTCTTAATGTTTTAATTAGACCTCCAGGGAAACATCTAGGCACATGAATTAAAAGTAAAAATGTAGAGACAGGAGGAACCCTCAGCATTAGGTATCTTTAGATTTCATCATACTTTGGAGTTGAGTCTTTTACCATGGACGTTCCAGATAGAGATTTTTACCTGTAGCACTCATACATAAAATGCCACCCCACAGGTATAACTTCCCGGACTCCTCCACTAGATCCAAGCTTGATCAGGCATTTGGTGGCACGGGGTCTCAATAGGCTAGCTATTAGCTGCATAAAAAGTATCATCAGCGGTTTATCCTGCTGTTGATCCATGCTGACTTCCATTTCTTAGCAGTATCACTGCGTGCAAAACAAATTGATAGGCTATTTTGCCTTGTTGTATTTCTTTAGAAATCTCTGCCTCCTCTTCCATTTCCATAGGCCAATATCACTTTGAAAGGCATACTTTAGGGCGCCTGGGTGGCTCAGTGGTTAAAGCCTCTGCCTTCGGCTCAGGTCATGATCTCAGGGTCCTGGGATCGAGGCCCGCATCGGGCTCTCTGCTTGGCAGGGAGTCTGCTTCCTCCTCTCTCTCTGCCTACTTGTAATCTGATCTCTCTCTGTGTCAAATAAATAAATAAAGTCTTTTTTAAAAAAAAGGCATACTTTATTTGGTTTTTGCTGATCAGTTTAGGTCCGTGCTAATTAAGAACTTGTATTTGAAGTTGAGTGGTAACCCCAAGAATGCACAAAAAGACCTCCTTACCATTAAGGAGCCCAGGAGCCCAGAAGGGGAGACCGGCATGTAATTAATTGCTTGCAATATGACAGGATACCTGCAGTAGTTTAAATGGTTGTGGAAGAGGTGTGGATAATTTCAATCTTGAACTTGTTTTTTTTTTTTTACCGTCAACATTCCATCTAACAAATTTAACAATAAAATATGGCTTATCTAGTATCCCCTCAATTAAAACTTTCTGTGGGTGATTTAATTTTTTTTGCAGTTTTCTCGTACAATATTAATTGATGTCCCTGATTAGGAACATCAACGGTCTAAGACAGAGTGTCTTCTAACATTTAGTGGCTTAATTAAGCCCTGGGTTATTTTGTTATTAAAATTTCATTGTTATTATATTCTGTTCCTCCAAAAGTTGAAATTGCTTATCCAGTATATAAAATCAGTTTTCAGACAGACAGTTTGTTAAGGAGAAAACAGTTCTCCAATTATGCTAGAAACCAAAGAGTTTACAGTTTCTCATGCTTGTGAGGATGTACAAAATAATGACCATCTACCAAAAATTATTCACTAGACTTTAAGCTCCATTTGTGCTTCTATTCTCAGGATTGAACTGTTTCAAAGAGAAGAGAGTATTTTGTATTAATAATTGCAGGTATTGGTAACACACGCTTGATTCTGTCATGTTTTGATATACAAAATTCTAACCCATCAGAATTTTCTCTGTTATCCATATATTTCTTTCCTTCACATCCCTTAAAAGTATGGCAAAACAAAATAAAAGAAACCACATCAAAGAAAGTTTCCAAAACTGAGTTTTCAAATAGGATTTTTCTCTATTGTCAGTTTTGATATTTTCACTGGAGAACAATTTCTATTTTGTATTGTCTACTTTCCATTTCTGTTTCCGAGCTTAGGTTTTCTGTTTTCTACACTTTGCCTTCCCTTCTTGTCCGCTTCTATTCCCCAAAGGAAGCCTGAACTAATTCTGCTTTATCTCTATGTGTGCTCTAGATTATTGAGTTATCACCAGATTGAGGAACTGACGAAAGTTGGTCTTTGTTATAGCTAACTGAGATCTTTCTACCATCATCAGTGATTAGAATTGTATGGACAGTTTGTTTCTAAAAATCAATCAATCAATCAATAAATAAAAATAAAATTGGAGGTGTTGACAATCTTAAGAGAATATTTTTTATTCAAAATATGGAAAAGCACCACTGCAATAGATTGTGTTGCTTCCCCATCCTGAGACTAACCTCATGGAGTGGGATTGACAATTTATCTTTCTAACTAACCAACAAGCCAACTAAGTAACGTAAAAACTCTCATCACCACTTTCTTCCCAACATCTTTCTTTTACTGGCCTTCACCTAGGCTGCTGAACAGCAAAACAGAATCACACCGCGAAGAAATGTGTGGTCAAATCAAAATAATGTTCACCAAACTCACCCAGGTCCTCAATGTATCTTTCAAGTCCTATGTTTTCTTATGGCATCATCCCTAGTCTTTCAAGCTCCCTCCATCCTCTTGACACTGTATTTTCCAGCTGTTTGAAATCCCAGATTTTGCTCATGTTCTCCTTTACTGCATGATATAATTTTTCCTTCTCTTTATTGAGTCAAGTTCAAGTGCTAAGATATCAGACCCAAAATGTGTGACAGCGAGCACATGGTGTTAGAAGTCCCTTCTTTGTGCTATTTGAGATTTCCTTGGAAACATCTGCCACTCCTCAGAAAATATAGTAAATTATGTTTGTTTCTCTTCTCTGCTGCACTATGAGTTCCTTGAAGACAGACACTGAGTCTTTTAGTTGTCTCTCCACTTTTCAGATTTAGCAAAGTTTCTGATGCTAAGGACATTCCTTCAAGGTAAATTGAATGAATTTGAATATTTGGAAGATGACTTAAAAAGACATTTAACTCAATGATAAGCAAAAATATTTTATACACCAATGTGTTGAAAACCCCATCTGCTAGTGATCAGGCCCTAGCATTTTGTTGAAGGCAGTGCTGAATGCCCACAATACTGAATTAGAAACTAAACCTCATGAAATTCGAATAAGGTCATAAGATATGCTTATAAACCAATTTATGCTCTGCTTTTGATTAAAATCACATATTTGAAAATTAATTTTTGCAACAACTGATTAAGAACTTTGTAAAGTTCTCTATCTTTTAAAAATACAACACATGAAGTAGTGAAACGCACTGGGTGTATAAAGTAGCAAACTGATTTCTAAACCAGTTGTGTCTTCAAAGAAGACAGACATGGAAGGATCGTTTCTCAAAAATCTAACTCCTGTCAAATATGACTTGGGATGTGTTTAATGTGAAATAACATTCCTTAGCTATTTGTAAAAGTCAAGCCCAGTGCTTCATGCCTGAATTTTTAGGAACGAAGGAGTCAGCAGTATATTTAGTATTGATGGGAACCATACTGTCTAGTCTTTTGAGAGATTCTTAAATGATGAAAATCATTAAAGTCTACCTTCCATTGAATGTGCTCATCAACTATTTCAAATATAAGTGTGTTGCATGGAGACCTCAAACCTGACACTGCTTATTTATGTACTATTTGAGCAATCGAAGCCTAAATTGCATATCTGGATACTGTCAAATGCTCAGAAGAAAAGAGAGGAAGAGGGTGAGAGAGAGAGAGAGAGAGAAGGGAAAGGGAGAGAGAAGAAGGGAAAGGGAGAGAGAAAATGATGCTAAGCAAAATTTAAAAAAAAAAGCCAAAATGAAAGTGTAATATATTACATGATCTTACTTGTAAAATATTAGGCCGTTCTTGAATAGGTAAAATATAGAACAGAAAACATATCATTGGTGGTTAGGGACTGCAAGTGGAAGAAAGCCTTCAAAACAAAATGGCATGAGGAAATTAGGGGATGAGGGAGTCATTCTACACATTCTGGTGGTGGTAGAACTGTAAAATTTGTAAAACTTTATAGAACTAAATATGAATAAGGGTTAATATTTAAAATTAAACCTGTAATTTTGAGATAGTTGTGGATTAACATATAGTTTTAAAATATCTCAGAGCAATCCCATGTCACCTTCATTGGATTTTCTCCTATGGTAAAATCTTATAAAACTGTAATACAATATCAAAAAACGGGATATGGCGATTGATAAAGTTGAGAAACAAAATATTTTCATCACCCTAAGGATCTCTGCTGTTGCCCTTTTATAGCTACTCCCTCTGCTACCCAGTTCATAAGCCATGGCAATCACCAATACATCCTTCATTTTTAGGTAGACAACTATGTCAGTGGCAAATAAGGACAGTTTCATGTCCTCTAAATTCGTTGCGTACTAGTGCCTTTTCTTGCCTTGCTGTCCTGGCTAAAGAATTTCAGTAACATGTTTAAATCAGAGTGGTGAGAGCAAAAACCTAACTCCGTTTCTAATCTTAGGGGGAAGCATTCAGTCTTTTGCCATTAAGTATGTTAGGGTACATTTTGTGTTGATGCATTTATCAACTTGAAGAAAAGTTCTGCTCTCTTTCTACTTTGCTATGCATTTTTACTGTGAATCAATGTAAAATTTTTCAAATGCTTTCTCTGTGTCAATTGATAGGATCATGTAGGTTTTCATCTTTAGCCTACAAATAGGATTGATTTTTGAATATTGAACCTATATTGCAGACTTAATTTGATTTAATTCAATTATTAGCCAACAGTGTTAATTTCTGACCGTGACAAAATTATACATTAAGCCTAATCATAAGTATGTATGTCTAGGAAAAAATAGCATATACATGGCTCGGTACTATTTGTGGTTTCAGGCACCCACCCAGGGTCTTGAAATGTATCCCCCCAGTTAAGGGGGAATTACTGTGTATGATTTACAACTATCTTTTCCCATTCAATACATTGCGTTTTCATTCTGTTGATGGTCTCCTTTGTTGTGCAGAAACTTTATAGTTTGACGTGGTCCCATTTGTTTATTTTTGCTTTGGTTTCCCTTTTAGAGTCAGAGCCAACAACAACAACAAAATCACTAAGACCAATGTCAAGGTGCCTACCTCCTATTTTTTTTTTTTTTTGAGGAGTTTTATGATTTCGGGTCTTACGTCCAACTCTTTTTTATTATATTTTTTTCTAAAGTTTCCATCTGATTCTTGTTTACGTCTTTTATTTCTTTACTGAGATTTTTCTCTTCTTTGCTATGACTTTCTGTTTTTCTTATCTGTTTCAAACATGTTCGTCAATGCTTGTTGAAGCACTTTGATGACACGGGCTTTCAAATCCATGTTAGATAATTCTAAAATATTTGTTAAGTGTTGGCATCTATCAATTGATTGCCTTTTTCATTCAGTTTGAGATTTTTTTTGTTTTGAGTAGTTTTATATAATGTTTATTATATATTGAGTATATATACTCATATATTATATATATGTATATTTTTATATAATGTTATGGACCTCTGGATCTTATTTAAATTTTCTATTTCCAGTGTTGTTGTTTTCCTAATACTGCTCCAATAGTAGAAAGAGGGTACTGCACTGATTTGCCAGGTGGGGGGATAAATCCAGGTTTCCCACTTGGCCTCCTTTACCATCCAGGGGAGGGCCCCTCGTCGCTGCTGTTTGATGGTGACAGTCCTGACTCTACCACAGACCTCTTCTCACATTGTCCTGGAGAGATGAGGGAGGGGCACTTCTGTCCCGGTGTTCAGTGGAAGTGGAAGTCCAGGCTCCCATGTGGTCTCCATACACACTCTGGGGCAAGGGTTGTTACTAGTTGTCTTGACGCCCTACTTTGCCTTCTCTGACACTACATCAGTGGTGTTACTGGGTATCTCATTACACAGGTGCCAATATGGAAGTCTTGTTTCCCCACTCAGCATTTGCTAGAATTGTTGGGGCTGGACCACAGTTTTTGTTTTGTTTGCTTTTTTCTGTGTTGTTTGGCTGGAATTCTTACAGTCTAAAGGGATCATCAACAGGGATTAGTCTTATGAATATCATGTTCCCTGTTGTAATATGAAGCACAGTTTCCCTCCCCTAACATCAATCACATCACGAGAAAACATTGGACCAATCCCAATACAAGATCATTCTACAAAATACCCAGTTAGGTCTCCTCAAAATCATCAAGGCCACCAAATACAAAAAAAATTATGAGGAACTGTCACAAGTACAGAGAGCCAGAGCCTAAGGAAACATGACAATGGCAAATGTATCCTGGATGAGATCCTGGAACAGAGAAAAGACATTAGGTAAAAACTAAGGAAGTGTGGAAAAACGTGAACTTTATGAAAGATTTAATGATAAAGGAAATGGGGAGTGGGTATACAGTAACTTGCTGTACAATCTTTGCAATTTTTTTTTTTTTTAAAGATTTTATTTATTCATTTGACACAGAGAGAGAGAGATTACAAGTAGGCAGAGAGGCAGGCAGAGAGAGAGGAGAGAGGAGGAAGCAGGCTCCCCGCCGAGCAGAGAGCCCGATGTGGGCCTCGATCCCAGGACCCTGGGATCATGACCTGAGCCGAAGGCAGCGGCTTTAACCCACTGAGCCACCCAGGCGCCCTGCAATTTTTTTGTAAGTTAAAACTGTTCTAAAAATACATTTTAGGTGAAAAAAGTAAAGAATGTGTTTATAATTACCTTAGTAACAAAAAACCCCCTCTTTTTTAATCATATGCTTTTTTTGGCAAGCCATTAATTATTTTTAATTAGGCAGAGTCAAAAATTATAATAGTATGTTACACATGAAATTGTCTGTTATCCAAGAGAATCATTATTTCACCCCCATCTTCATGTAGGTTTTCTTTAGCAAACGTGAGATGAAAATTCTGATGAAGACTGACAACAGCTATAGTACTGTTATTCCTAATAAGGACCTTGAACTGAATTTACCAAGGATGATCAGCATACGCTCAGATAGATTTTGTTGTTGTTGTTAAATACCACTTGTGGTGATATGATTCTTTAAAGTTGTTCATCTCATAAAGCACAAATAGCATATTTTTATCAACCCAAATCTTGTGATAGCTAGAACAGCCTTTTCATCGTATTTCAATAAATATACATTATTGATGCCTGCTGACTCAAACTCTATTTGGGTTTTTGATTCTAAATATAAATATGCATGGTTAGTTACCTATTTGGTTAGTTTCTTAATCAATAAAATCCAGTTTCCCTCTTCTCATTAATGTTTATTTCCCTTCCATTACATCTTTTCATTTTGTAAATTCAAAAATGCTTTTCATAAACGTTCTCTTTTTTGCTTTATGGGAACTCAGAAGTTCATCCTTTGCTATTAGCACTGACATTTGGGTGCAATTTCAGTCTTCCTCTGATGATGCCTTTTTTGATTTGGATTGGTATTTCTAATCTGCAATTCATATATTCCCAAATTAGATTATAAATTCTTTGTAGACAGGATCCTTTTCTCTTTAGTATCCTTATTGTGCTGGGGTAGTAACCACACTACATCAATATTAAATGTTGACAAGTAATGCAATTACACAGAAATCATTTTTGCATTAAAATTTGATTGGACAAACTAATGCCAATTAATTAGAATTTTAAAATATTAGAATGAGTCTATTTATACATGTGCTGCTAAATTGAATGTTACAAAAATGGATTTAAATGTTTGCATATATTTGCAAATTGTTATAGAATCACAGTATTTGTGTATTATTTATTGGTGTTGATGTTAGTCTGTGGACATCCATACATTCTTTTTTGTGGCGATGATCTTGTATAAGTTTGGGTGTTCCCAAATACTTGGGACAGGTAAACTTCCTTTATATAACACTTTCCTGAAATTGAGCAAATGGGCGATAAATAAGTACAGTTGTTCTGTGGAACTGATAACATGACTTTTAAGAGATATAAACATTTGTCTTGCCCACCCTGGGAAACTTCAGTCCAGAGTGGTGACCTGCATTTGATGTCCATAACATCTATAAATATGAGGTCCCTTTATTTTCAATATCAGTCCACAAAAAGGCAAAAGTGCAGTAGCAAAAAAGAAAAAAAAAGGAATAACATTCTTTTAAAACGTTCTCTTTTCAGTATAATAGTTACCATCACCATGTCCTTAATATTTTTTCTTTTAAGTTTTTAAAATATTTATTTATTTATTTGAGAGAGAAAGGGCCTGAGCAGGGTGGGGCTGGGTAGAGGGAGAGGGAGAAGGAGACTCCCCGCTGAGCAGGGAGCCTGCTGCAGGGCTCCATCTCAAGACTCTGGGATCATGACAGGAGCCAAAGGCAGATACACTCAACTGACTGAGCCACCCCGGCATCCCTGTCCTTAATATTTTTATTTATTTATTTATTTTTTAAAAGATTTTATTTATTTATTTCACAGAGGGAGAGAGATCACAAGTAGGCTGAGAGGCAGGCAGAGAGAGAGGAGGAAGCAGGCTCCCCGCTGAGCAGAGAGCCCGATGCGGGCCTCAATCCCAGGACCCTGAGATCATGACCTGAGCCGAAGGCAGGGGCTTTAACCCACTGAGCCACCCAGGTGCCCCCGTCCTTAATATTTTTAAATCACTTTGTAGATATGACACTTATTTGATTTATGATCACACTTCCCTTCTAGGTGTCCCATAATGGGTGCCCAGCCTTTTCGGTTTGCACTGAAACTCACTCAGACCCGGGTGATTTCTGTTCTTCTGAGAAGTCATCCAGAAGGTGTTGGATGGTGTGTGGGGGCCGTTTCTTGTGAATTCTGGGTTAGACCATGGCCACCGGAGAGGCTGCTACATCGGGATAGGACTTCATCCAGCTCCTCCAGCTAAGAATATCATAGACTGTGGCCATCATCTGGGGCACAGGCACACTTGGTCTGCCTGGCTTCCTCCTGACACTTGAAGCCTTTGTAAGAGGTCATATCTGTGCCATACGAGAGACCCAGCAAACTCCTAAATTTACCACCAATCAGAATACCTCCAGAAGAGAAAACTCACCTTCTAAACTCAAGTTGGACATCTTAGAAGGGGAGCAAGTTGGGGAGGGGCTGGTGGGCCCTCCCCCTGGTTGGTGGGAAAGCCAATGCATTAAAAAGGCAGCCCCTTTGTATCCCTTTTCCTCATGTCTCAAGGGCCAACGGCTGTTGTTCAATCATGCGATGGATTAATGTTTTTTCATCCTTCAGTGAACTTCCCATTATCATCTTAAACATTATTTCAAGATACTATCTATATATTGCTGGAAGGAATGACTTTGAGAGCACGTGCTTGAGGGGAAGCACCCCCCTCCCACTCTCGTCGGATGCAACCCCTGAGGGATAGTCTTGCTCCCTACTCAGAAGCTCGTCAACAGCCGTGAAGCTTTCGAGTTCATTTTTGGCCTTGAAGAGAATGGGGCTTATTTCCAGAGGAGATGCTGACTCTGAAATGTCAGTATGTGAGGGTACAATCCGGTTTTCCCAGTGCTCTCCTTAACCCTCACTAGGCAAAGGGGGCAAAACGTCACCACTTTCCCTTCCCTTCTTACAGGGTTTCCTGACTTGCCTGACTGGATGTTTTGTCTCTAAAGCAGACCTATTTTTAGAAAGGTATCATCAGAGTGTTAGGTAACGTCCATAAAATGCCTCACTTTGCTAACCTCTTCATCCACACACCTTCCTGATGACCAGATCTCACCCCCCGGGTACTTGGCCTTTCCACATGCTACTCTCAGAGGAAAGCACCTTCTGACATGTATGCTCTATGCTTCCAAGAGTCGGGGCTCCATGGTGTAATACTCTGATCATTAGAACTACTCACAGAGCTTCTAAAAACTCAAATAGCTTTCTTAATCCCTCCTCGCAGAGCTTCACAAAAATGCTTTTGGGGTGAGGCCCAGGCATCAGAAATTTATTAAACGGCCCATGGGAAGTCTTTAGCTATTATTACTACTCATTTCTATGATTTTATCAATTTTTGTGTCTTTTCACTAATTTTTCCTTCCTTCCACGTTCCTCCAAATTTAAGCAAATGCAAATAAGCATAAATAGCCTCCATCATCAACATTAGCTTATAGTGAGTAGAAAGCACAGTGGACTAGGGTTATGGAAGGATATTTATTCAAAGATGAAAATACTCACTTGGAATGCAAGATTGACATTAATTATCCTTGGGTAGCCTAGGTGGCTCATTCGGTGAAGCATCTGCCTTTAGCTCAGGTCATGATTCTGGGGTCCTGGGATCGAGCCCTGAGTCCATCAGGCTCCCTCCCTCTGCCCTTCCCCCCTGCTCGTGCTCACTCTCTCTCTCTCAAACTGAATAAATAAATCTTAAAAAAATATTAATTATCCATATCTGAATTGGGTTCTTCAAAATCACATTTATATTACAGATTCTTGTTCTAAAGTTTTTGACTCTTCTAATGTAAGATAAATTCAAGATGAAGTGTTAGTCTGCAGCATTTGTAAAACTAACTTCTATAACACCATGGAGCTTGGAGGTGTGTGTGTTTTTAATTCTAAGATATGCACAAGTGTGTTCATTTTTAATTCTAAGATATGTGCCTAGTACTAGTTGTACCATTATGTCTACACGCAGCTAATTAACATAAGTGGACCATTAAGGGTCTTCCACAGAAATGTTGATTACAATAAATTATGGGTAAAGGTCACTCTTTGTTTCTAATGTATATATTTGCTTATGAGCTTGGATATTATTCTAACTATAGTTAAGTTTCCTTGGTTAAAATCTTCAAAGTCCCATTGGAAGGATCATGTTGGAGGGCTTTGATCTAGAAGTTGGCAGGGTTCGGTTGGATAGTAAATTTTCCTTTGGTCAGTGGGCAGGGATATAGGATAGAAACTACTTTTCAAGAAGTGCCTGGGTCAGTCACTTGAAGGTCCAACTCTTGGTTATGGTTCAGGTCATGATATCAGGGTCATAATCTCAGTCTGCTTCTCTCCCTCTCCCTCTGCCCCCACATTCCACTCATGACCTCTCTCTCTCTCTCTCTCTCTCTAAAATAAATAAATTCTTTAAAAAAAGAAATTACTTTTTTACAATTGAGGGTAAGGCAAGCAGATTGGCCAAGAGAATGGGAGCAATGGTAGAATTAGAGGAGCTTCTGGATGTCGCACATTTGAGGAAGGTAAAATAACTTGGAAGTTCAAAGGACCTGATAACTATGCAGAACCAGGATCCAGCAGTCCTGTAATGGCTTCATTCAAAGGATGCCTACATAGAGCATGAAGCATGTATATGTACATAAATATATATAAAGAGATATTTTAAGGAATTCGCTCACATGATTGTGAGGGTTAGCAAGTCTGAAATCTTCAAGGCAAGATAGAAGAGTGGGGATTCAGGAAGAATTGATTCTGAAGTTTGAGTCTGAACCATTCAAGGAAAACTTCTTTCTTTTTAGGGGACCCTTAGTCCTTTCACTTAAGTCCTTCAACTGACTGGATGAGGCCTACCTACATTACAGATGGTAATCTGCTCTACTCAAAATCTACTGGTTTAAATGTTAATCATATCTGAAAAATACCTTCATGGCAATATCTAGACTGGTTTCTGGCCAAACAAGTGAGTGCAATAAACTGGTCATGTAGACACATAATTAATCACAGCCTGATTCACCAAATAGAGGCAGAGAAAAGGAGGGCCAAGGCCATCCTTGAGGCAGACTCAAGGGTATCTGGGGGTATACACTTCACAGGTCTTGGTACTCCATGTGAAGTAGGAGTCTGAAATTCCTGTGACTGGTCCTCTCTCACATTTACAATGATAAGCGTTGGTACAATGTCCTCTCCATTGCATGCCCACCATTTTCCTGAAGTTATTAGGGCCAGTTCTGGAGTTTGACTGAAGGTTATTAAGAGTCAACGTTAGCCAGTAAAAGAGTTAGTAGATTTCTGACACTGGTTAGCTTAATAAATACATTTAACTTCTTTGGATGCCTGTAGAGACCTTTATATTCCAATACAAATGAGGTTTTTAATTATCCAGGTAATTGTCTCCTCTCTTTATTTCCCTGAGCCTTTGTAGATACAGTCTGAATAAGCTGTGGTTATATTTTAGAACCATTAATGTGTCATCTAACCTTGAGCACTTGAGCATAAGAACTACTGAAAGGTGTTCTATGGTTCTTAACATAAATGTTCAGTGATATTCAATGTTTATTTAGAATAGCACCTTCCTGTCTAGGTTAACTTAGTTGAAAATCCAAGAAAAGAGGAAAAATGGAACTATTATTTAAAATGTAAAATCTGTAGTTGAAATTGGCTTTGGATAGAAAACTGGGAATGGTATGAAGATGGCATAAGAATTTTATGGGACATTAGCAACAATTTATCACCAGTATGAAAGTGGCAAGCATTTTAATTAACTCGAAATTGAGGTGGTTCAGTTGAACTATAGCAGTGACGTAAATATTATTGAAAATTGTTTTGTAATGTTTAGAGCAATAAATAAGCTCAAAGTTCTTTTTGCATTCAAGTGTTCTGTCAAATAAATCCGATTTTGTGCTGCCTATGGATTTGCATTGGTCAGAAGAAAAATAATACTATTTATTTTGACTTATCCTGGAAGGTAAAAGGACTCTCAGTTGTTCTAATAGAAGAAGCTAAAGAAAAGTTAGAGCTGCTTTTGATTTGTCCACAAATAAATATACTTTCTTAATGGTACCTCTGTTCATTATGTTCTTCTGACTTGGTCTTGAGGCAAAAATATTCTCTCACTTTCTCGTCCTTCTGAGGATGTGAGTTTCAAAGCAGCATTTAAACTTTCTAAGGCTTCTATATAAATGTGGTAATAAATTACACTTTTTATTAGCAAGACTAGTCTACGGAATTATTCCACAATATGAGGTATCATTTATTTATCAGTTCTGTTCCAGTTTATTTGTTATCACATGGCATTAACTGGAATGTCATCTTTGATACTATATAACATTTAAACACTAAAGGCAGGGCTTTGAAATTGGCTGGAATATATAGTGTTTAATATTTCTGTCTTTTGCTGGGTGATTATCTGGCACTAATTCAATTTAATCAGTTTGCAGCATTTCTAGAGAATCATAGTGCTTTATGTGATTTGAAATGAAGTTAAATTTTTTTAACTTCTCCTTACATTAATTTTAAATGCCAGCAGAGAACCAACTGCTGTGAAAATTAATGAATGAGCTACACCAGCCTGTCTTCACTTTGCACTCGAGTAATATTATACTCAGAACTTACGCGATAAACAAAATAAACCCAAATAATACAAATGACACCAGAGAGACAGTAATCTATCTGCTTTTGGCTAAGAAGGCAGACTCACAATTCCATTCTTTCTCTCTTTTTTTTCTATAGACAATTTTTCTTACAAAACTAAAGAAACAGTTTTGTTGTTCTTATTGTTAATCTGAGAGAGCAGGGTTTGAATATGTTGCTGTAAGATTCTATTGTATTACTTTTATAAAAAATATTATATTTATGAGTTCTATTCCATTGTGTCACTCATCACATTGAGATCCACAGAAATGAGTGAAACTGTAAATTCTGAAACCCCACAGCCACACCACTCTGCACGAGACAGGGCAAAAGGCAGAGGTGCACGAGTTCCCCATGCCTGGGTTCAAATCTTGGCCCTACCTCGCCATTTCTCAGCTTGAGAAACTTCTTTAATGGCTCTGGATATCGCTCTCCTCATTTGTAAAAGGGAAATAATGGCTCGAATGATATCAGATTCTGGTGAGGAGTAGAAGTCAGATGTGTTAAGGAACTCACCCATACTAGACAGTCAACTATAAATAATAGTTATAATAATAACACTCATCATCATCATCATTATGACCCCAGAAAAATTCTAGCCCGACGAATTCTAGAGAAAATGAGACACATTCTTCCTACACTGTGATAACACTCAGTACAATATTTGTACACATTTGTAGACAATGAACAGACTGCCTTCAGATAGTTCATTCAAATACTTCTGCGGCAAATGATCTCTGGTCCTAATGAAAAACAAACAAACAGGATATCTGACATGAATACCGGGAAAGCATCTTTTTATTCTAATATTTTGATCCCAGGATTAAATTTGGGGACTTAATAATACTGTGTTTCTTTTTTTTTTCCAGACCCAGAAAAAAGGATTTTTCTCTAAAGAATAGAGTGTGTGCAGGGGCGCCGGCATGGCTCAGTCGTTGAGTGTCTGCCTTCGGCTCAGGTCATGATCTCAGGGTCCAGGGATTGAGGCCCGCATCAGGCTCTCTGCTTGGCAGGGAGTCTGCTTCTCCCTCTACCCCTCTCCCTGCTCATACACACTCTCTCTCTCATAAATAAATAAATAAATAAATAAATAAATAAATAAATAAATAAATATCTATAAAAAAAAAGAACAGAATTTGTGCAGAGTTAAAAACATTTCAGAGGAGGGGCGCCTGGGTGGCTCAGTGGATTAAAGCCTCTGCCTTCGGCGCAGGTCATGATCTCAGGGTCCTGGGATCGAGCCCTGCATTGGGCTCCCTGCTCAGCAGAGAGCCTGCTTCCTGTTCTCTCTCTGCCTGCCTCTCTGCCTACTCGTGATCTCTCTCTCTCTGTCAAATAAATAAATAAAAGCTTAAAAAAATTTTTCAGAGGAATAAAATGTAAATTATAATTATCTGTGTGCCTTTTTGGTGAGACTAAGTACATTTTCTTTTTCTCTTATTGCCTGCAGAAGTCACCCATGTTAGAGTGGCTGACTCTGGAATGTATTACTAGATCAGTTATAAAAATGATTAAATAAAGGGCATGATTCCCAATAAATACAAATGGCATGTATATGTATGTGTGGCATGTAAATGTCTATATTCATACTCTCTCTAGTCATATAACACCACCACAATGTAACAAATCCACGTGCTTAATTAAAACACTGGCTTATCTGCACTTAAGGGAAATAATGAAGGCTAATAATGGGCTTTTTGAAGATATAAACAGATGTTTAATATGTTTAATCTTGAGTCTGTAGAATCTGAATTCCCCTGAAGCCCCCCCCCCAACACTGCCACCATGTGTGTGTGCCTCAAAGGATTACTGGTCTGCTCATGTTTGCCTGCACCTCCTGACAATTGGTGGGAGCTGGAAATGCTTGTGGCCATTTGCTTCATTTAACTTTCCCTTCCCAGTCCCAATGCACATGCCAGGGGACATCAAACAAACACTAGGGTTTCATGATCATAGACTTCTACTTATCGTCTGTCAGCCTCTTATGTCTTCTACCCTCTGCGGTCTTGTAATTTCTGAAAATAATTGGCATTGTCCCGTCTCGTTTGACTGTTCTTTAGGGCTTCAGAGCTGGGGCTCAGTCTGGCCTTGCTATCCAGTTATTCCGATCTCAGATTTCTAGATATTTCTATTTATTTATTTCTCATGGAGATCTTCACTCACCTGGAAAACCCTGAGATTTTTTTTTTCATTTGTAGTCTCATTGTACATCATTCTGCTATTCTACTGTAGTGGTCTTGAACTCATGAGGAGTTTAAGCAACTGAGTAGTGGAAAATGTGTTCTTATAATTTTACAGAAAATTTCTATCTTCTGTTCTAGTTTTTGATCACCTAGAGATCGAGATACCATTTCAGAATATGAATGGAGAGCTAATATAATATTATTCAGAGAAGGAAACTACAGTGAATTAGAGTAAAATCCTACCTCAGTTGTTTATTAATTATTTGGCCTGAGACAAATTCTCCAGGCTTGAGAAAAATATCCTAATCTGTACAATGGGGTAATAAGAATATTAACCTTGTAGAGAAGTGATCATGAGTAGAAAAGATAATACATATGAAGTCCTGCTTTCTTTGACCCAGAGAAAGAGCTCAGCAACTAATAGCTATTATTTTGATCATCATTTTAGGGATTTTTTTGTTTGTTTTAATTTTAGCCCTTCAAGGAACTCATAACACTTTGATAGAAATTTTAGCTTTAAGCATTTTTATCTGTTGCTATTTCTAATAGCCATTAAAGTAATGACCTCCCCTCACTGTCACTAGTCCAATATTCCACTTATTTGTTTAAAAGGAAGAAATTCTAGACTCTATCTGTATACATTCTCCACAGGTCTCTATACAGCAGAAACGTCCCTTCTTAAGAAGGATTCTAGGAGTGCCTGGCTGGCTCAGTCAATAGAGCATGAACATGTGTCTCTTGACCACAGGGTCATGAGTTCAAGCTCCACGTTGGGCATAGAGATTACTTCAAAAGAAAATATTCTATATGCCTACCATACTATTATGTATTAATGGTGAAGATTGTTTTCTTTTTTCCTCAGAGTATTGTTTATATATCCACTTTCTGGTATTCTGTCTCTAGCTAAATAAACTGATGTAATGTCCATGGCATCACCAAACACGTTCCATATCCAAAAGCCTTTGGTTTCTTGCACCTGCCCAGTGGCCATGGTTCTTGTCATTATCCTTATAGGTGTAAGTTCCTAAGAGCAAAGGTGTAATTCTTTGTCAGTAAGTGTTGTCCCATAATTCTGTAAAATATAATGAAATTTATGAAGAATTATAGATATATAGTTTGGAGAATAAAGAATATCCCTTTCTAAATTTGAGTGCATTTATTACTATAATAACTTATTGAGTAGGTTTATTCATTTATTTATTTGGACCATGAAAAATGCCTATGACTAATCAGGGTTAGAAAGAATTTCCTTTTCTGGGCATGGAAACTGAAGCTCAGCAAAGACAAGTAACTTTCTTCAAAGCAAAGTAAGTATGGTAAGCAGACTAGAATCCAGGCTTTTGATGACAGATTCTGAGATGATTCTGCAGCTGTCATCTCTTACACGTTTTGATGATAAGCATTCTGTTGATCTTGGAATTGTTAGTGGATTCGTGTCAAGGCTACATTCTCACAAGTGGCCTATTCCATTCATAAGAAAAAGGGTTGAGTTGCCCTATCTTAACACTTGTGGAAATCGTCACCTTATTATGCATGGATTTCAAGCACTTTAGCTGACAATTGCTGTTCCCGGTGATAGCTGGTTAACCTGTGTGATACAGTCATGTGTCTGAAGTGCATCGAAGCATAGAACCCATATAATTGAAATTTCTGACGGAAATAATTAGAGGACAATAAGCAAAACAATATACAGATATACAATTTTTTTCCTTCTGATTTGGTTTAGCTCCAAGTGTATTTTCTGAACTACAAATAAGTATTTTAGCAAATAGGACATCTAGTTTAATGCTAATGTTTCCTTGAGCAGCTTCGATTTTGAAAATTACACAATTGTGTTGTACTTCATATTCTAAACAAAAGGGTATTAAGAAGAGAATCGTTCTCCATGCTCTTGGTCAAGACTTGAATGGAAGATGAAAAAAAAAAAAAGTAATGCTCTGAGTGGTATTATAGCTCTGCCCTACTTTGGGAACAATCAGCATCTCTTTTGTGAACCTCATTGGCATTGCTTTGCAAAAAGTCCAATTTTAAATACTCAGTAATGCTTGCAATATGCTATTTTAATTGTGTAATTTACTAAAATCTTTATTTACAAAGTGCAAAATGGGTGTGACATGGTTCCACTTCCAAGCACATTCCACAGAGAGATATTTAACAACTGTTGTGCTACCTTCCTCTGCAGCTTTCCTTGCCTTTTCTATAGTCCCCCTTCCAAGTTTCTGAGGCTAACAATCCCCACACTCATGTATTTGAGAAATTCCAACTCTCCAAAAAGGAGTTGGTATCCCTCTTGACCTCTTCTTACACTTTGGGAAATTGGAGCAAGGCGAGTCTTCAGCTGGACCCTCGGAGGTTTTCCTCCTCTCTGTCACTGATGCTTCAGAAAAGAATGAGCCATGGATTCATGAACCAAGGAGGATCTGGACCACTCAGCTCCAGTCAATTTTGGTACTAATGCAAACTTTAGCCTGTCTAGTTATCTTTCCTACATCACTTGTTAAGTAAACGTATTTTGCGAAAACACACATTCATTTTTGTAAGACATCAGCCTCTAACCCCATATCAATTAGATTTATACTGTTGAAGTTTTATCATCAGTACATCACATACTAGAAAAAAAAAGAAAGATCCTTCAGTTATCCTGGAGGGAAGCTTTAGACATTTCCTGCATTGTCTGAGATGAACTGGCCAGTTACAGGAAAATCACATCCATTAACAAAACTACAAAAGAGACCATATTAAATTGTTTTGCTTACGGGTATGCTATCTTGTTGAATTCTTTTTGATTCTGGGTTTCCTTCTGCAAAAATAATATGCTGGAAATTTGACTTGTTTGGTTCCTTTTCTCTAAAAAATGAACAGTGACAAAAGACACTAAAAATGAAGTTCAGTGATAAGCTTAGAAGGAAAAGATAATTTCTTTGGTGTCTGGACATCAGTGCACCTCAGCTAAATTCTATTATTGCAAGGAAAAATTAAATCATAAATCAAGGTATCATGGGACTATGGCAAATTTTCAAGAAGGACTAGGTTCGCCTGCTGGTTTTACCACTTGCTCCCTTGATGTGCTTGTAACTGACATCACCTTGTGACAGGTCAGTTTCTCTTGAAGCAAAATGGAGCCAATGGTGCCTGATTATCACATCATGGTGGGTGTTTGGTTTATTGAAGACTCTCAACACGTGTTCAAAGCTTCCCTGCTCCAGCACAGGTTCCATAATGTAAATAGGTGAGATTCAGTCAGTCATTCATATGCAACATTTTTATCTCTGTGAGGCCACATAAGTCAGGTGTGTCCCTACTTTTCTTCTCCTTGACTCACAGGCTATTTTTCAGAGCTGTAATGAAATAATCTGAAAATGCTTTGTAAACTAGAACATACCTTTCAAAAAATATAGTAACTCTTATTTTTCTGAAGATGTTGCATATATGAGCTCATATATGACTTTCATGATTTCTGTGAGCTGAGTAGGACAAATAATATCCTCATGTGATAGAGAAAGGAGACTCTTCAAAGCTGACGCTGTAAGATGATGGTCACTTTCATCATCAACTCTGGCTTTTGAATTTTTCAATTCTCAGGCACTCTTTTTGTTTTGTCTATTTTGCAGAACGCAAATAAAGAAGTTGTATACTGTATATAAATGTTGAATATATATGTTAGAACTTTTTTTTCCCTAGGTCAATTGCAGTTAGAGAATTAAGATCCCTCCCTCCTTGAGTTCTCACACACCCCAATGAGTTCAGGTAGTCGTCCATCAGTATTGGAGAAAACATTGCAGCAGGAGAGATAGGAGCTGGATCTGATAGTTTGACGTTTCTGAAATCTTGCTGCATTGCGGTCTCTGCTATGTTCTGGGCAACAATATTTTGCTGCTATAGGAACCAAGTAAGTATAAGCACCAAGGAATAGTAACTATGTACTTTTTTGGTGGGCTTTATCTTACCAATATCTGCAAACAGGATACATGGGTTTCTATTAGGGAGTTAAAAATTGGCTGTCTCTTTTGAGCAATTCAAAAATGACTTCCACTGGACTCCCAATGCCATTAAAAATAAACTTTGAAATAATAGGTCTTATCGAGGATGTGAAGAAAAGAGAACAACTGTGCACTGTTGGTGGGAACGTAAACTGGTGCAGCCATTACCAAAAAGCTATGCAGATTCCTCAAAAAATTAAAAGTAGAATTACCATACAATCCAGTAATTTCACACTGGGTATTTATCTGAAGGAATTGATAACACTAATCCAAAAAGACATACACACCCCTGTCATCATTGTAGCATTATTTACAATAACCATGATATGGAAGAAAGGTAAGTGTCTATTGATAGATAAGTGGATAAAGAAGATGTAATATGCATGCACACACACACACACACACACACACACACACACACACACACACACAATGGAATATTATTCAGCCGCAAAGAAGGATAAAACCTTGCTATATATGACAAGGATGGCCCTAAAAGGTATTTTGCTAAGTGAAATAAGTCAGAGAAAGACAAATAATGTATGATTTTACTTTATAAACTTATATACTTATAAACAAAACAAATGAATAAACCAACAAGCAAGAAAACAAACCAAAGGCAGAAACAGAGTGGAATCATACTGGCAAGGTTAAGTGTGGAGCAAATAAATACAGAAAACAAACTGGAGGTTGGCAGAGGGGTGGGGAGGTGGGCAAAATGGAGGGCACTAAGAGGTAAAAACTTCCAGTTATAAAATAAGTGAGTCAGAGCAATATAAAGTACAGCATAGGGAATAAGGTCAATAATATTGTGATAACTCTTGATGGTGACAGATGATAACTAAGGCTTATCATGGTGATCATACATAAATGTCAAAGTGCTATGTTGAACACCTGAAGCTAATGCAATATTATATGTGAACTGTTTGTCAATACAAATTAATTAATTAATTAAATTAACTTTGCATACCGAAAATAAATGAATAAATGCTGAAGACTACTTGATAACAACAAGGCAGATGAAGTTGCCTCTTTTTTTGATAATATCCAAAACAAAAGAATGAAAAGAAAGAAAAAAATAAAATTCTGTCTTCAAAAAAAGAGGTGTATACCCTTATCTCAGAAATCCATCCCAGGGCTCCTGGGTGCATCAGTCGGTTGGGTATCTGCCTTCAGCTCACGTCGTGATCTCAGGGTCCTGGGATCCAGTCCCATGTTGGGCTCCCTGCTCAGCAGGGAACTTGCTTCTCCCTTTTCCCACTCCCCACTTGTGCTCTCTCTCACTATCTCTTTCAAATAAATAAATAAAATCTCAAAAAAATCCATCCCATAAAAAGAAGTCCCAAATACTACACGAATTGTACCACACATTTCTGCAGAGTGGCCATGCTTGATTAGGAGGGCTAGTACACTTGAATTAAAATCCCTGCTTCATCACTGAAGAGCCATCTGAGTTTGGGAAAGTTACTTTGTCACTATCTGTACCTCAGTTTCCTTATATGCAAACTGGGTGTAATTACAGGATACCTCACGTGAATGTCGTGAAGAGTTATTGAATCTTTACTACACAGTGGTTGGGACGGTCATATAGTTAGCCCTCGAAAGTTAATGATCTTTATTATTCTTTCCTGTAGAGCAGATGAAACATGAAGTTTTCCCAGGAAGTCATAGAATTTAACAGGCAAAGCCAATGACTAGTTTAGAATAGTGAGCTTGGCGAGAGGAAGAAAGACTACAAACTGAGCACTGTTCAATGCCACAGTGTCAAGAAAGAGCAGAATGAGGAAATCTGCAGGCACATCGTCTCTGTAAGGAGCGAGCTGCTGGAATAACAAAATAGAGGAGACATTTTGTGAGTTATAAGCCTTTGCTGTTCTTGATCAGCGGAGAAAAAAAAAAAAGGCTAATGCACCACATAATGTATTCAACAAAAAGAGGGTGGGATGTGGGAAAGAGCTTCACTGTGAGAACTGGGAGACTTCCCGCTGGCACAGAGTGGAATCATACTGGCAAGGTTAAGTGTGGAGCAAATCAGCCATCCAGAGACCAAAATTTAGGTGCCTGTGACGAATGCTTTACCTAACACTATTTTCTTCACTGTCAGGCATGGAAGATATCTTCAATTAATAACTTTAGTCATTAAAATTATTTTAATTAAAGAATTTAAAATAACCAGATCATAGCAGTTTCTTCGAATATTCAAAATCTATCAACAACAGTTGATGCCAATGGACAATAAAATGAATAAACACAATGTGTAATGACAAGCCAAATCAAGTCAAAAAAAAAACAATGAATTGCTAATATATGCAATAAGGATAAACTAAAAAAGAAAACAACAAAGAAATATTAATTTTTTAATTAGTAATAACTGGTTCAAAGAGCTTTGAAATCAGCCTTGTCTGAAGATAGACGAGAAGTGGAAGGGGGAGAGGGTAGGAAGAAGGGGCAAAGAAGAGGAGAAGGAAAAGAAAAAGAAATGATATTAAGTTGGGGAGAGTTGAAACAACAAGGTTTCTAAAATGAAAGGGAGAGGGCACCTGGGTGTCTCAGTGGGTCAAAGCCTCTGCCTTTGGCTCAGGTCATGATCTCAGAGACCTGGGATTGAGGCCCGCAACAGGCTCCCTGCCCCGCAAGGAGCCTGCTTCCCCCTCTCTCTCTGCCTGCCTCTCTGCCTACTTGTGATCTCTCTCCCTCTCTGTGTCAAATAAATATAAATAAAATCTTAAAAAAAATGAAAGGGAGAAAATATCAATGAGAAACATTAAAAAAAAGTCAATGGCATCATGACCATTTTTTTTCTCCTTTACAATTATGCTGAGTAAAGCCATGACTCTGTGGACTTATAACTGGGACTGAAAGTCAACATTGCATTGTCTTGTGTGCAGCATGATGTTAAGACTATGGCCTCGAATTTGATTCTGTGCAACTCTCTTGGCTGAAAGAGGCCATAAGAAATGCAAGAGAACTCAAATGGGGTGATGTACTGAACAAGCCGCCACAAACATTTGTCAACTGCCCCCAGTCTCCCTGCAGCAGAGTGGCACGTCTCTTCCCCTCCAGCCCCCGACTTCAACACAGCTGTACTGACAGGTCTTTTCCCACTCCTGTGGTTTTTGTTTGTTGTTCAGTTTGCTTTCTCTCCAGCCAAGGGAGGTAGATCAGTCCCAAAGCAAGTACAGCCAACAAGGATTGGGGAAGTAGCATGGCAGGGGACACCGTTCTACCAATGAGAACCTCAGCCTCCCATCTTTCAGTGTCCTCCCATCCCAGTGTCCTCTGCGGGCTTGCACTCCGATGGCCCCCGGGGAAAAGTAGCTCAACAATAGCTCTGTATTAGCTTTCCCCTCTTCTCCATCTAACTCCCTTCTCTTCATTACTTCTGCTTCCAAAGATCATCTGTCTAGTAAGTTTCCAAGGCAAATCCTTGCTTCAGAGGAATTGAAACTAAAATAATGATTGTCCGGATCTATAGGTTTGGTGGTCCTGGGAGCAGTGAGTCAAAACCAGGAATCTAAAATGAGGTCTGAAATCTTGGACCTATCAATAGGTCTTCAGTGATATGGGTGTCATGAGGAAGAATCAAGTCACTGGAGGGATCCCAGAGAGGCAACCATGCCCCTTGTACAGATGAAAGCAATTTTCCAGCTTAAATAAAATTTGAAATCACTCCTGAGTAGTTTTGCAAATGGAAGAAAATGAATGCCTTCGGTTTTCCAGGAAATGTAGCAGCAGGTTCAGAATGACAAGGCAAGGTATGACATCAGCCCAGTCTCCTTCCCATAGAGAGAGGGCAGAATAAATTGAATTGCACAAAACTTCTCTGCTGTTTGAAGCAATGGAGGGATTGCTAATGGCCACTGCTTTCTGAAACAACAAATTAATGAGATTCTCTTTAAAATCCTCCCCAAAATGCCTTCAGTTTATTTTCTCATTAAACAGAGGTCTCAGAGTGGCAGCTGTGACTTTGTTGGGTTAATGATAGTTGAACATGAAAAAAAAAAAATCCAGACTTTGAGGGGATGAAAGGATGGGAGCCTGGAAGATAAAATTGTAGGCGAACAATCGTTTCTGATAATCCTTCCACCCCAGAAAGTTCAAAAATGATTTATTTCTGGCAAAATGGCTTTTAAACTTTCACTTTCTGTTCTTTCCAGCTTTCCCCCCACCCTTCTTCTTCTTTTCCTGATCTATCCAGAGCTCACTCCCCCAGGGAAAGTTTAGTTGAAGCTTTCATATCTCTGTCTTTCATGGAGGAAGTGTGAGGGGTTTTCATTTAACTCTGAGGGCAGCCAAGTTCCCTCATTACCATGTTTGCAGGTCTCTGGAGACGGGCGGGCAGCAGTGTGTCCTCGTTCTAGGGACTTTTCACATAAGCCCTTCTTAAAAACACCATGACCTTATCGGAGCTTGCTGACTTCTCCTATCCATGCCGCTAGGGTCATCAGGGCACAACAAAAGCAAATCAGCCCCAAGTGCGGAACAGCTATGAAAAATCTGAATTTTCATGACATAGAGAGATCAGACATTTTCATGTTTACCATGCTGAGACCTAAGTTTGTATAACACCATAGTTAACAAAACACTTTCTTAACCATATAGGGTAGAAATAAAAATTAACTCTACCAAGGAAGACATGGAAGATCAGAAGTTAAACATCAAGGATAAAATATCAGCATTAAAAGGGGAAAAGGGAGTCACATGATGTCATGTTTATAGTTTCTCAATATTGTTTTTCCCCAATCTCTTCTATGACTTGAAATTCTCTCAAGAAATTTATGAAAGCAGAAAGACTACTTGGAAAAATGTCTTTGTACCAGAAGTAGCCTCTAAGTTTAAGAGTCATAAAAATATATTCTGTATTTCTAATGAAAATTTATGCAAATTGAACACTGTTGCAATTATTGATTGATGATATTAAGAGCAGGCAGGCTGCCTATAACATGTTTCTTGTAAAGGACTAAAATGTTTCAATGCCAATTACAACAGAACTTTTAATAATATATTGAATAAAACTATCTTTGTTATTATTTATTTATTTATTTATTTATTCATTTATTTGACAGAGAAAGACATTGCTAGAGAGAAAATACAAGCAGGGGGAGTGGGAGAGGGAGAAGCAGGTTCCCTGCTGAGCAGGGAGCCCAATGCAGGGCTCAATCCCAGGCTCCCAGGATCCCGGGATCTGACCCAAGCCGAAGGCAGATGCCTAACAACTGAGCCACCCAGGTGCCCCTAAAACTACCATTTTAAAGAAAGATATTTGGAGATTCCAGAAAACTTTGGAAAATGGGAATGATGTCCCTCTCCCCCTCCCCCACATATATCAGTAAGCCTATTTTACCTGAGACAGACCTGGATATGAGATAATTATTTAATATATACTTGTTAATTGATTTTAAATCATTGCAGAGTAAGAGCGACGTTGTGTGTAGTATGTGAACAGTTATATGTCAGGAAACTATTCTCCTTGCTCTGGACAATAAATAACTGAATCTTAAGTTTGTCACATATTAATCGTGTTTTGGAAGAAGGGACTGGCTGCTTTCCTTCTTTAATAATTAAAATACTTAATGGCAACTGGGTGGATTAAGAAGATGATTAAACCCTTGATTGGAATACAGTGAAAAGTCATCAAACCCCTCTAATAGAAAATCAGAAGTACATCTTTTTAATATCATTTGTGGGGGGGGGGAGTCCTGAACTTGACTTTATGATTCAGCAGAGTTTAGTGAGATTTGGCGACTTAGTACATACTTGAGTTCTTCCCATAATCTATCTATTCAGGGATAATTTCTGTTTGGCTTTCAGATGTACTCTATCCTCATAGTTCAACCTGGAGGAGGAAATGCATGTCCAGTCCAGAGAGGAAGGGTGTGGATCAGCAGAATCCATGCCCTTTCTGTCTCCCCGTGTCTTGTGATTTTCTGTATCCTTGAACCTGGCTACAATTACTGGTGAATATGAGCCCGATTGGACCACCCCATCCTTTGTGTCAACCTAGATTTTCTGATTCCTGTTAAGTCTCCTTAACTAAACTCTCACCAAATACCCAGTTTGAATGAGCTATGGTTCTCTGCCTGGGATCCAGACTGAAATTGTATCATTGCCTTTCTGTGTCGTTTTTATTGCTGTGGATTGTTTCCTTTGTTTGTTTCTTTGCTTGAAGCAATGTAACATAGCTGCACAAGCACCTAACTTGTTCCAGCAGCAAGACAGCCAATCCACAGATAATTCATGTGTGATTTCAATGTGTTGGACTCTTTCCTGAATTCTGCGATAGCTAATAAAATGGATGGTGCATTGTTTCTGCCCTATTCAGGAAACAAGACAGATTGTTTAAAAAGATAAGTAACAATGCAGAACCACACATTGCAGTATGAAAGATCATGGGCTTTGGAGTCAAACATCGAAGTGATCAAATCCCTGTAATGTGACCTTCTTGTGTAGCCCGAGGCTAGCTTCTTCCTTTTCTATGCCCTCAGTAGAAGTAATAATATTAGTCTCATAGGATTGTAGCGGGAAATACATTCAATAATGTTCACGTAGGTGGCCAGAAGTGCTTGGCATGCACAGGGGAGTAGGCACGTTTCCTTCCCTCCTTGCTTCTTTCTCTTTCTAATGGAATTTATGGAAGGCAAAAAATGTAACTCAAGCTTTAGCTTGGATTGTTCAAAGACTCTCTTAGTTTTTCAGTATCTGTAAAATGGGGACATTTTACCTCCTGAAATGATGGTGGATGGCAGCTGTTGTTCACTCGGGAATGAGTGACACATGTTTAAAAGAGGCGGGAATGCACGTGAAAGGTAAGAAGGGGAGGGGAGGTGTTCAGAGCTGTGGGAGCAGCTCCATCAGGCAGATCACACAACAGCAGTGAGGAAAAGATGACAAGTGAATTGAGAAGGCAGAAGTCGCACTGATTGCAATGAATAGGAACAATGGGAGCAATAGAAATGGAGCTCATTGGGGGGATAGTTACCCACTCCCAACTGTCACCAGGGACATCCACCAGGATCAAGGGCAGCTGAAAATGGAAAGGTGGCATGGGGTAGAGGGAGGAATAGAAAAACACAACAGGAGAAAGATAAGGCCAAAGGGAAAGCAAGAACATGCTCCTGGTTTGTTGTCTCTATAGGTTCCATGGCAGTTGATATAGAAGAAAGAAATACCTGGGAAAAGCAAATGAAAAATTAGAGAATTTCAGTAAATGGAGAAAAAGAATCAACCTGACAAGGATCGGAGCCAGATGCCGAGCACAGGACCATGATGAATAGCCAAGGAACATAATCTTCAGTAACCCAAATCCGGTGTTAAGGATTTTGATATGACTCTTCAGATCAGCAGAGAGATTAGATGGATACTGGTGTTTCTTCAGGAGAAGAAATATTACACCTGCATAGGGCACCTTCTGGATGACTTTAGTGAAGGCATCATGATAATGCTTGAATGGTATACAGGGTCAAATATTGAAATGCATGAATTATTGACACTAGCCAAGAAAAAGTAAGAAGCGGAGTTGGAATGAGTATGGAAAATAAAGTGAATGGCAAGAAGACAGAGTGACACAGTCTTGGCACTACTGGGCCTTGACAAACTTTGTCAAAAGCCAGAGAGTAAATATATTAGGCTTTGTGAGTTTGATAGCTAATTTCATGTGTCAGCTTGACTGGACTAAGGGATGCTTAGATAGCTGGTGTGTTGGAGAGGGCTTTTCTGGAAGAGATGAGCCTAAAAAGAACAAAAAAAAGCAGAGGAAGGGTGGATTCCCACTCTCTCTTCTTGAGCTGGGACATCAAAGCTCCTAGTTCTCCAGATGTGGGACTCCAGAACTTACGACAATGGCCTCCTCACCCCCCACCCCTGGTTCCCAGGCCTTCTACCTCAGACTTGGAGTTATGCCATTGGCTCCCCTGGTTCCCAGGCCTTCCACCTCAGACTGGAAAACACAACCAGCTTTCTTGTTTCTCTAGTTCACAGATGGCAAATTGTGGCATTTCTTGGCTTCTATAAGTTCTCAGCCTCAATTTCTGTAAAGTCCTTTAGGAAACCAGACCGAGTCCCCAAACTGGTGCTTAATGCATGATCTCTTTGCAGAGACAGCCTCCCCCAGAAAGGTAGTCTCAGCCTCTCAGTCAGGAATTTTTCCATGAGCACTAAGTGTGCCACATGGGCCCTCTCCCTCCCTCTCAAAAAGATGAGATAATCTGAACTATAAGACCCCTTGCTTCCCCCCCCAAGGGAATGTGGCCTTTCCTAGAACAATCCCTTTCTTTTACTGTTAACTTTCTTGCCCCACTGTCTTTTTATAAAAACTTTCCATTTTGTACAACTCATCAATGTTTCCCTCTACTCATTAGATGAGTTGCTACTCCACTCATGAATTGCTCAATGAAGCCAATTAGATCTTTACATTTACTCCATTGAACTTTGCTTTTTAACAATACTAAATCAATCTGTCTAACTATCTGGCCTATTGGTCCTGTTTCTCTGGAGAACCCTGACTAACATCTTAAGCCAAGCCATATGATCTTTGTCACAACTGATGTATTTGATGTATTCCTTTTTTTAAAAGATTTTTATTTATGTATTTGAGAAGAGAGACAGAGACAGAGAGAGCATGAGCAGGGGGCAGGGCAGAAGAAGAAGCAGACTCCTCCCTGAACAAGGAGCCTGACGTGGGACTCTATCCCAGGACCCTGGGATCATGACCTGAGCTGAAGGCAGACGGACACTTAACCGACGGAGCCACCCAGGCGCTCCACCACTGTAGTGTTCTGCCATAGTTCAAAGTTCAGCTATAAATAGCATGTAAGCAAATAACTGTGACTCTGTTCTGATAACTCTTCATTTACACAAAATAGAAAGTGTGCCAGACTTGGCCTATGGGTCCCAGGTGCTGACTCCTACACAGTATTCCTCCCTCTGATGGGGAAGAGGGAGTAGAACCTCTGGCGAAAAGGACTAAAGATTATCATCAGACGGAAGAGGAGCACACACAGAGGTGAGGTGCATAGCTAGGGCGGGTTGCAGAAACACCTCCAATTCCATGTGCTATCCCACTTCATGTATAGTAGAAGATTAAGTAAAGTTTCCTCAAACATCTCCTCCACCTGCATCCCCCTCTAAGTTATGAAAGTTACTGTGGATTTCTGGAACCAAGTCAAAGCTCCCTCTCAGTTAATTCTTAGAAAAACAGCCTGCATGCTGAGGGCTTCAAGGCATGACACAAGTTTGAAATGGGGAGGATACGGTTAACTATCTGCCAAGTGTGACTTTCCTATTTCAGGATTACTCGTGCTGTCATTTTTACCAAGGAAGATAGGCGAGCTCAAGGGAGCATCTGAATAGAACATGCCGCCAGGAAAGGTGTTCCCAGGGTGAAGAATCAAGAACATTGCTGTGCCCTCGGCAGAAAGTGAATGGTATATCGTTTTCACAATGAGAAAGGCCATATATCTATGCACAATGCATGAAAGCCTGTCAGCTGGGGAAGAAGGCATCCCCACTGGCTAGCTGCACAGCCCACAATGAAAGGGGACATGGAGCAGGTGAGCTGGTCACCCCTGCCCCAGTGAATGCGGCATGGGGGGAGAGCCAGGCTTTGAAAGGCATTGCTAAGAAAACATGGGAAGAAAATAAAGAATGTGGATTTCAGGTTGTAGGTGAAGAGATTGTCGAGTGACTACATCAGTGGCCAGTGAACAATGAACAGAGCAAAGGGAATCAGGGGCAGGGGAAGGAGAAGCTAACACCTGCTGAGGAAGGAGATAAGCAGGGCCTGTTTTGGTAAAAAGGGGATTGTGTGAGAGCCACAGGAGAGGGGCATGCAGACAGAGGACCCAGAGGGAAAACAAGGGAAGACAAGGACAGAAGGAAGGGACTCCTTGTCTCTCCACTCCCAGAAGAGAGGTTTCCCAAGGAAAGCCACACGAGGAGCAAATAACCGAGAATCTGATCTCAGAGGAAATGCAACAAAGATGTCAAAGGCAGAAACATAAAGGGGAGTTCAAAGCAAGACTCCAAAGAATATTTCAATTGACAGGAAAATGTAGCAAAGCAACACTGAGAGTAGGAATGTGTACAGTGGCTGTGGGAACAAAGAACTCTGAAGTAAGAAGGGAAGGCCAGGAGATGTGAAGGGAATGAGCATCTGGTATACCGGGTTCGTGAAGCACTGGAATGCAATGTAAGTTTTGAAAGGTTTGAGGGAGACTTCTTTGTTCTGCTGGGGAGGAATGATAAAAAAACTTATCATTAACTTCAACTCCAGCACAGTTCTCTCGAAAATACTCTCCAGATGGAAGGTATTGTTGTATGTTTGAATTCAGCACTCTTGGTTCTGAACAGTAGTTTGCTCAATGGGATAGAGAGGAGTAAGTACACATAGGAAGGCAGAGAGAATATGTGTATATGCACATTCACACATCTAACATATACACATGGATATATGCACAGAGGTGCTTGTGCAAGATCATACAAATTTAGAGAATTAATTAGCAATCATGAGTACCTATTACTCAATTCATTTATTAAAAGAATTAAACAGGGGACAGCGAGGTAATGAATAAAGCAGCTACACATTGGAATCATTATTCCTGTGGCTTGGATACTCATTCATTGACATTTACAGGTGGGTCATGAAGTCATAGCGGTGCTATGGGTGATTTGTCACTGATGGGAATAAGGAACTGGGTTGTAGGTGTTATGACTACATATTGTTTCCCAAGGCAATTGAGTGTCCTTCTCTTTTGGGAACCATTACCACTGAAACTTCTTTTTTGACACATTTCTGTTGCTTTTCTTCCACTGGTACTGGCCTTCTTCACATTCAGAAGCTGAATTTATCCTACTGTTCCCAGTACCATCAGTTTTTTGTTTTGTTTTGTTTTGTTTTGTTTTGTCTTGTTTTGTTTTGTTTCCATCTGTCACTGATCCATCTACATCACCTTACAGAGGAGAAAGCTTGAACCAATCCTGGGAACAGACAGCTGCTAGGATATAAGAGGATAGGGCAGGAGCAGCAACTACTCTCCTAATTGGCATCCCATGTAAATATCACAGACATTGCCTCTCTCTTGATTCCATCCCCATAGCAACCTCAGTGAGACACTGTTGCTGTTTTGTCTTTCTTAGCTTTTGCTATGGGATTACTGTATTATCATTTAGTGTAAGAAATTACCTTCAGTTTAATATTTAGGAACAATGTAACATACAGAGGAGGCATTTTTCTTCTCAATAATTTGGGTACTGGGTCATCAATATTCCAATCTTTTTTGATTGATAAAGGAATTTACATTTTTAGTGCAGACTTTTTCAGACTGTACTTATACATCTTCTTGCTTTTTCTATTTCTGTTCAGCACTGTGCAGATTAAAAATGGCAAGACAAGAGCATCATCATGGCTCTTTTTTTTTTTTTTTTTTTAAGATTTTATTTATTTATTTGACAGAGAGAGAGAGATTACAAGTAGGCAGAGAGGCAGGCAGAGAGACAGGGAGAGGAGGAAGCAGGCTCACCGCTGAGCAGAGAGCCCGATGCGGGCCTCGATCCCAGGACGCTGAGATCATGACCTGAGCCGAAAGCAGAGGCTTTAACCCACTGAGCCACCCAGGCGCCCGGCTCTTTTTAACTTAAAGAAGAATTGTCATTGAGACTGATTGATCTTGAAACTCATCTCATCAAAGAAGCAGTAACTAAACCCCCAGAAGATGACCTTACCTTAGAAATAAGATTGGAAAAACGTTGTAAAGAATTTCTAATGTGTTACAAATGTATGACATAATGTAAGAATAGCAAATAATGTCTACTTTCCATAACTAGAGAACTGCAAAACATAAATCTTTCTAAGAAAATTCTGGGGTATTGAACAGAAGTCTTGTGGACAAATAGAAAACATTCATTCATTCATTCATTCATTCATTTAGTGTTTGCTGAACACTTACATTGTACCAGAAACTTTGGATTAAGTAGACCTTATGAGGCAGTATTTTTTCCATGATCTTTCCTTTAGAAATATAAATATATTTCTAGATATAAAATATATAAATATATTTAAAAATATAAAGGTAATTCATAACCGTAATTTAAATGTAGCCTTTTTAGGAGTATTACTATGTGAGCACATAGAGGAAGCAGCAGAAGGAAAATAAAAACCCTCAGTATAGTTTAGAAGAATCTGCCCAAAGTTAAGTTCATGTTAAAACATTGTGGTAACTGTAATGTTGACTCTTAGCCTTAGATAGAAAGTAGGTTTACTCCTAGCTCCTTAGATCACTTGTTTTGCAGTTTAAAAAATGTCTATGTAATTAAAAACATCATCCAAAAGACTTAAAGTATTTCTTTTAAAATTTTTATATGAATTTCACATCCCTAAGAGAGAAACATTTTCATAATGTAATTTTTCAAGACTTTTTTCCTCAGAGTCTAAACTGCTCCAAGTTCAAGACAATTTTCTCCCTAATCATATGAATATTTTATGTAAGTATAATATTCCATTGTATTAAGATAAATCAAGCTTGCCTCAAAAATTTAACTTTGAGCAGATTCTTCTTTGGACAATTTATCTGATATATTCTAATTCTGAGGGAATATACTTTTCTTAGGGTTCAGAATTTCACTGGATTCCTGCAAATAAAATGCAAGTAACTCATTATTCTTGCCTATAGGGAAAGGAGCAAGCAGGGATAAATGAAATCCAAGGGTAATCCCTAAAACTCATTTTAATGATTACTTTCAACTCCTTTCTTAAAGCCTCTGTGGCGAGGCTCACGACGGGCAGGAAGAGTGGTTGCCTGTGTCTGGTTTCACTCCCTCTTCCTGTTTCTGGACGCAATCTCTCTGGTGAAATGGAAGCGACGCAGGCATCACAAGAGTTAGAAAGGAAAACCTTGGGGCAGAGCACAAATATAAATTAAACCAGTCCTTCTTCACACACCTTGTTCTACTTTTATCCTATGCCTTCCCACACTGCATTATGGTTGGTTATGTGGGTGTTTGCTTAGCTCCATTGTCATTGATTTGTTAAGCAAATATTTATGATTTTCTGTGTGCCAAATACTGGGAGCCCTGAGAGAATAATGGGGATTGTCCTTATATGAGCACCTTATTTTGGTACCTTTAAGATACCCTAATAAGGGGTGGAAACTCCCGTGGGTCAACCAACAATGTGTTGGGTGAGCCTGCCCACTAGAGCAGCAAACCATGCAGAGCTCTCTTCAAGGCCCCGTGCATGCACTTCTCTTCATTCCAATGTGACTATGTTTGTCTGTGAGCAAATTTAGTTTCCTAGTTATTATTTCTGTCACCTTTCCCCTTTTGTGACAGAAGAGTACTGATGTGATGCTTTACTTTAAGAGTACTTGGGATTTGTTTTAACCAAATATGGTAAGACACAGACATGGACATGATTGTCTTGAAGGAAGAAGAATTTTATACTCGCAAATCCCTAGTCATACCATACCTCACAGGGCTATGTGGGGAAGCACGAGGGTCAGTCAAGCGGCAGAAGGAATGAGGGGGAAATGTGGGCATAGCTTTTACTGCGGTTTCCATTGGAGGGAATGGGCCAGGTAGGGTAAGTAGATTTATGATTGGCTAGTTTCAATAATTTCAGTGCACTGTAGGGGTTAGGGGCTGTCTCTGCTTGTCTCATACCTCGCCCTGAGTGATTAAGGCAGGGAAATAATGGCCTTGAGAGTGAGAGTCTCATAGGAGGTGGCGACTGATAGGGGCTCTGGGTTGTTGGTTAACCTATGAAAGGCACACTCCCAGGGAAATTGTCTCTATCTCTAGGAATAAGCTCACCTTGGGAGGGCCAGCAAGTCCCCAAGATGTGGAAGCATCAGAAAGTTTAAAAAAAATGCATGATTAATATACCCTTTTTAGATTTATGTCTACTTCCAAATTTTCTCATTACCATGAACTTCCATCCCTAGGTGAGTGCTAGCTTTTGAACTATGAGTAGATCATAGATTTCTGTGTCCCAACTCAGTTGATTTCTTCCTAGAATTATACCTGTTTATGCCAAAAATTTTTTAATGGTTTATGTTAACCTAATCATGCCCACTGACTCAGTCACACACACCCCCACACACATATACATATGTAAGTATCCCCAACACAGTACTATTAGTAAAAACAAAATCTGGGAATAACTTAAATATCATTCAAGACTAGATTGGTTAAATAAAGTATGATACATCCATATGGTGGAATTCAGCATAAAAATTTTTGAACACATTTCTGATTAATATTTGAATAATTTAAAAATACACAAAATAACAATAAAAATAAAACCCAAAATGCATACACAGCAACACCCAGTTTTAATATAAATACATAGATAAATCCCTTGTTACTTAAATGTACATATTTATCAGAAAATTATGAGAAAAAGATTCCCAAATCATATCAATCCATTTTTTTCTTTTGCCCTTTATATTTTATTCTTCTATATTTCTTTTACTCTTCTATATGGCCAAATCATATTGATCATTTTTTTCTTCATCTCCTCTATATATTTCTTTTACTGTTCTATATTCTATATTTCTCCTTCTATACTTCTTCTAAATATTCTTTACTCTTCTATATTTTTCTTCTACTCTTCTATATTTCTTTTACTCTTCTATATATATACACTTATTAATTTTATAATCAGAAAACTACATTTTACTTAACAAATAAGGGCTTTACTGTCTCGTAGAAATAGAACTAAGTCAGTCATTCAACCAATATTTTTGAGCACCTACTACATGTGGGCACTATAATAAATATTACAGAATCAATATGAACATTGAGATGTGAATTCTCATAAATAAAGAAGGCATTATAGTATCTCAGACAGTATCTTATACATATTAGGTATCCAATAAATGCTTATTTATTAATCACGGGACACATAATTGTAGGTTGACTGTGTAAATAAGGAGATAATTAAGACTTTGTCCTATTTCAAACTTCAATGCAATTGACTACTTTTCTACCTATTTCTACTCTACCACTTTTTAAAAACCTTGTAAGGAAAAAAAATTCACACAGCCACTAGAAAAATTCACTCAAAAAATTCATTAAAAAAAAAATTCATTCAAACCACACCAGCAGGTTTGAGTCTCCTCTGCCTCCAGTATTTGACTTATAACAGGATTTCTGCAGACTTCCTCCAAGTCTCCTTCCAGGAGATATGCTAGAAGATGCTACTTTATGTTGAATCTGAAGTGTGCTAGGTGGATACAGGGAACAGGGTGAGGAGAAAGAAGCTAGGAGAGGATGACCACACTTTCTGTGGGAAGAGTGGGAGCCAGGGAATCCTATCCAGGAGCAAATGTGCATCTTAAGTCAATGTCAACAGTAGCGTTCAGTTACAAAGCTCAGAGGGTTTCTATCAATAGACTCATAAGAACTGCCCATCATCCCGGATTCTCAGCCTGTTCTGGAGAAGAGTCTAATGGAACGAAGGTAAGCCTGGTCCTGAACACTGGCCTGGGGGAGGCAGCAGTTTTTCTAATTCAACCTGCTGTATGGCATCCAGGGAATTCTTTTCCCCTACTGAGTCCCAAAGCTAGTCTCCCGAAGGAGAAAAGAGAGCAGCCTTATTCTGTCTCCCATGGAGGAGCAGTGGGGCCCTTGGTGTCCAGCCTCCCCTGGCCAGGCTGGACTTAGGAACTGAGAATGGACTGAGTCCACACCTGTGGCAGTGGCACGTAGAAGTGAGATGTGAAATTCACACATTCTGGGGAGCTGTCTCTAAGGAAAAGAATGCACTATAGAGAAAATTAAGCACAAAAATGAATATTTATTTGAGAAGAACAAATAAATCAAGACAAGTCACAAATATAAAAAGGCTGGCAATCCCACGTAATTTTAAAATTCTAGAAAAATAATGGTGTATGTTTTATTAATTAACTTTATGACATCTCAGCATTATGTTTTCACTTCTTTCTTTTAATGGATAAACTTATTTTCTTCTGCATGTAAAAATACTATGATTTTGTCATATCTTTTAGAAAAAGTTGAAAGGTAGGTCAAGTTGTCTCACTATGATGGATCAAAATTTATTATGATTAATATAGCTATTGATAGCTTCTCATCATTATCCATAATATCTTTCTATATAGAAAGTAGTTATTGGTAATTCATTTTTGCTTAGATTTTAATATGATTTTAAACATTTCTTCTTTTACTTGAATTTTGATATGGTTGACAATTCTGAAAGAAACAGAAAATTAGTCTGAAAGTGAAACTACATAGGTAGCCCAAATTAGTTTTAAAGGCATAAATATGGGGCACCTGGGTGGCTCAGTCCGTTGGGCCTCTGACTCTTGGTTTCATCTCAGGTCATAATCTTAGGGTCATGAGATCGAGTCCTGACTCATTGGGCTCTGCACTCAGTGAGGAGTCTCCTTGTCCCTCCCCTTCTCCCTCTATCCCTCCCCTCCACACCCACATGTGGGTATTCACCTTCTCTCTCTCTCTCCAATAAACAAAATCTTTAAAACAGATATAAATATGCTACATTAAGCTACATACTTTAATAACAAAATTATTCTTCCACTGGGCGCCCTCCCTTGGTGAATATGGGCAGAGATTCTGTCACTGGGACTCTCATTTCTTCACTGTTCAAGCAATCTAGTGGGCCATTCCAAAAGGACGTTGAGTTTCATCAGGACAAGACGGACTGACAAACCAAGCCATGATCAGATACATGAGGAGGAAGAAAACATACAATGTTGCACACACATTTACTCATTTGTGGTACTGTTACATGTTTATGCCCCACAAACTGAGAAAAGTTGATATATTTCATTTCATGTCATTCCTATCAAATAAGAACAGTATAAGGTATGTGAGTAATTGTTCACGCAACATTGTCAAGTATATTCTGGAGAGGAGAAAGCTATTTTTTCCTAGGTATGAGTGATCACTGAACCCTCTGAATGAAAGCTTATACAGCTAATGACTAAATATGTTTCTGGGCGCCTGGGTAGCTCAGTGGGTTAAAGCCGCTGCCTTCGGCTCGGGTCGTGATCTCAGGGTCCTGGGATCGAGGCCCGCATCGGGCTCCCTGCTCAGCGGGGAGCCTGCTTCCCCCTCTCTCTCTGCCTGCCTCTCTGCCTCCTTGTGATCTCTCTCCCTCTGTGAAATAAATAAAATCTTAAAAAATAAAAATAAAAAAAAAATAAATATGTTTCCATTGTTCTATTTTGATATATTTCAAATCCTCTATTTCTTCTGCTACTCAAAAACTTCTGGTGCCTGATACCGTAAGATACTTTTATATAGTGATAGGACTGCTCCCTGTGCGCCCTAGGTCATGAGACAGTGGGCAGTTAGAATATTCTTGAATGAGATTCTTATGTTATGGTGGCTAGCAACAGCTTAACTACACATGGAAGTAGGTGTAAACCATGTTTAAAATATTCCACTGAACTCAAACTGAATATTTCTTGAGCTCAGTCATGTTGAACACAAGTTAACATTTCCCATTGTCATTCTATCATCAAGTTTAAGTACAGGCAAAGAAGAGGGGGAAAGCCATAAGTTTTCATCAGTTGCAACTATTTTACAAAATATTTTGCAAAATTTCTAAAAACATAGGGTTATGGGAGTGTATTGCCTGAATCTCTCTCCTCGAAAAGGCTCATACAAAGGAAGGCCTTGAAATTTCTATTTGTTCCCCCATGCCATTGACTGGGGGACACTGGTGGCACTAAGACAGTGACAAAATACAGAGACAAAACGAGGTTTTTATATTAGGTAGAAGGAGTATGAATTTTCTGTTTTGTTATTCCATAGAACTCAACAACTTTCCATGTTTTATCCATTTCTACTGCTGCATAACAATTTGCCACAAGCTTGACAGCTTAAAACAACATAGATTTATTATTTCACAGTTATGTTGGTCAAAAGTCCTCCACAGTTCATGTGGGTTCCCTGCTTAGGGTCTCACAAGGCCAAATCAAGGCATAGGTCAACTGGGCTCTTAGCTGGAGGGTCTGGGAAAGATCCTGCTTCCAGGCTCATTCAGGTTGTTGGCAGAATCCAATAATCAGCAGCTGTAGATCTGAGGTCCCAGTTTCCCTGCTAGTTCTCAGCCCTGGGTCCACTTTCCTCCTAAGGGCCTCCTGCATACCTTCTCATGTGACCTTTTCCAACTTCAGACCAACAGCATGCGGTGTTCTTGTTCTTTGTGTATTTCTGACTTCTTTCTCAGCTCCTTCTGTCCCCAGCCATGGGACACTCCCAGATGTGAAAGGCTCTATGATTAGATCAGGAATTCCAAGATAATCTCCCTACCTCAGGGTCAAGTAAGACTCAAGACTCATAATTATGGAAAAGATATTTTATTATATTCACTGGTTCTGGTGATTTAGGTGTATATAATAACTTCAGAAATGGAGAAGAAATACACTTTTTCCCCTTGAGCTGATCTAATCTGGTATGACTAAATTATTTTAGTTTAGGTGAATAAACTTAGTATGAACCAATAATTTAAAAATTCTCATTAGGTAACATTTTTCAGTATCTTTTTTCTTTTCTTTCTTTCTTTTCTTTCTTTCTTTCTTTCTTTCTTTCTTTCTTTCTTTCTTTCTTTCTCTTATTTTTGAGTATAGTTGACACACAATGTTACATTAGTTTCAGGTGTGCAACTTTCTAATAAAATGCACTCTTTTGAGGTCCCCCTCCCCCCTTCTCCTTTCCACGATGTCAACCAATGTTACAGGGAGAGTGTAGCTTGAACTCATAGTGCTTGGTACCTGGTTGTTCTGCTAGCCAAGACTGATGAAGCCCTGAGTTCTGGAAATGCCTCCCTGCCACATGTTCCCTGTCCTCACCTTTCCTCTCTTCTCTCTTCCCTTTTCTGTTCCCGTCCTTTGCTCTTCTTCCCCTCTGCTCATCTCCTTTCCTCAGCCTTCTGCACTCTGGAGACCCTGCTTAAGCCCTTGCTGGTATGGTAGAACACCTTGATTTGAGTAGTATCTTCTGAGACATGGAGGTTGACCCGATCAAATGCACCTCCCACTGTGGGAATATCTGCCCCAAGGGAGGGAGACCGAGGCCAACACTGGACTGCCCACTGTATTGTGCCATGTGCCCTGTTGTCACACAACTAACCTGAGCCTAAAGAGGAAACAGAATCTGTCTTTCACCTCCTTTGCTCTCTGTTTGAAGTACCTTCTGGCACATTCAACCTGGAACACAGGGACTCTGCCTTCTGTCCATCACATCCACTTTCCTTATGGTCAGGCTTTAGGGGGGATTGGGAGTCTAAGAAATCAGGGCAGAGTTTCTCAACAGCAGTACTGTTGATATTTGGGCTAAATAATGATTTATTGTTGGGCTGTCCTCTGCCGTGGAAGATTCTCAGCAGCATCCCTGGCCTCTTCCCAGCAGATGCCAGCAGCCCACCCCTTCCATCCTAGTTGAAAGAACTACATCTATCTCTAAGGCATGGCCAGATGTCCCCTAGGGGGCTAAATCATCCCCACTTAAAAAACACCATTTTAAAGGTAAAGGTAACTAAAATGAGTGGATTAAAAATATTTATACCCGCTATGCTTCCCATTTTCAGGTTTAAATTTTTTAAAAGATTTTACTGATTTGAGAGAGAGAGAGAGAGAGAGAGAGAGAGAGAGAGAGAAAGGGAGAGAGAGAGAGAGCATAAGCAGCGGGGGAAGGGGCAGAGGGAGAGAGAGAAGCAGACTCTCCCCTGGGCAGGGAGCCCGATGTGGGGCTTGATCCCAAGATCATGATTGGAGCAGAAGACAGATGCTTAGCAGACTCAGGTACCCCCAATTTCAGGTTTAAAAAAAATGTTTGCCAAAAGTCAAGCAGGTCTGAAAGAGCAAAACAGGGAGTCAGAGCCATGTCTGCCTTCAAATCCTATTTCCATGGTCAGTGGACAACCATACCATCCACTCGTCATCTAGGTCACACCAGATGACCTTCAGGCAACCTTAGCATTACAGAAACCTAGAGGGAAGAATTCTCCACTTGGCTGAAGAGAGAAACAAGAACAAGTTATCCAAGCTGACAACTTTTTTTGAGGACTGTCCATTCCTGTGAAGATCACATCAGTGTCTCCGATGGAAATGTCCTCCAGAGAAAGGGAAGTCAGAGAGGATGTCGGGAGCCCTTAGAATCGCAGCATGCCTGATTATAGGAGACCCAAGAACAGCCAGTGAATCAAGAGGCCCTTCATTTCCCAGAACTGTGAGGGAAAGTTGGCCTGCCCTGACGGGTGCATGAAGCCTGAGATGAACCTTAGACACAACACTTGTCATCTCTTCTGCAGCAACAACAACATGTCCAACAGAATGCTCTCATTCTTTCAGAAAGCATTTTCTGAATGGACTTTAATGCCAGAAACTTGAAATGTGGCCTCACAGCAAGGGTATGACATTATCTCTCCATCATTCCCAAAGCCCAACACAGGACCAGGCAGGGAGTAGGGAGGAATGGCAAACTTTGATGGAATGAATTCATGCTGGCCTGGTGTCAGCTCCTCTGACTTTGTTAGTAGCCTCCCAGGACAGCCTGCAGCAAGATGTTTGCCTTCCTTTTTTTTCAACTTTCTCCTTTTCAGAAAACGAATGTGTCAGGTTTGGCCTATGGTGACCATTGACTGAGAGGTGGAATGTTCCATCTGTGGGCAAGTAAACGTGTTCTCACAGGAGTGACAAGCTGGCAATGCTGTTTGAAGAGCAAACGTGTGGGAAAGGCTGGGCCTTCGCTGGAGAGCTGGATCTGTGGAGAAGCACCTGTGAATGTGAAATCTGGCCCTGAAATTATACAGATTTGGGTCCCAGGGACAGCTTCATGGCCAAGTCACTTCGCTTCCCTTCAGCGTAGTATTTTCTTGGCAAAATGGGTAGAGTCATCTTTAACCTCAAGTACTGTTGCAAAACACTTGAATTAGTGAACCTATCTAAGGCCACTGGCATACTTTTAAGCTCTACACATTCTTCAGTCATTGACTTTCTTTTCCGAGCTCCCCCTATCAATAAAGCATTTAAATCACCTAATTAAAGGTTTTGCTTATATCGTGATGAAAAGAAGACATTAAAGCTTCCTTGAGATAAATTTGATATTTTATTATCCTTGGCTTGTCACATTCCTTAATTAATTACTCTCTCACACTGGCCTTGAAGTAAGCCAAATCTGAATTATGCCTCTGCGAAATAGCCCCTGGGCTTCGAAGTGGATCAAGGGGAGTGGAAATGGACAACGGCACTCCAGAAGCCAGAAAGAGGGTTCCTGTTGACCTCCAGCTCTACCGCTAGCCCTATGACCTTGGGCTACTTGCTCCCAATGTCTGGTCCATGGTATCATCTCCAGGGAGATGATAGTCATGTTACCTACATCCCTTAGAACTGGAAAGGATGAAGCGAGTTAATACAAGGGAAGCCCTTTAATAGTGACTGGGTTGTAAGAATATTCCTCAAATATTTGTTCTTCTCATTTGTGAAGACTAAGGGATTACTCGTTTTTCTTGCTGTCATAGGAGTGAAGACCAGCTTTCTTTGTCATTTCACCTGTAGCCACACGTACGCACCGCACATGCCCTCCGGGAGTGTGGTGGCTTGTGTACCTACGAGGCACCAAGCCCTCTTCCACAGATCCTCACAGTAGGCTTTCCTCGAGTGTCACATCATAGATCTAATTCAGGAATGCAAATAGTTGTCAACTTTCACGCCACTGCTGAACAATTGTCCAGAGTTCCTAGACTGCTGTTTTATGAGGCTTCCAAGACATGTCCCTGTTGGCTGGGACCGCAGTCCTGGGATGGACCAAGAACGTCCTCCATGAACAAAATAAGAAGCAGTGAGGGCTATATATTTTCCATCTATGAACTTGTGAGAGACTGGGGCGTGAGAGACAATGCTTCTTAAAATTTTACAGCTGGAAAGAGATCCTAAATAATGTCCTATGTGAAACTATCTTTGTTAGACTTTGGAACCGCATTTAACTTTCTGTAAGGCTCCCAGGACAGTGTGCAGGGGCAGGGAATGAGGAGGAGCTCACCCAGGTGCAGGTGATAATGGTGCATTTTGTGATGAACAATACATAAAATGATCTAAAATTCGGTCTCCTTTTTATTTTCACTATGCTCTGGCAATTTTAAGCGATGTCCGTAAAAACCAACCGACCAACCAACAAACCAACCCTTCTTCCTAAAACAATATTTGATCTAAATTTTAAACAAGTACTATGTGTACCGTGAAGTGTTTCATAATATATACTTAAGCCCCAAATGAACACGCTGTTAATATCTACCCTTTAATAATCATTGTATTCTACTGGAAGTTCACGTGGAAAATTTCCAGTTATAAATGGGCCCCTGACACCCGGGGACTCGGCTACACATGTTCAAACTAAGCAGTAAGGGCCAGAAGCTAAGAAACAGTTCGGAATTGGGCAGGCTTGTCTCCAGTGTGGACTGGATTTTCCACTGCTGCTGCACTTCTGTATTTAGAGAGAGAACTGAAAAAATCAATGATAACACACCAATTGTAAAGAAGAAATGGGTCTTGAGCTGCTTCAATTCTGTCATTCTAGTGCAAATCATTCTGTGAACTGGGAGGAATTCACAGTTTGGGGAGCATTTTTTTTTCATTTCCCTTCCCCCTTTTTATGAAGAAAGGTAATTAAAATGATAAATCTAGTACTTTTTCACAATATTAATTATATTCTGCCACCACTATGCAAGCAAATTTTTTCTGATTATTATTTTTATTTTCTAATTTTCATGACCAATACTGAAAATCACCTGGTTTTAGAGAGGAGGAGAATGCTAGAAACTTCTACTTCAAATGTCAAGTACACTTGATGTGGTACTGCGTTTGGAATGTCCTTCTGCCCTCACTACCACCCCAGACTGCCCGTTTATTGGGGAAAGACTATTTGGTAACTGCTGACTATAACATTTTCCCCATCTATATTATTATGCCTTTAAGCGAGCCACTTTTCAGTTATAAAAATGGCCCTGAATTTTATAGAAATGAGCCCTATTTGCTTTTGACAGCCTTACCATCATTCTTTCATATTAAACTATAAAAGTAACTCCCATGTTAATTTGCACAGAGCTAAGATACATTTTTTGCCAATATGTAATTTTTGTTATTAACCATAATAATCATCCATCAAAGACAACAATGTGCTAAGACTTAACATAATAAATTTTCCTTACATTTAAGAGTTTACATTTAAAATAGATATAATAGAGGCATACAGATGGTGAGGAGAACGGTGCCAAATGTTGCTCTCTCATAGGGAAAATGACTTTCAAAAAATGCATGCAGAAAGTACATGAATATATAACATAACTATGAAGTCATGCAACTGATTATTTAATGTCATAGGACATAATTATCTAAATGTGGTCTCAGCAAAAGAAAGCTCTTTGGGGGCTGTTTACATATGGCCATGACATTGCCTTTTCTCATATAGTTTTTGGAACTCATCTTTGGAATGGGAAAAGTCTGTGCTTGATTAATTCTTATATGTTTTGATGTATGTTCTTGTGATTTATCAGATGTGGCTCCATTCAGACGGATTTGTTCTCTCAACTAGGCTGTAAGTTTTAAAGGAAGAATCTAAGTTCAGTAAATCCATGGCACATTTTTGAACTACTAAATGTTGAAAACTCATGATTGCAATGGGATATAGAACAAATATGTGACTTAGGTCAATAGTTTCTCAACTTCCGGTTTTGTGATGGAATGACCATGTTGACGGTAAATGAATTTTCGTTGCAACTAGTGCTAATACTTTATGCCTAACTATAAGCCCATCCACTCTTTTGGACTCCCCAGCAGTGAAAGTAGGATGCTCTGATTCCACAGCAGAGAGGCTCCCCTCTGCCTCACTGCAACCAGCGAAGACAGATTTGCTGGGATCTGAATAGTCAAGCTGCGGACGTGAAGAAGCAGGGGCTGCACTGGTGATGGTCCATATTTTCTCAGCTTCACCAAAACCTTAATTTCTGATTTAAGAAGCTTCTGCTGTGCACCAGGAGTTGTTCAGGGGACTGCATGCAATTCGGTTCCACACATGTTCATGAAGTGTGTAATCTGCAAGAGCGATTGAGAGTTTCCAGTAGGATTAAAGCATATGGCAAAGTACGATTTTAGGAGGTACCCTTTTACTAGACACGCCTGCTGTGTGGGTGAAGTGTGAGGGAAAGTGAAATTGAGGACCTGGGGAGGAGAAACATTCAGCTGACCTGTGTGATCTGGCTCAGGAAGTAAATCTGGGGTCAGGCGCTTCCCTCAGCTTGGTGACCAGACTTTGGAGAGGCTCTTAGGAGATGTCAGACTTTGAGAAGACTGTATTCTGCCTGAGATCATGAAGAATACAATTGGGCATACTCCCTCCTCATCATTGCCTTTCCACAGCACTGTGTGCCTGCATTTTTCTTTTTAAGATTTTATTTATTTATTTGAGAGAGAGAGTGAGAGAGAGAGCACAAGTGAGGTGAGGGGCAGAGAGAGAAGCAGACTTCCCCGCTGAGCAGGGAGCCCAGTGTGGGGCTTGATCCCAGGACCTGGGGATCATGACCTGAGACAAAGGCAGACGTTTAACCCACTGAGCCACCCGGGTACCCCTGTGTACTTGTATGTCGTGTGTTGATGGGCTGCATTGCAATCAGGTTTCCCTATAAACACAGGTTCCGGGTGCCTTATTCCAAACATGGCTGGGATTGAAAACCAGGAAGATGTACTTTACAAAGCTCCCTGAGTGAGTCTTGTGAATATTAAGTTTTGCTTTGAAATATATTTTTAATGTATATACACATCATTTGGCACAAATACATGGCTGAAATCATCACAAATGCTGTCTGCAGTCTTTACTTGCAAACTTTTTTTCTGTGTTTGCTTTTCTGCCTCATCCTTATTTGGATAAGTTATATTAATCACCTTGGAGGTATTCTTCTATATTTTTCATCACTCTTGTGTATATACACACCCACATAAACACAAATATACAAGCACTAGCTTTAATACCCTGCGTGGTTATGCATGCATATAAAGCATTATAAGCTTCTAAAAGGGAATCATATTATATACAATTTTCTGCATCTTTCTTCCCTCAGCCAACAATACTTCCTTGAAATCACTAAGTTAACTGATATAATTGTAATTTACTATATAGTAGCTACAGAATGTCATTGTGTAGATATAAAATAATTCCTTCAACTATTTCTCTATAATGGGTATTTATTTGTTTTAGGCTGCTCTGTATAATACTGCAATAAATACTGCTATCTTGTATATCATTGTTATGGACTCTATTGATAAATTCCTTGAAGCAGAAGAGCTGGGTCAAATTATTTGCCTATTTTTTTAATGTTAATAGCATCACCAGATTTCTTTTCAAAAAATAAGTGTGGCCACTCACATTTCAATTAGAAATGTTTAAATGTGAATTTCAGTAATTTCTCTAACAACAATAGATCTTAAGTCTTTTAAACATTTGTAATTTCTGATACTAAATATTTGCAATATTATTTTACTTCTCAGATTTCTGACTAGCATTGAGTTTAAGCAAATTTTTTCCACTTTGGTAACCATTTGGATTTCCTTTTCTGTGAAGTGTCCGCTTATATCTTTTGACCAATTATTGGACATTTATGATCATTTTAGTTTTTTATTATAAAAGTTTTACAATGACTAACTTACAAGTTTTATTATAGGTTGCTATTGGTGGTGGTAATGGTGGTGGTAGTGTGTGTGTGTGTTTTCTAACAAAAATTTCTATTTTATTTTATTTATTTGACAGAGAGGGGTTGGGGAGAGAGCACCAGCAGGGGGAGCAGCAAAGGGAGAGGGAAAAGCAGGCTCCCTACTGAGCAGGGAGCCCGATGTGGGACTCGATCCCAGGACCCTGGGATCATGACCTGAGCCGAAGGCAGATGCTTAACCGACTGAGCCACCCAGGTGCCCCACTAACGCAAATTTCTAGAAGCACAATTGGTTAGTGAAAGTAGATGTATTTTTTAGGTCTTTTGACACAAAATTGTCCTTTGGTCATTAGTTTACACACATATTTGCCATGTACAAGAAGGCACATGTCTGTTCCCATAATCTGTGCCAGTTTGATAGTTTAAAAATGGGATTTCATTTTTCTAGCTTATATTTCTTACTTTTAATTTACTAGTGATATTTATAATTTTGTTTTATTTATTAGCTATTGATATTCTGTCTTATGTCTACTTCATACATCAAAAATTCTCACCAGTCTCCATATTAAATATAGTATCTATCTACATGTTAGAGAGACATAATAGATTGGAATTCTGAAATATGATTGCCTACATATACTATAAAGTGTAACCACTTTAATTGTTCTCTGACAGTGGGAACACTAGTGAGTTCTTTTCTTTGTTCATTTGTTTGTAACTGAGCTAGAAAAGTGGATCTCCAGACTTCTAGTGTGTTTCTAAAACATCAGGTGGCTAGTTTAGCTTTTTCCTTTTGCTTTAAATGAGCTATATTTGAGCTAGGGTGTGGGGGGTGACATGGGGTGGTCAGACCGGCTTCACTGTGGAAGAACTTTAAAGATCTAAAGAAGAGGGCGCCTGGGTGGCTCAGTTGGTTAAGAAACTGCCTTTGGCTCAGGTCATGGTCCCAGAGTCCCAGATCAAGTCCCGCATCAGGCTCCCAGCTCCTTGGGGAGTCTGCTTATCTCTCTGACCTTCTCCCCTTTCGTGCTCTCGCTCTCTCTGTCAAATAAATAAATAAAATCTTTTTTAAAAAATCTAAAAAAGAAATTAATTAATTAATTTAGCAAGAGCTAAAAGAGAGGTTGAAGCTTTATGCATCTGTTTCAAACTAAGTCCTGTTCACTAATTCATCATCAGCTTAAATTTGGAGGCTGCAGAAGCAGTTGCCTTAGAATCTTGATTTGAGAAACATGACGAGGTCCCCTAATCCCACCAGGTGAACCCTTTAGGCAAAGAATAGGATGAATAGTTACGTGTCGTTCTTCCCCCCGGGATTTGGTGGTGTTTTCACTATTTAATCACACGTTTTTAGTGACCTTGCTGCAGAGATTGCCCACATTGTTCCTTATTAGATATGGGGGGGGATGTCAATTTCACGACTGTGATGCTCTAATTTTAACCCAGACAAAACCAGGAAATGAGACTCCAGGTGAGTCACAGATGGACAGCCCGAGGGGGTGGGCAGAACCTTCCCAGAATGTTGGTGCAGGGCCTTCTGTCTGACTGTGCATATGTGAGCATCAGCTTGGCTGTCATACCAGCTGTTAGAGTCTGTCCTCCTTCCTTGCCGATTACCTCCCTCAGAGCGTGTCCAGCCAGAAGAGCATATGGTCTAGACGCCACTTGATTCAACTGCTATCATTTCCAGATACACATTTGACTCTCTCCCCAGAGGGGTGTCCCTCCTCAGTGTTCCCATGGTGCCTCGTACCTAATTACATCACACTTTTTACCACACTGAGCAGTAGCATGTGTCTGTCTTCTCATCTGGGCTGCCAGCTACTTCAGTGCAGAACTTTCTTTCATCTCTGTACTCTGTTGACCAAGAAGACATCAAGGCTCTCAAACAAACAAAAGCATTTATTTGGGGTCTTAGGGATTGCAACGTGCAAGACACGGAGTGGGTGAAATCGAAAGCCTGTTCTGAATTTCAAGCAGAGCGCAGGCTTTTAAAGGCAAAACCTACCAAGTTACGTAACTTATTTTGAAAAGAGTTATGATTGGTGCTGACAGAGTTAGACTCTCTAATACACCACTGGCAATTTAGCTAACAGATGTTACAGGATCTCTATTTCAGTCCAAAGTAGAAAGAAAGATGTATTCCAGAAGGTGGTGGAGTTGCAATCGACAAGTTGCAATTGACAAATGCCAAAAGAGTTCATGGTGTTCTAAGAACTGAAACAGGAGACATGCATAGGTCAGTATCCTGCTTGTTCAATATCGTCCGGACCCTATTTTGAATGACTCTCTTAGCAAAGCTTACTGCACTTTGCGATCTTCTTTCATAACCCTCAAGCCTAGCGCGGTGTTTGCCCACACAGTAAGCACTGTAATGAGATGTGTTTGAATTAATAAATGATTAAGACATACAAGAACAAATGAATACAGTTTTTCATTTTACCAAATCTTATATAAGGCTTTGGGCTCCCACCCAGCAAATTGAGTTTTTTTGTTTTGTTTTGTTTTGTTTTGTTTAGAAATGATATGCTGTGTTTTCAAGATCAGGCTCCCTGGGAAGATGACTCTGAGGTGGAGATTAACGTGCAGAAAGTTTATAGGAGAAAGGTCCTCAGATTAACGCTTGGGGAGGAAGTGAATGCAGGAGCAAGGAGTGGAGGGAAAAAGTCTGTGCTGAAGTCACAGAGACTGGGCCACTTCTTCAGGGATTTCTGCATATTATGGGCTTGCAAAGCTGCCCCCAGTTGGGCCATCCATCCAGGCCTGCACACACCCACAGAGACTAGTCCTTGGACGTCGGGCACATAATAACCTCTCAATAAGTGCTTATTGAACCATAAAATCCTAAAGAGAAAATAGAGTGACTAGCTTATCGATTTGGGAAATCCTCTTATGTAAGGACTGTTGAGAGAATTGTTAAGCAAGCCGAGACTCTTCCCCGGCTCAATTCAAGGCTGTCACATGCCGATCTGGGGTAGCATGTCATTGTCGCAGCCCTGGTCGCTGCGTCTCACCTGAGGCCAGGATCAGAATGTCACAGCTGACGTCCCTTGACATTCCCTCTAGCACACCACAGCTCTGCTTCCTCGTCTCACTTTTAAAAGGGAGCAGCTGCTTTGTCAAGCATCTGGCTTCTCCTATGTGCCTTTTGTCATCCTGTCGTGAGGCCCTGATCAGGAGAAGAGCCACTCAGCAGGAAAATTCACCGCATCGTAAATTCATAATCCATTTTTCTCCATATGCTCTGACCAACTTATGATGTTCGTAATTAAAACTTTATGCAGACTTACGGCTACTGAGACAGGTTGATTCAGTGCCGGTTGTAGAACATCATAAATCACTGCAGCTTATTGTATAATTGGGCCCTAATAATTATTCCATCAACGTTAAGCGGGTTGGCACTGGGCAAAATCTCAAGGCAGACAGACACACTCTTCTCTCCAAGCTCCTGCATCACTACGGCATGCCCTTGGAACACCAGCCTTGGCCCGACTGCCTTTACCTGGCTTTGTTTGTGGTTCCCCAGTCTTCTTTAGTATGAAATTCTGCCCCATGTTTCCAGGCACCATTAAATCCCACTTCCGCCGGGTGCCTGGGTGGTTCAGTGGGTTAAGCCTCTGTCTTCTGCTCAGGTCATGATCTCAGGGTCCTGGGATGGAGCCCCGCTCGGGCTCTCTGCCCCTCGGGGAGCCTGCTTCCTCCCCTCTCTCTCTACCTGCCTCTCTGCCTGTTTGTGATCTCTCTCTCTCTGTCAAATAAATAAATAAAATCTTAAAAAAAAAATCACACTTCCGCCAAGAAACCGGCTCAGCAGATTCCGCCTTCTGGGAAACCGAGTCCTGCTCCCTCTGGGAACAGCAACATGCATGTGGATGCTTGCTCCTAACTGATTCCTCTGGGGGTGCACTCTGTAGATGGTCTCCAGAGGCCCGTCTTTGTAAACTCGTCTTCAATCCCTGCTCTTCCTTGACCATGCCTGAAGTGGTCTCTTTCCCATTTCTTCTGAAATAGGAAGCTCTATGTCTTGAAGAACAGGCATGGACGGGGCTTGATGCCAGGTAGTTCTTTGACCCATTAGGTGTGAAACTCTGGATGTTACTTAAAATCCCAATCACAGTGTTCTTTAGCTACACAACAGAGATTATGCAAATACGGTAGATTTACCTCTTGGCTTTTAACTCTGTGAATTTGCACGAGTGACTTCAGTTCTTTGAATCTCACTTTTCTTAGCTATAATTTGGAGAAAATAATATGTACCTTAAAGTCTTTCTGTCTTCCTAGTGGGGATTAGAACGAAGTAACACATGTAAAGTTCTTATCATCAAGTATGGGTTCAATAATTGTCCTAATTCCCTTTTTCCTCTTACCTGTTTAAATTTGAGTGAGTGATAATGGGTTGTTTATGTTAATTTAAGAGTGACTGCTCCTGGAGGGTTCATGGCCCTGGAAAGGTCAAGAGGTGGAAAAATATGTTAATACTTTTGGTATCTTTTGTCTCTCTTTGATTTGTTCAATATAGAATACTGTTACAGTGAAACAACCAAAGCAAAATATTCTGAAGACAGTTTGTTTGTTTGTTTGTTTTTTTAAAGATTTTATTTATTTATTTGACACAGAGCGAGAGAGAGATTACAAGTAGGCAGAGAGACAGCAGAGAGAGAGGAGGAAGCAGGCTCCCTGCTGAGCAGAGAGCCGGATGCGGGGCTCAATCCCAGGACGCTGTGATCATGACCTGAGCCGAAGGCAGAAGCTTTAACCCACTGAGCCACCCAGGCGCCCTGAAGACAGTTTTAATACCCATCAAACCACTGGAGAACTGATATCTTCTAACTTTGTTGTTAAAGGATTTATATATAATTTGAATGGACTGGTTTTTAATAATTGCAGATAGGACTCTGTGTGGAGAACATTTGAAACTTCAAGGGGACAGCCTCTGTGTGATCCTCCTCATAGCATTCAGATCTCGACTTCCACCTGCTGCTCTGTTAGCTGATGTGCACACTCACCTGTCCTGTTAGAAAGCAGAGTACAAACCTTGTTTATGGTTTTAAGTACTGGGACTTGTTGTTCCTTAAGAAATCAGTCTCTAAATACCAATCACTAATGAGTATTTAGAACAACACTTAATGCCAAAGTAAGTTCAGCAATTAAAAAAAAATTACTGAGTTAGTTAAATTTCAGATAATTATTTATTATCAACCAGAAAATGATGTGCACTTTTTAAATAAAATAGTGAATCAGAAAACAAGCTTTAGATTAACACAGACTCTGGTTCTATAAAAAAATCCAGGGCGCCTGGGTGGCTCAGTGGGTTAAAGCCTCTGCCTTCGGCTCAGGTCATGATCTCAGGGTCCTGGGACCGAGGCCCGCATCGGGCTCCCTGCTCAGTGGGGAGCCTGCTTCCCCCCCCTCTCTCTCTGCCTGCTCTCTGCCTCCTTGTGATCTCTCTCCCTCTGTGAAATAAATAAATAAAATCTTAAAAAAAATCCATTATTACTGTTATTAAATCTTTCATTGTGACTATTATTTATAGAGGTTTATTCTTTCTTCCTTCTGACATTTCACTTATGTTCAGACTCTTATTATTTTAGCTAGGTTTTTGCTCAAATATCACTTTTTCATTAAGGTCAGCCCTAAAGAAACCTATTTAGGGTTGCAAACCTCTGCCTTGATTCTGGTATTTCCCATCTTTTTGTTCTGCTTGATTTTAACCTATAGCCTTTATCACCATCTAGAAAAATAATCCGCTATGTAGTCTACTTATGTATTTGTGGTTTATCTCTCCCAATTAGAATATAAATTTCTACCCTAGGGATTTTTGTCTGGCTCGTTAACTGCAATGCCCCAATATAGAGAACAGTACTAGGCAAAAAAAGTAGTCAGTCAATTCATAATTAGATGATTTTTTAAAAATTAANGATCATGACCTGAGCCGAAAGCAGAGGCATTAACCCACTGAGCCACCCAGGCGCCCATAATTAGATGATTTTTTAAAAATTAATCTTTACTATGGAGCTGAAGATGCCTTCTTCAAATAGTTGGCCACACTGAGGTAGGCAGAATAGAGGAGCGTGGGATATTTTCAGGAGGAACAAAAAACGGGGAACAGAGTCTGACACCAGACAGAATCTGTGGCCATTAACCAAACTTGAGATAGCTCGTTGCTCGAGCCCATAACATGCATGCACATAAAGCCCCAGTCAGCCCGAAATCAGATTGCCGACACAGAGCACGCGTAATGCTAGGCAGCAGTTTTAGAAACCCCCGCCTATTCCCCAGGACCTCCCATGAATAGTTCAGGGCCAAGTCATGACTACCCTTAAAAAGCAGAATCCCACGTCTATCCTGCATGACTCAACTCATTGTGGAAGCGCAAACACGATTCAGCTCCTCTGTGGGCACCCACACTTCTGAGGCGTGTCGTGTCCCTCTCCCATTGCAAGAAAGTTTCTTCCGCTACACTTGCCTCTGATTCTTCCTTGACCTCTTTCTCTGGCTAGGTCAAGAACCGGGCACTGGCTGGTGGTTGAGATCTCAGTGCCTGAAAATTCCTCCAGTCTCTGGTACCAAAAGGAGATGGTTTGCACACTTAACAAAATGCATTTATAATAAATACCATTATCATTCACTCATGGCTATCTATATTGGAAAGAAAATTTTTTGATTCAAAATATTTATTTTTTTATTTCTCATCCTCTTACCAAAGAAGACATGTTAACTTCTTGCTCAGCTTGGCAGAGAAGAGTGAGGGTGAGTCAAGAATTATTCAAATGAGAAACTTTAAAGAATTTCTGGATTGAGTCTTTCAGAGTTATGCGGTTTGAAAGATTTAGCTGAATTCTACTGGACATAGATAGTAACTTTTAGAGTCTAGAAGGAGAACCTCTCCCCTACCCCAGGGGAAGAGGAGGTAATGACACCAGCTAGAGATTTTCCCTGGTGTGAGCAAAACCTAAGGCTGTCTTTCATGTGCAGGTATTTCTCCTTTTCTTTTCTATTAACTGCCTAATCTGTTTTTTGGGGTTTTTTCTTTGAAGATTTTTTGCTGTTGTTATTTATTTGACAGNTTATTTGACAGAGAGAGATAAGCAGGCAGAGGGGCAGGCAGAAGGGGAGGGGGAAGCAAGCCAACTCCCCCCTGGCCAGAGAGCCCAACATGAAGCTTGACGTGGGGCTTGATCCCAGGGCCCTGGGACAATGACCTGAGCCAAAAGCAGACCCTTAATAGACTGAGTTACCTGGTTGCCCCTTGACTACCTAATTTGAAGACCTCTTCTTTCTTTTCCTTCTCAAATAGCTGACACAATGAAACTGACCTAGCTACACACATTGCTACCACACACTGCCTCTGAAAGGGACCGTCAATTTGAAAGGCACCACGAGGATCATGAAAACACATCTGGGGTGGGTAGTGGAAGGTAACTTTTTTCCAGTTACATGAATCCAGGAACCAGAGAGATCCTATGAATGTAAGAGTAGCAGCAGGGAAATGATAATGCCTGTATCCATTTGGGAGTGAGTACTTTGCTTAGATGCTTCCTTATTCTTCTTCGTCNTCCTATGAATGTAAGAGTAGCAGCAGGGAAATGATAATGCCTGTATCCATTTGGGAGTGAGTGCTTTGCTTAGATGCTTCCTTATTCTTCTTCATCTCTTTTTTTTTTTAATGCTGACTGTGCAAAACACATTTTTGCACAGATGATCCCAGTAGGCTTTAAGAATTCAAGTGTGTAATCTCTGTTTGGCCAGATGGAAAACTGTTTCTCTAGGAGAAAAATCATGAAAGCTTAGCAAATTCATTGAGATGCTCCAGGTTGAAACTGAGGGACCAGCGAGGTCCTTACAGATGAGACCACAGATGTCCCCACTTAGCTCTCCAGTGTAGGAGACCACCAAGGGCCTGGGGGCCAATGACATGATGAAGTAATACTGTTGATGGACCTGGAGAGTTCTCCAATATGCTTCACGAGCACCTGTAGTGTAGGTGGCTGCTCAAGGATTAGGGGATTTATAGTGCTAACACATTTCATAAAGCCAAGTTCCAAAAACAAATAAAATGAAATGTCAAGTCTTTTGAGTTATCTTCTGTTTTTATTTATCTATGTCTTATAGCTCTATTATTCCAGCTCTTTCATCTCTATGTGCTTCAGTGATCTACTCTGATTCCACTAGAATTTCCTGGGTGCCAATATGTTCAAGGAATAGCACTAGCTGTCCTGTGGGGGAGGGGCATGGAAAATCCCAGGTGATCCAGACATGACCCCAGAAGTGAGGGTTGTGACGGCTACTTGAAGGTGACTCTAAATAACACTGTGTTGTAATATAATTCAACAAATGCTATAAAAATGTAGAATAAGAAAAACAATTCTACTGAGTGAATTGAGGAAAAAACAGGCAGGATTTTGACAGGTAGACTTGAGAAAGAGACATTTCAAGGCATAGTCATTGGTTCTTTGCTTAAATGATATTAAGAACAATTATGG
>LNAC01000094.1:399209-448963 GCA_002007465.1 Ailurus styani | reverse complement strand
GCCTCTGCTTTCGGCTCAGGTCATGATCTCAGGGTCCTGGGATCGAGGCCCGCATCGGGCTCCCTGCTCAGCGGGGAGCCTGCTTCCCCCTCTCTCTCTCTGCCTGCCTCTCTGCCTCCTTGTGATCTCTCTCCCTCTGTGAAATAAATAAATAAAATCTTTAAAAAAATAAAAAATAAATAAAAAAAATTAAGAACAATTATGGATGTGTTATGCTTTACATCTCACTAGATCTGTGGTTCTTCTCCCCAGATTCTCTTTTCTATGTCACTGATACAGTTTGTAATTACTTTCAGTGTTATTTTCTTTTTATCACAAACCCTAGCTATAATACTAGGTGCAGTGTACTAGTAAAGCATTAATTCATATTTCCCAAATACGTTTTACCTTTAACTAAAATGAGTAGGGGGAGCAAAGATGAGCAAGCCTGTACAAATTGATAAGAAGTTATCAGGTGTTCTGTGACAATAAATAACTCCAAAAGTATCACTCTCTATGCTCCTTCAGCTAGTTACAGGTCTGTAATTAGCACAGTATTTGTTCATCCCTCATAATAACCTCCTTCAATCCTTCTTTAACTTCGGTTAATTGCTTTAATCATCTCTCCAGTTTCACGAGATGTATTCTTTTACATTTAAGTCACCTGCACACCAAAATACTCTGGGTGTTTTTAAAATAATGTGTTGATTGGATATTTAAANGTTCATCCCTCATAATAACCTCCTTCAATCCTTCTTTAACTTCGGTTAATTGCTTTAATCATATCTCCAGTTTCACGAGATGTATTCTTTTACATTTAAGTCAACTGCACACCAAAATACTCTGGGTGTTTTTAAAATAATGTGTTGATTGGATATTTAAGCTTTATAATTAAAATGGCATCTGCATTTTTCTAATTAATTTGGGGGCATTAATACAATGCAATTGGTGTTAGATTGTGTGATATATGGTCAGATAGATGCCATGGAAACAAACATTTGGTTCATTGGATGTATATAAATGGGTCCTATGGAAATGCAACTGGTGTTGAAGCTAAAATATTGGTGAGTTTTTGGATAATTGCAATCGTCATCATTTATTAAATACTTGCTGTATGCTACACATATCTTTAATCTTTACAATAACTTGTTTGGTTGGTTATTTTTCTAATTGTACACAGGAAGCCTGAGAATCTAGGACAAGTTATGAACCTTGCACAATGTCACCAACATAGAACATTAAGTGACAAGAGCAAAAATCCCAAACCAGAACTATATGACTAAAAATATCTTTCCCTGTCTCCCTCAGTATATCACTATGGTAGGCAAAATATGGTGCCAAAAAATATCCATGTCCTAATCTCTCAAACCTGTGAATATATTACATGGCCAGGAGGAATTATGGTTGCAGACAGAACTAACATTGCTAATCATCTGATGTTAAACTAAAGAGATTACCTTGGGCAATCTTGGCAGCCCCAATATAATCATAGGTGCCCCTTAAATAGGGGAAAAGAAAGCAGAAGAATCAGAATCAGGCAGATGTATCATGAGAAAAGTTCACCTGGTTATTACTGGCTTTGAATGTGCAAGATGACCTTGAACGATAAGAAATGTGGGCAATCTCTAGAAGTTGGAAAAGGCAAGAAAAGGAATCTTCACCTAGATCCAGAAAGGAATCAAGCCCTACCAACACCTTGATTTTGGCACAGCGAGACACATTTCTGACTTTGGACCTCCAGAACTGTAAGATATGAAATTTGTGTTGTTTTAACCTACTTAGTTTATGGTAGTTTGTTACAGCAGCAAGACCAACTAACCAACTAACCCTTTGCCTCTCCAGTGATACTGGAGACATTGCATGTGTGTGTGTGTGTCTGATAGAAAGCCAGCATGTTACAGAGGAATACCATTGAAAGTAAATTGAAATTCATCTAAAAGAAGATGGTGGGCCTAGTGAAAAGCAAGAGCAAGAGAAAGTCTGGAATTGAAAGATGCAGCTATAACTCCAATGCCATGAGCCTTAATTATAGTAAGTGGTGAACAAATATTGCTTAATGGCTAAATAAAATGATCAATGAATGAAAGACCTGCAGACCAGTGATTTATATTTCATCAACCTTACAGAAATACAATTGCGAGTTTTAAAGTTGGAGATGATGTCCCATTGTTTTAATTTGAATTTCTTTGATTATTAAGTTGAAAGTCTTTCATATGCTTATTAGTTATTTGTCTATTCTTTTTTGTGAATTAACATTCAACTACTGGGAAATTAAGGTCTCTCTTTAATTTCAATTTTGTAAGCTCTTTAGAAAGTATAGTTATTAACCTTACATTTGGCAAAAAGTTTTTTGCAAATATAATTTTCCAGTTTGGTGATTATCTTTTAAATATGCTTATAATACCTTGGAAGCACAGACTTACTAAATATTTTGCAATCAAATCTGTTGGGTTTCACCCTGGTGACTTCTTCCATTATTTTAAAACTGTAATCACTCTGGAATTAGAATAATATGTGAAGATGAAAATTTATTACTTTTTTTAGAATAATTGACAACAGTTACAGTATCATTTGCTAAATAATCTTCCCCTTCCCTGTTACTTTATTGTGATGCTTTATTTAAGATCCTTCAATTCATTTGATGTATTCTTGTTTTTTTTTAAAGCCAACTATTTTAGTTCATAGGCCTGTTTCTTTATTCTGTGTCATCATTTTACCATGCTTAAATGTATTACAGCTTTATAGCATGTTTTAATGTTATTTATAGTTGCAACTGAATTCTCAAGCCCCATCATATCAACCTTGCTTTAAAAATATAATTTTAGCTGTTCAACCAGTTTAATCTCTTAATATTCCACATAAACATGAGAGTTTGTGGGGATTTTTTGGGTAATATTTAATATTTAATTAGTTTAAAAGTATAGGTGAACTTCTAAGGATTGGTCATTATTACAACCTTGTTCTTCTTCTCAAGAAAAATGGTATGACTTTCCATTTATTCAAGTTTTCTTATTTGGCTCTGGTTAGGTATGTATAATTAATATTTGATCCTTCACTGTCACCTCGTGAAGTAGCTTAAAGTTAGGTATTTCAATTTAAAAGTCATCTTGGGAATTGTTTATTGCATCTTTTAATTAGTTATTGCTGTGTATATGAAAATTATTACCTTTTGTATATTTATCTTAGGCGGGACACTTTGCAGAGATGGGTTATTAATTTTCATCATTTGTAAGATGAAAATCTTGATTGTTTACTTCTAAGAGTAAACTCTTTTTGTCTTTTTCAAAAACTTATGCCAATTGTTTCTTTTTCATGTTTTACTTCAATGACTACCATTTCTATATTGGCACTAAAAACCTATGAAAATAATGGCCATCTTTCTTTTACTGCTTACTTCTCTTACTTATAAGAATACTTTATTGTTGCATTATTAAATCTACTGTTGTCTATTAGCTAAAACTCTTTTAGTGATTCTTCTATTGCTAATACATTAAATAAGGTGATGTCATGAATAGGTACTCAAATTACATTGAATTTTACATCTGGCAAGTATCTTATAACTGACAATTATCCATTGATATGATATTTGATCAAAAGTTATTTAAGGTTCTTTGGTCATTGCTTTATTAATTGTGATCTTACAAACATAGTTCTTTTTTATTTCCCTAACAATTCGGGGTCTTCATTAGAAACTTCCATTGTTGCATTCTAGGTGTGAATAGCAGATCCTTCCAAAATGGACTGTATATGCCTTTACTCTTCAAGTTCTTTCATCTTCCATAAGTTGTTTGTATATCCATGATAGTTCTTTTTGCACTTGTATTTTTTAAAAAGATTTATTTATTTGTGAGAGAGAGGGAGCATAAGTCTGGGAGGGGCAGAGGGAGAGAGAGAGAATCCTCAAGCAGATCCCCCACTGAGCATGGAGCCCAATGCAGGACTCAATCCCAGGACCCCAAGCTTATGACTTGAGCCAAAATCAAGAGCCTGACAATCAACCTACTGAGCCATCCAGGTGCCCCTCTTTCTGCACTTTTAGATAGTATTTTTTTTCCTGGTATAGGTAGGCCTAAAAGTTTTCCTGTTCCATTTCTCAAACAAAAGTGCAAGGGTTCTTTGAAAGCAGTTCTACCACTGATTCAAAAGGAAGGAAGGAGTGGAATGAGGGAAAGATGCAGACGAAAGCAGAAGGCAAGGAGACACAGAGGGGAGCAGGAAGCTAGAAACGATAAGAATGGACTTAAAGGCAGTATTCAGAAGCGTGGTAGATGAATTAATCTTTACCATGTTCAATCTTTTCACATATTATCTTATTTAATCTTCTTAAGATTAGTAAAGAAACAGAGGTTTAGTGAGGCTGAATAGCTTACCTAAAATTCATGTAGCTTTTATCTTAAGCTTTACCAGCAGGATGCAAACACTATAAAATGATTTTCTACACCCACTCTCTCTTTTAAATAGTTCAGTGGGACTAGTGTTTCCCCTGCCCTGTTAGATGAATATTCAGAATCTCATGACTTTCTTGGTTCCTTCAGGGAATAGGAAACCCTGGGGTCAGTTTTAAATCATAAACCTATTTCAGATGACAAATTAGGATGTCCCATCCCCTGTAATCATTAACATTTCCCTCCCCCTGGCAGAGCCTCAGGCAGGTGGGAATGAACACCCAGAGAAGGACAGCCAGCCTCTCTTTTCTTACAGCTCTATGTCCTAACCCTTACCCATTACCTGTTAGCTGTACACTCCCTATGTCTGGCAGAACTTTAAGGCTAACTCTTCCTTATTTGGGTGCTTCCAAAATTGGGACGTGGGTCTCTGGTATTTCCTCCCACCTCAGTTGCTGGTGATCTCTCCTGGAGATTTTTTAAAGCCTCAGAACATTGTTGATAGTTTAGCAGGTGCTTTGCAAGACTACTGCAGTGACTAGGAACTCAGTAGCCTTGCCTGCACTTCTTCCTGCAAGGGCAGGCCCACTGGTTAGGTCCTAAACTGATTCATGCTAGTTCTGTTTTTTTTTTTTTTTGGTTGGGATTCAATTCCACTCTCAACTCTCAACTGCAGGGCAGACTTATTAATGTAGAAAACTCACTGATTAATCTTTTTGAGGATATACTCATCGGGTTTGAGAGGAGGAATCTTTGCCTCCCAAACTTCCACTTTATGGGATCATGGAACTCACAGCAGAGACTGCTCCAGGCAAATCCATTCCTCCCCACCTCACCAATCCACTCTTTTCCTAATCTTGTAATACTCCCATGAGGTCTGGGGGTGCTTCAGAGTCATATCACTTGGGTGGTCTGTTTCACAACGTACTTTCATATTGCATGTCTGCCACATTAGGATCTCAGGGGAAGTTTTCACTTCAACATTGTCCAGTCCACATATTCTTCGAGGTGGACACAGATTTCAAAGTCAAGTTTCACCACCTCCCAAGACTTCTTTGGTTGTCTTAAATCATACTTATGAGTTTAAAACTCTTGCATGTGGAATAGATTTTCATAAACGTTTCTTTCTTGATACACTCATTGTGGTGTTGGGGGAAGTTACAGAAAATGTGATGCCTGGATGTATTCTCTGCTACAGCTGTAATAAGTCGAGTCATGTCTCTATGCCTGACATTTGTGAGAAAATATGTCAAGCTCCATGCTAGACTCTGGGAAAATTCAAAATGGAAGAAAAAGCCATTATTTTACTATTTTGGGGGGACATTAATTATCCTTTTGCCAACTGAAAAAAAATAAAAGAAACCAACCCTTATTTGGAGCTAGCAAATTGATATGTATGAAATAGGTTGGACTGGAGGAGAGAAGTGTTTTATGTCACAGATGCTAAAAAATATGTTCCTTTATTTATTTAAAGTTGAGGTCCATTTTTTAAAAAAATGTTATAATATTTATCTGCTTCAGGATTAGAATTAAAATTACAGAACATTTTCCCTCAAGACATCCTTCTTAGAAATTAAACTGCATGAACGAAGTGAATTCATTTTCTCATCATATTTGTATTTCACTGAAACTCAATTGTCATTTCACTCTCTTTCTTTGTAGAATATCTGAAAAGTCTCCTTTAGTCCATTTTTCCTCTCAACTGCATTGATTTTCACACTTGAGCCATATTTTTCTTTTTTAATAAATTTCTCTCCACTGCACTCACAGATAAATCAATGACTTCTTCCTTCAGAAATCAATGGTACACATGGTTGAAAAATTAACTTTTTTTTTTTCATTGGCAGGTGTCATTGGCTTGACGTGGAATCTGCTTTGGATGAAAATTTCCTTTAGGGTCTTAAAAGGTAGAAATTAGTTTTAAGTAAAATAAAGCCCTGGACCTCTGGGAGCTAGTGACCTCAAACAAGGTAGATAGTGTCGCTGAATCTCTAAAGCTTCATGCATGAAAGAAGCATCTCAGAGCCATTGTCTGAAGGGCAGGCTACTGATCTCTTTCCAAAGGCTCAGGCTAAAGCAGTTTCTACATCCCATAAACATGCAAATAATTCATAAGAGACTCTTAACTATAGGAAACAAACTGAGGGTTGCTGAAGGGGAGGTGCGTGGGGGATGAACTGGGTGATGGGCATTAAAGAGGGCACGTGATGTAATGAGCACTGGATGTTATATGCAACTGATAAATAACTGAATTCTACATCTGAAAAGAATGATATACTATATGTTAATTAATTGAATTTAAGTAAAATAATATTTTTAAAAATGCACATAATTCATTTGACTAGGGAATCTTAAGCGTCTTTGGTCTTGATGAGATTCCCGTAGGCTTGAAGGAAAGATCAGGTACTTTGTTTCGAACAAGAAGCCTGAATCCATATATCTTGATTTGAATTCTTCTGCTCTTGCCTAAAGTTTTAGTATTTATTTTCTGCTACTCTTCCTTGTGAATATTAATCCCTGCTTCCTGAGAAAGAAAGGCCAGGTCCGTGCAACATGGGGAAGGAGCACTTGGGCCTGGAAGGTCTCATGCTTCGTGTGTCTGCAATCATTTTGCCTTTGGAGAGAGTTAATGTTCTGAAGAACATGGACAGCCTAAAGGCCATGAAAATTGGAAGTGAAAGATGGTGCTAAAAATCTGGGAGTATGAGAGACATTGATGTTGAATCAACAGGTACAGATGAAATCATCCAGAGAAAGTGTACATAGGAGAACAGATTAGAGGAAGGAAGGAAGGAGAAGGATATGGGGAGACACACAATCTCTTGAATCTTACCTGTTGTGCTTCCTGCTTGATCTGGAAGCCCAGCAACACCAAACATCAAAGTGGTTCCTCTACGTTCTAGGTGTGGTTCTTTGCTTGTTGCTCCTTTGTTCATGCTGTCCCCTTTCCTACAATGCCTCTCTCCTTCCTCTCTTGGCTCACCTTAACATTATTTTTTATTCTTCCTACAGGAAGTCTTCCATAAAAACCTTTCTCCAGTTAAGCGAGCCATTTCCGCCTGAGGTTCCAAAATAATTTCTTCTCTTTGATTACTTCTGGGCGCTTTCTGCACAGCTGCAGCCGCCCCTCAGTAGCTGTGGGATCCGTGGGATCAGCGGAGAAAACTAGAAAAGCTAGGGGTTAGTGTTGGGAAGACTGGATATCCACATGCAGAACCTTATCTCACGCATTTACAAAAACCTCTCAAAATGGATTTCAGGCTTAACTGTAAGACCTGAAAAAGTAAAACTGCTAGAAAAAAAAAATGGAAGGAAAATGCTGCTTGACTTTGGTTTGGGCAATGATGTTTTTGGATATGGCCCCCAAAACACAAACAATAAAACCAAAAATAAACAAGTAGGATTGTATCAAATTACAAAAGCTTCTGTACAGCTAAGGAAACAATCAGAAGAATAAAAAAGCCACTTACAAAATGGGAGAAAATAGTAGCAAAGAAAATATCTGATAAAGGGTTAATATCCAAGATATATAAGGAACTCAACTCAATAGCAAAAATTAAAAAAAAACCCAACCTATTAAAAAATGAATAAAAGTCCTGAATAAATAATTTTTAAAGATGTATTTGTTTATTTTTTTTATTCTTTGCCCCAGGGGTACAGGTCTGTGAATCATCAGGTTTGCAATGACGTGGATGGAACTGGAGGGTATTATGCTGAGCGAAATAAGTCAATCAGAGAAAGAAAATTATCATATGATCTCTCTGATATGAGGAACTTGAGAGGCAGGGTGGGGGGTTGTGGGGGGTAAGGAGGGAAAAATAATGAAACAAGATGGGATGGGGAAGGAGACAAACCATAAGAGACTCCTAATCTCATAGGGTGGATGTATTTGTTTATTAGAGAGCGTGCACACAATTGCACACGCACACACACATTTGTTAAGAGCAAATATTATCAAAAAAGCAAAAAACAGCAAGTGTTGGAGAGGATGTGGAGAAAAAGGAGCTCTTTTACACTGTTAGTAAGAATGTAAATTGGTATAGCATAATAGCTGTAAACAACTGGAAAACCATATAGAGATTCCTTTAAAAATTGAAAACAGAAGTACCATACAATTCAAAGATCCTGCATCTGAGTATATATGCAAAGGTAATGAAATCAGTATCTCAAAGAGATCTCTGCATTCCCATATTCATTGAAGCATTATTGACAATATCCAAGATATGAAAACCACCAAAATGTCTATCAGTGCATGAATGAATAGGAAGTTGTAGTATATATACAAAAGGGAATACTATTCATGTCTAAAAAGAAGGAAATCCTAACATTTTTGACAATACAGGTGAATCTGGAGGACATTCTGTTTAGTGAAATAATCTTGACACAAAAAGCAAATACTGTGTGACCTCAATTATATGTGTGATCTGAAATAGACAACTGCACGGAAGCAAAGAATAGAATGGTGGGTTCCAGTGGGGATGGAGAATGTAGGGAGATGTTGGTCAAAGGATTTCATCAAAGGGTTTTGTGTTGGTCAAAATTTCAGTTATGTGAGATAAATACATTTGGAGATCTAATGTACAGCATGGTGACTATAATTAAAAATATAATGTTGTATATTTGATGTATTTGCAAAAAAGAGAAGATCTTAAGTACTCCCACCGCATACTAAGAGATAACTACGTGAAGTGATAGACATGTTAATTAGCTTGACTGTACGGATCATTTCACAATGTATGTATATATATCAAAACATCAATTTGTGCACCTAAATATGTAAAATTTTATTTTCCAATTATAGTTCAGTAAAACAAACAAAAAAGTTACAGTGAACTCCTTCACACCCTTAATCCAACTTCCCTTTAATGTTAGCATCTTATATCATCACAAGACAATCATGAAAACCAGGAAATTAACATTGATGCAGTACTACTAACATTACTATGTATATCTTAAATAACACAATTGAGGACTTCTTTATATAATAATAGGTCACTTGGATATTCTTTTTGTGAAGACTTCTCAGGTCATTGGCCAATTTTTCTATTGGGTTGCTGCTTCTTTCTTCTAATGAAATTTGTAGTTTCCTTGTAATCCTTATTCCATGAGAATTTTTGTCAAAATAGTTATATATTAAATTCACTTAAAATAACAATGATTAACCCATACATGTTAACACAATTGATATATTTAATGAAAAATACCTGTAGTTTGAAATACAAAAATAAATGTAAAACTTGACATTGTACATTTTTCGAGTCTCTTTAATGTCTGGCTTAACAGGAGACGATTGAATTCACATACCTGCTTCTTGGTTCAATTTATTGTATTATGTTTTCTTATCTGTCTTATATTTGTTAATGACAGTACATCAAAGTGGATTCGGCCATTATTGATCGATGGGCATTAATTTTCTTTCCAGTTTTCTAGGGTTTTGTTTTGATTTGTTTTTACCACCATGAATATGTTTCAATAAACATTCTTTTTCTTTTTAAAACCTTTTTTTTTTTTTTGAGAGAGAGAGAGAGCGAGAGCGTGCACATGCAGGAGAGGAGAGGCTGAGAGAGAGAGGGAGAAAGAATTTTAAGCAGGCTCCACGCCCAGTGCAGAGTCCAACAGAGGGCTCGATCTCACAACCCTGAGATCATGACCTGAGGTGAAACAAAGAGTCAGAAAGTTAACCAGCTGAGACACCAGGTGCCCCTCTTGTGCTTTTTTAAAAGGGAGGAGGAGGGGGGAAGAAGGAGGAGGAGGAGGGGAGGAAGGGGGAAGAGGGTGAAAGGAGGAAGGAGAAAGAGGGGGAAGAGAGGACATCAAAGACTGATTAGCTTTCAATATTTAAAAACACATTATTGGCATCACAATGCTACTTGGCATCATTAGAATTTATGCCACAATAACTGAAGCCCAGCTCAAATGTTACACTTTTAGACAGCTTTGTAAGTGACACCTTTCCGAGTTTCATCATCTCCCTAACAAGCCACTTCCCCAAATAATAAGTTGGGGACAATGGAGGAGAAAGAGAAAGTAAACACAATGACGTCAATTACAGACTCTCATCCCAGGGCCTGTCATCTCATGATCTTATTTTCTTCTTCTTGCCTCTGGGCACCATGTAACTTCGACTCCCCACCTATTATCACGGGGGACTTAACAAGTTCCCTAGGTGTTTTGGCACTAAAGTATTCGCATTCTGCATGAGGCGAACCCTGATTCTATTGAAATCCTCAGTCTCCATTCTAGCCATATACTAATCATAAAAAGGAGCCTAAGGAGTAAAAATCATAGCGTGGGATAAAAGGAGGTGACAAAAGTACTAAGTGGGAATAAAAATGGAAGAGAAATATGGCCTCTAGCCTGTCACACCGATTCCTAATATACACCCCCATCCATTCAACATTGTGTCAGACTCACTGAGTCTCTGTCTGTCTCTCCCATGAACCATGACTTCCTTTAGGTCAGGCAGCACCTTCATTATTACTTCTTGTGTGCCTAGCTTCTAGCACGGAGTGTGATCCAATATAAACGTTTTTTGTTTAATGTGTTTGTTCGGAAACAGATAAATTGTCTTCGTGTGTATTCACTGAATACATACATACTGAGCTGAGACAGTGTTTTATCAGTTTAGGCTACATCAAAGAAACAGATTCCCATCCTGTGGAGCTTTCACTCTATCAGGAAGGAGGTAGATACTAATTAAGAAACATAAACATAAATAAATCATATGATTCAGTAAAAGGTGGTTATTGTGGGGAAAAAAGAAAAAGTATAGCAATGTCAACAGAATTGACAACAGGCAGGGTCTAGCAGATTGCACTGTTGAAAAGGGAATTCAAGGTGGGGCTTGTTGTATAGATGAGATTTCATCAGAAATTGGAAGAAGGGAGGCATTGGGATGGGGAGGGCTCACCGTGCTCACAAAGGAGCAAGGAGGCTGGCATTCTTGGAGTGGAGAGAGCTAGGGGGAGAGCAGCTGGAAAGGTCAAAGTGTGAGTCACGTGGCGGCTCCTTGGCAAGTGGGGTGGGTTTTGAATCCAAGTATAAAGTGAAGAGTTGACAGGAGCGACATTCTACATTTTAAAAGGTTCTCGCTTACATGGTAAAAGAATCCATCTGAATTCTGTGCAGTAGAGAGAGAGGAAAGAAGCAGTGATCGCCATTAGAAGGCTCATGACCTCATTCAGTTGGGCGATGGGTAGTAGGTAGTTCAGACAAGGTGGTGGCAATGGAGGTGGGGAGAGGGATTCAAATGTTAGCTGGGTTTGATGGCAGAGTCTGTAGGATTCTCTGAGGAAGATTCTTCGCTTGACCCAACTTTAGTCAGGCCTCTGCACTTTCCTAGGCCCAGCTGTACACTTCCTTGTAAAATCCAGGTTTGTTTGTTTGTTTGTTTTTTAAGATTTTATTTATTTATTTGACAGAGAGAGAGATCACAAGTAGACAGAGAGGCAGGCAGGACAAGAGAGAGAGGGGAAAGCAGGCTCTCTGCTGAGCAGGGAGCCTGATGCGGAGCTCAATCCAAGGACCCTGGGATCATGACCTGAGCCGAAGGTAGGGGCTTAACCCACTGAGCCATCCAGGTGCCCCATAAAATCCAGTTTTAACATGAACCCACCCAATCATGCTTGCTATCTGATCAGTATTCCTCACTCCCCAGCCTTGGTGTCCTGTAAAACTGGTCTGCTTTCAGCAGAAATCCTATTAGGTTGGTTCACCCAGAATTCTTCCTAGATTTCATGTCTCTTCTCGGGAATTTTTCCATCCACTGACTCCCACACTTCTGGGCGAGAAATCCCCTCTTGTCTCTGGTGTATTTGAAATGGAGCCCAGGTCTATTCTGGGGGCACTTTCCCCCAATTGCAATTGTCCTGAATGAATTCTCCTTCACCACTTTAACTTCTGTCTGCCTCTGGCTTTCTTTGGCATCCCCAGTGGGCTGGACTTGGGGTGCATGGAGGGGAAAGGTCCAAGGTTTCTGGATCAAGTGAAAGGAGAGATGGAGTAGTTATCAAGTGAAAACCAGAAAATTCAGGTGAACCAGGCATAAGTTTAAGATAACTAAAGCACATAACTTTTTTTTTTGTTTCTGGTGGATTTTATTCACTTCTCATCTCTTTGCTTTTCCAATTGCTACCCAGAAGGCTGTCCCATCTGTCACTGTTATTTATCAGTTGTCCAAACAAAATGTGTTTTTAGATTTGAGGCTTTTGAAATATGTCTAGGAGGGATGTAATCAACTTACTCTGGCTGTAATTAGGAATGTCATCTGGAGAATCACATCCAGCTACATTTTTAGGTATATCTTAACTGGCCATCACCATTAACTGTACACGAAAATAGTTATAAACGTTAAGATTAATGAATGGTTATTGCTAACAGACAAGACACCATGATATATACTTATGGAAGATATCAGCAACCATGTACAATTACAACATTTTTTTTCAACATGAGAACGTAGAGAATCCTTGGGGCACAATAATTATTACCTCATTTTTTCTCCTGACATAGTGATTTTAGGACTACCTAGGTGAAAATACTTCTAAATAGAACAAATTCTATAATATACCATTAACCAGCTATCAAATATATGATGTCTGGATTCTCTATGAGTTTATTCCTCTTATTACTTATGCCATTTCACGAACGTGCCAACTAGGAAGGAAATAAACTGCCTGTCTCTAACAAACTCACATAATATAAGGGCAGTGAGAAAAAAAAAAGCCACCTGATTATTTTATCAGTTTCTGAAATCCAGAGTATCAAGGTAGACTCTACAATAAATCACTGGAATGAAATGAGATGCAGCTAGGATGGATGCTTTTTAAATTTGTTGCTTGGAAATTTGAGCAGCCTGCGGAATATGTGAGTGGGAGGTAACCATCAGAAAGTGACCTGAAGTAGCTGGAATTTGCTTGGCAGGAAAGAAAAAAAAATGTATTAAGTGAGTAAAATAAATCGAGACCTCTTTAAAAATCATCTGTTATTACTCTCTCATTGTACAGTCGAGGAGATTAAGATCCCAAGAAAGAGTCATTCAGCCGGTGGGGTAAAAACTGAGCCCACTCTGGGACACCTGGGTAGCTCAGTGGGTTAGTGGCTGCCTTCAGCTCAGGTCATGATCCCAGGGTCCTGGGTTCGAGTCCCACATCAGGCTCCCTGCTCCGAAGGGAGACTGTTTCTCCCTCTGTGCCTCCCCCGGCTTGTGCTCATTCTCTCTCTCTCTCTCTCTCTCTCTCTCTCGATCTCTCTCTCTCTCTCTGACAGATATGTAAATAAAATCTTAAAAAAAAACAACAACAACAAAACAACCTGAGGTCCCCCGCAGTAACCAGTATTGCCTCATTGCATTAAGGACTAAATAACCATGATATTGGAGCACAATGGGTCCGAAAGAACATGAAGAACAGTGGATTCATGTAGTGTGTGAGTCATGGTGTGTTAAGCCCTGAAGTATCAATAATCAAGCAGCAGGTGTGCAAAGCATTTTCTCCTTTCAGAGAGGACATCCCCAGGAAGGACAAAGGGTAACCCTGGCCGGTGTCATCCTAAACCTGATAATGGCAGAGATGGGAGTCCTATCATGGAACGCTTTAATCAGGACAGTTCTGGTTCCCTAGACTGCTCATAATAAACATCCTTGGGACTGATTTATTCCTGGACCATTGCTCCTTGGAGAGTGACACAAAAACTAGTAACTGAGCACAAAATTAAATGTTTCATGACCAAGATGACTCTCTCTTTTCTGTATAAAAAAGTGGAGCTAGGGATATTACCTAAAACTTCCTCTACGAGGGGGAACTCATGTGCTAATCTGGGCTGACTGTATCCAATGCAACAAGACCTGGGACCTCTGCACTGTCTGTGTCTCGTGGTTACTCGATGCTGGAAATTTTTACTGCGGCTTGCTGGTAGATCAGCTCTCTAACTCACAGGAGTCTGATTTGACAATCCAATCTCTTCTGTTATCTCAAACGCTTCGTGGAATGTCATTGGTGATATGGAAGAAATATCCATCCACAATACAAAGAAAGTAGAAAACAAAAAGGAAGCAGGCGAAGAAACCAAAGCAAAGATAAATGGTACAAGAGCTGAGGTCCTGAATTATTTTGATCCTTCCATGAAATTCGGAAGTTCTCAGTATCAGTGGCATGGTATGATGGGTCGGGAGCTTGAGAGCATAGGAAAAGATGCCCACTACTATCAAACATGATCATTCAATGCTCAGTTTATTAATGACGATGCCTGTTAAAGGATATTCTCCTAAAAATTAGGAGATACTTCAGGACTTGTGAATTAATTAATTAAGAGAGTGGGAGCAGGGCGAGGGCAGAGGGAGAGAGAAATTCTCTCCCTGACATGGGGCTCAATCTCACAACCCTGAGATCATAACCTGAGTGGAAATCAGTAGTCGGTTGCTTAACCGACTGAGCCACCCAGGCACCCCAGGACTTGTAAATTTAATAAAATAAATATCTTTAGATATCTAAGGATTGCTTATAAACACTTTGGATCAAGTTTACCGAATTATTTCATTATAATGACAAATTAAATATACTTTTTTTATTAAAAGGACATCAAACACACGTTAGTGCAATTTCATTTATGAGAATTGTATTAACATACTTAAATGGGGGTGTCTGGGTGGCTCAGTGGGTTAAGTTCTGCCTTCGGCTCAGGTCATGATCTCAGGGTCCTGGGATCGAGCCTCGTGTCAGGCTGCCTGCTCAGCGGGGAGCCTGCTTCCTCCTCTCGCTCTGCCTGCCTCTGTGCCTACTTGTACCCTCTCTCTCTCTCTGTCAAATAAATAAAATAAATTGAAAAAAAACCATACTTAAATGGTTATAAAAGTGTCTAGATGGTAAGTCTAAGACACCTTATTTTTTATGCCTTTTTTCTTATTTTTACTTTTATTTTTATATCTTATTTGAGTTATCTTTCTAAACTACTTTTGATGCCTTCTTGACCACCTTAAGTTATAGGATCTGAATTATCAACATTTTTTTTTAGTGAAAGAGAGAGAGAGAGAGAGCAAGAGAGAGTGAGTAAGTGTGTGTGTGTGTGTGTGTGTGTGTGTGTGTGTGTGTGTGTGTGTGTGTGAGTGGTGTGGGGGGTTGTGCAGAGGGAGAGAGAAAGAGAGAGAGAGAATCTCAAGCAGACTCCCTGCTAAGTGCAGAGCCCAGTGTGGGGCTGGATCCCACGACCCTGAGATCATGACTTGAGCCTAAATCAAGAGTCAGATGCTCAACATACTGAGCCACTCAGGTGCCCCTGGTTAACTTTCTGATGCTCAGAGCTGTCATAGAAATGTCTCTTTTGATTTGTCAGCCACATGGCTCTTTTTCTAGCTGAATTTCATCTGTTACCTCACCATTAGTTTTACTTTTGATTAAAGTTTCTATTTTGAGATAACTGCACATTTACACACAACTATAAAAAGTAATACAGAGAAATACCATGTGTCCTTTACCAGTTTCTCTCAAGGTAACATCATTAAAAAACTATAGGAAAAAACTATAGGGTATTGACAGATTGAGAACGTTTCCATAACACAAGAATCTCTCCTGTGGCCCTTTTAGAATGACTCCCAATTCTGTCCTGCCAGCACCTTCTACTTAAATTTTGACAAACTCTATTTTGCATTCCTATAATTCAATCATCTCAAATATCTTATATAAATGGAATCGTATTGTATATTATCTTTTGAGAATGTCTTTTTACATTCATAATAATGTCCTTGAGATGCATTCAAATTGTGGAGTGTAACAGTTCAATCCTTTTAATTGTTGAGTAGTATTACATTGTATGGATTAATTAGTTTGTTTAACCCTTCATCCATCAGAAAACATTCAGATTTCCAGTTTCTGCTATACTGAATACACCTGCTCAGAATATTTGCATACAGGTTTTTGTGTGAATGTAAGTCTTTCTTTCTCTGGGACAAGTGTTCTGGAGAGATATTGTTAGCTTGCATGCTAGTTCAGGTTAAGACTTTTAGGAAACTGCCAAACTGTTTTCCAGGGTGGCTGTACCATTTGTGTGCCCACAGCAATTTATGAATGATAAATTTTGATTGTCCACATGGCTAATGACTGAGCATATTTCATACTTTTACTCTTCATCTATTCTCTCTGATGAAATGCTTTCTCACATTCTCTGCCAATTTTCTAATGGAATTGTCCGTTTGTTTTTATAGTTAAGTTTTGAGAGTGTGTCATATATTCTAGGTGCTAGTGCTTTGTTAGATATGTGATTTACAAATGTTTTATCTCAGTACATACCTTGTTTTTTCATCCTTTTCATAGGGTTTTGCAGAACAAACATTTTTACTTGTGACAAAGTCTAAGTTATAGGTTTTTCTTTTTATGAATTGTGTTTTTGATAATAAATCTAAAACTTACTTGCCTAGCTTGAGATCCTGAAGATTTTTGTTGTAAAAGTTTATAATTTTATGTCTAACATTTAAATCTGAGATCCATATTGAGTTAACTTCTTAATAAGGTGTGAAACTTAGGTTGAAGTTCATTTTTTTCTACCTACAGAAAATCAACTGCCATAGGGCCATTTGTTTAAAAGGCTACCTTCCTCCATTGAATTACTTTTGTACATTGATCAAAAATCTGGTGGGTATATTTGTGTGGTTCCATTTTTGGGTTCTTTGTTCTTTTCCACTGATCTATGTATGTATCTATCCCTCTGTCATGTTCCATAATAAGTTTCTGAAATCAGGTAGACTGATTTCTCCCACTTCATTCTTCATTTACAAAACTGTTTTAGCTATTCTAGTTACTTCATCTTTCCATGTAAATTCTACATCAACAAAATTTTTGTTGGGATTTTGATAGGAATTTTGTTAAACTATTTATTAGGGGAGAATAGCATCATAATTGTTCAATCCGTGAAAATGGTATGTAACCTTTGATCTTATTTTTATCTTCTTCAACTACTTTCATCAGTGTTTGGTAATTTTTAGCATACTGTTCATTTTTTTATTAGACTTACATCTAAGTGTTTCCTTTTCCAGAGAAATTGTAAATGCACTGCATTTTTAATATCAATGGATAATTGCTGGTATGGAGAAATTCAATAGATTTTTATGTTAACCTTGCAACATTTGACCTTGCTCAACTGACTTATTAGTTCTAAAAGTTTATGTAGAGATTTCTTGAGTATTTGAAATAGACCTTAATGTCATATGTAAGTAGGAACAATTCTTTTTCTTTCTTTTCAATCTGAATGATTTTTAGTTCCTTTTCTTGCATTAATGCACCGACTAAAACTTGCAGCTCCATGTTGAGTAGCGGTGTGAGAGGACAACCTTGCCTTGTTTCTAATTTTAGGGGGAAAAGTGTTCAGTTTTTCACCATGGAGGATCATCTTAGTACTTTTAAATTATGCTGTTGAGCCCACCCAGGGAAATTTTAATTTCAGTTTTTGTATTCTTCAGTTCCAAAACTTCCATTCGGTTCTTCTCTGTATTGTCTATATCTTTATTGAAACTATCTTCTTTTCCTACTTCCTTTTCTTTCTTTCTTTCCTTCCTCCCACCTTTCTTCCCCCTTCCTTCCTCCCTCCCTTCCTCCCATTCTTCCTTCCTTTTTCTTTCTTTTTTTCTTTCTTTCAGTCTTTCTTTCTTTTCTTTTCTTTCTTTCTTTCTTTCTTTCTTTCTTTCTTTCTTTCTTTCTCTTTCTTTCTTTCTTTCTCTCTCTCCTTCCTTCCTTTCTTCCTTTCCTTGTTTCAGTTATGTTTGTAATTACTATGAAGTGCTTTTATGATTATGGCTACTTTAAAAACTGTCTAAAAATTCCAACCTCGTTGTCATGTCAGTATTGTCATTTATTGACTGTTTTCATTCAATTTGAGATCTTCCTGTTTCTTGGTATCAACAGTGATTCTTATCATTTTTGCTATGATTTAATAAGTTTCTGAATCTTATTTAAACTTTCTCTTATAGCTGGCTTCTTATGACACCACTCTGGCAGAAGAAGTATTTCCTCGTCATTATTGCCACGTCTGATTAAAATTTTTGATTCCCCACTTGACTTTTATTGATGTCTGAGGGAAGAGACCTCCTCATTACTGCTGGGCCAGGGTGAGAGTTCCAGCTCCTCATGTGGCTTCCACTGGTACCTCCTTAACTGTGAAAGCTGGGAGAGCCTCATTATTGCTTCCCATATATTCTCCATTGACAACACAGGTGGAAGGAGTGGCTATAATACTGCTGGAGTGTAGTATAAATCATGACTTTCAAACCTCCTCTGAGAGCACACAGTGGAGGGATTGAGGAATACCTTGTTACCGCCAGCTAAAGGACTATGACCATATGACTGCTCCCCATGTGCTCCCCACAGACCAGGCCAGGCAGAAGGAACCATCTTACTACCTGACAGAGATGAAAGTCCCTACTTGGTCTTTGACACATCCTGGGGTTGAGGCAGCAGGACATGTGGCGGGAGTAGAAGTCTAGCCTCTTTACTCAGCTTTTGTTGATACGGTGGGATGTAGCCCCTCTTTATTTATTTATTTGTTTTTTTATTTGTCTGTTTTTCTGTCATGTTTGAGTGGAATAGAGCAGTTCTGTCTTGCTAGGCTGATCCTTTCCTGGTCCTTTGGCCAAGAGGAGAGGGTTTCATTGAGGGTTTTTGTTTGTTTGTTGTTTTTGTCTGCACCTGTTAACATTTCCAGGTTGCTGGCTTCTTCAGCTCAAAATCCGGTATATAAGGAGCAAAGGAATACTCAAGGAAAGCACCACCAAGTCATCCCGTGGGTGCCGACGTCCCTAGTTCATGTCCTTTCCTCTCAGCCTTTCAGAGTATTCTTACATATATTTTACATATAGTGCCCAAAGTTTTTACTTGCACTTAGCAAGAGGAACAGGGAAAGTGACAGTCCTCACCCTGACTTTTTATGTCCACTCCTTTTCCATTTATTTTTCTATCATTCTTTTGCTGTTGTTGTTCCACAGAAGGATTGTTTTATAGATTTATTCAGATAATGTTATACAACCAGGTGTCCCGGCATCATGATACACTGATCTGACTTGATAAGTTATTTAATAGTATCTTATTGTAATTGATAGGATTACATAGAAGTTTTAAATTTTGAGGGCTGACTGATCTACTAGCACAACTAACGCCTCTCTTAGGATCCTAGCTAATTTGTCATCTGAAATATATGGCTGAAGCTTCTTTCTGCTTCATCATAGGATATGACCACCCGTGGTGAATAAATGTCGAATCCCTTTCTTTCTGTTTATTATGAGCAACCACTGACATTAATTGTTACTTCCACACTCATCTCCACACTTATTTTAATTAAATCCAATAAAGAAGAGCTGGCTTCTTGTGTTTTCTCTGAACAATTCCATCCATATTGTTGCTTTATGATAGGATAAAGAGATTTCAGACCAATTATGATTTTCCCCAAGTCGCAAAATCCACTAATCTCCAAGTAGCCTAGGAAACAATATTCCAAAGACCTCAGTAAACGAGACTAACAGATACCAAAATCTGAGCTATAACTGTGTACAGGAGAATTGGTGGTGGGCCAAACTACTGCTGTAATGTTTGACTGCCAACAGTAATATCTAGGAAAATATTACCTTTTTTAAAAAAGATTTTATTTATTTATTTGACAGAAAGAGAGAGAGAGAGATCACAAGTAGACTGAGAGGCAGGCAGAGAGAGAAAGAGAGAGGAGGAAGAAGGCTCCTTGCCGAGCAGGAAGCCCAATGCGGGACTCAGTCCCAGGACCCTGAGATCATGACCTGAGCTGAAGGCAGAGGTTTAACCTACTGAGCCACCCAGGCGCCCAAAAATATTACCTTTTAAGGAACAAAATCATTTGGATTAATTCATAATTAATTTGGACACTGGTAAACCTTTGTATTTTGTTAAAATGTAAGCCCGTGTTTTCTCTTTGACATGATCACTTCGCGTTTTTTATTAATTCCTCGCCCTAATTGTAATTATTCTTCTTTACCTTTTATAAACTACATATATTGCAGAAGAGTTTACCTATGTTCCCCATTGTTTACATGGGTTCTGGATTGTCTTAGCAACAAAATCTTCCCTTCACTGGTATGGTTACTTTGTTTTTTTCCCCTGGAATTTCTAAAGCTCAAAATACTTTACATGTTAAAAACCAAAGAATGGGTCTAGATCTCTACCTCTTGGCCATAGGATAGGCAGTTAGATATAGAAATGATTTAGGAATAGTTGGTTCTGAAGATATTTATTTTGGGTTACTCAAAAAAGCAAAATAGCCCATCACAGGGCTTAAAAAAAAAAGCAAAATAAAATAAAGGGACAAAACAACTTGTTATCAGAGAAGTCTCAATTTTTAAGATCAAGGGAGCCTCATAAGCAATTCAAGGATAAAATAAATCATGTAATATAGCTCTCAAGATGATCTGGAGTATCCCAAACTGGGTATTGATTTCTGTTTGAGAAACTACAGTGAGTGTCAATAAATTGGAGGTAACTTTTCTTTGGGTATTTCATAGTATCTTGGACAGATGTCCTTAAAATTCATATTTCTCTTTGGAATACAGTTTGGGTAAGAAAAATAAGAGAAACCAGATTCTAATTATAACTGATATTTGGCTAGTTCCTTAAACATGAGAACTTTTTCATGAGTCCTACTTTTAAAGATTTAATATTTATTTATTTATTTGAGAGAGAGAAAGTGCACATAGCAGGAGGAGAGGCAGAGGGAGAGGGAAAAGTAGGCTCCCCATTGAGAAGGGAGCCCAATGCTGGTGATTCATCCAAGAACACTGGGATGGTGACCTGAGCATAAGGCAGATGCTTAACAGACTGAGCCACCCGTGTACCCCCATGAGTCTTATTTTTAAAAATATTGGCTGGTATATGGGTTGGATAGGAAATAAGTTGATGTTTTAGTTTAAAAACACGGATTAGAACAGGACTCTTCTTTCCACATATTTGGGTATGGAACTGTATCATTCTAAGCCTTAGTTTGCTTATTCGTTAAATGGGGATAATTATATGAATCTCATAAAGTTCTTGTAGGAATTACATAAAAACATGTACAAAATATTTTTTGTATAAATGAATTTTCCCAATAGATGTTAAGTCTCATAACTGCTTATCTTATTCACTCTCATTTTATTTATGTTTAATACCAGTGCCTAGTACACATTTGGTTCTCAATATTATAGGACCATTAACTCATTTTTAATTAAACACTGTTTCTTTTCCTCAACTTTATTTTTCATATTAATATTCCCCCACCCACTATGGGGTCACCCACATAAAGAAAAACATTCCCAAATTTAGACAACCACATGACACAAAACCTAACCAATTAGTGTATCATCTATTGAAATACATTCACTTTTTTTCATTTCTTTAATATCTTTTCAAATGAGATTTTTTGATGACATATTATCCTCAATCATGTATTGTCACTGGTTAATAAGTTGTTTTTTTTTCCTAAGGATACTCAAAGACATGTTTTTCTTGAATGTACCATGACTATTATTCAGTACTCTGTGTCAGAGACAGAGTTTGTATAAATATCATGGAAGTTTATTTATTTAGGGTGACTTTTATAATGCTAGAATAAATAATAATTTTCAGCATGATAACAAATGACCCACCATGCATATATGAATATCAACAGGGCAAAACTTATGTGGACATTCATAAATAAAATGAAAATAAATTCAGGCTCATATATATGCATATAATAATTGTATCTTTGTATTATGGAAAGTTTAATGATGCCCATGTTTTAAAAATGCAAGTGTAGCTGTCCTTTATTAGGAGTGTCTATTCATTTTGAAAGGTATGTGGAGAAAATGGAGTGTTTTAATGATCTTCAAACTGCTCAGGGCTGCAAACTATAAACACTTTGGCAAAGCTTGGGTATAGTGCTTACCTGGGAGAAGAGAGGACTCAGATGATTGAAAAAACTTTTCAAGACAGATTTCTTTTATAAAGGATATGAACATGTCATTTCTATCTCTAGAAGATAGAACACAAGAAGATTGGCTTCAATTTTGAATGGAGAGTTCTCTTAGCCATCTGGCAATAACTTCAATAAAGAAACAGACCAAGCAAAGGAGATTTTAACTTCATGCTCCAGAGAGATCCTTAAACAGAGAAAAAAATAAGCCCCATTGTAAATGCCTTATCTGGAGGTCTGGTTAAAAACAGAAAAGAGAATAAATTAGATCTTTCCAAATTTAGGATTTAAAAAAATGCTAAGTGAAATATCCTAGATGGACTCTCCTTCATGTTTATCTCATATATATTCTGATGATTTTTTTGTTCATATTAATATATTTACTACTCTTGATGGGCATGTTTGTGCTTCAAAAATGATAATTAAGAAAATAAAAATACAAGTCACAAACTGGAAGAAAATATTCATAAATCGTATATTTGATGAAGAGTTTATACATAAAATATTAAAAAACTCAAAACACAGTAATAATGAAACATAAAAAACAATTAAAAAATCAACACAAGATTTGAATAGATATACATTCAAGGGCATATATACATTTAAGGGTTTATATACACTCAAGGGCTTACAGCACAAAAATAATAATTATATAATACAGAAGTCTCCTCCTAGGTTTGAGAAATTAGATGTCCATAAAAAGTCCTGTACACAAATGTCCATGTTGGCAATATTCAAAAGATGCCAATCACAGAAACAATTCAAATATCCATTCGCTGTTAATGAATAAACAAAATATTTTACGTCTCTATAACAAAAAACTATTTAGCAATTTAAAAGACCAATCAACAGATGTAAGTCATCATGTGGATTAATCCCAAAATGATCATGCTATGTCAGGGATTTTCAATCTTGGTTGTATAAAATTTGGGAACTAGATTATTCTTCGTTGCATGTGGGCTGTCCTTTGAGTTGTAGGATGTTTAGTAGCATCCTTGACTTCTATCTACTAGATCCCAGTAGAACATGCCCCAGTTGTGATATCTAGAAACATTTGTAGACATTGGAGAATGTCCCAGGGTGCAAAATTACTCCTGGTTAAAAAACACTGTGCTAAGTGAAAAATCATATATATGATTCTATTTATAGGGAACATTCAGATAAGGCAAATCTATAGGGACAGAAAATAGATGAGTAGTTTCCTGGGCTGGAGTGGGATAGGAGGCTGACTCCAAAGGGAATGTGCGATCTCTTTGGGTAATGGAAATGTACTAAAACTTGATTGTGGTGATAGTTGAATAACCCTGAAAACTTACTAAAAGTCATTGAATTGTACACTTAAAACAAGTGACTTTTATTGTATGTAAATTACCCATCAAGAAAGATGTTAAAATGCTAAAAATAAAAGAGATATTTTTACTAATCTAAAATATTTAAACACAGGAATAAAGTAAAACTGCAACACAAAAGAAAGGACAAAAAATAATTCTTAGAGATAAGAAATGAAATTTATGAAATGAAAATTCCACTGAAGGGCATTAAAAGTAGAGAAGATTCTGCAGAAGAAAAGAAAAGCCTATTGAAAGTGTACAAAATAAAGCCTGGAGTGGGAAGAAAGTGAGTAAAATAAGCAGGACCTCAGTGATTGGTGGGACATTATCAAGTAGTGTAACATATATGTATGGCAATATAAAGTACAACAAAGATACACACACAAATTTTTGGAAAACAGTTTTAAACAGAAAAATTTCATGGTCATTAAAATAAACAAAAATACTATAATTATTTTAGAGGAGTCAGCAAACTATAGCCCATGGACCAAATACAATCCATGGCCTGTTTTTGTATAATTCTCAACTATGGATAGTTTTAACTATTTTTTTTAAGATTTAAAAACAAAAACAAAAAATATGCAACAGAAACCTTATCCGGCCCACAAAACCTAAAATATTTACTATCTAGACCTCAATAGAGAAAGTTTGCCTTCTTTGCAATAGAGGAACTAGAAGGAGAAAACTGTACCTCTCATTGTAAGCTATGTGATCCAAAAACAATAGAGTGATATCTTCAAAATGTTAAAAGAATAATACTGATAACATAGTATTCAATGTCCAGTGAAAATAGTTATTTACAAATGAAGACAAAATATAGACTTCTTTAAGGTAAAAACTGAATTTGTTTCTTTTTTTCTTTTTTCAAATTTATCTCTAATGTAACTATCCGACAAGAAATTTGGAGAAAACTAACAAAATCAAGCTGATCCTTGGGGAAAATCAACAAAATAAAGAAATTTTAGCAATCTGATTGAGAAAAAATCAGCAAACAACAAACTATATTACACATGAGAAAGGAGATATCAATTCTGGGCATACAAATATTTAAAAGAAAATAAAATATTTTTTATAACTCAAAGCTCATAAATGCAATACTAGGGGAAAATGGACAAATTCCCTGAGAGACACAAACTAGTTCATTCAAGACATAGCTTTTTATCTATTAAAAAAGATTGACTGTAATTAAAAACCTTTCCATGCAGAAATGTAAACTGGTGTAGCCACTCTGGAAAATGGCAAGGAGTTTCTTAAAAAAATTAAAAATCGAACTACCCTAAGATCCAGCAATTCCATTTCTGGGTATTTGTTTGAAGAAATTATGGTGATTCCATGAGTTAAGTGGACATGCAGAGGAATTAGAACAGCAAAAGGATTTTGTTAAAGAATAACAAAGCTAGAATAATCTTATGACCTGATTTCAAGACTTACTATGGAAAAATTTGTATAGGTCAATGAAACAGAAGAGAATCTAGAAATAGATCCACATGCACATGATCAATTGTTTTTTTATCTCAGTTAGCATTTCGATGGGAGAAAAGATGCACAGTCTTTTCAACAAAAAGTATTGAATAATTAAAAACATAATTTGGCAAACACAAATCCTCCCCCTTACCTCACACCATATGACAATATTAATGCAAACTGTAGAATATAGACCTAAATATAAAGACAAAGTTATGGAAAAGAGATGAGAATCTTTGCCACCTTGAGGTTGACAAATTTCACAGATAAGATGCAAAAAGTCATGAGTCATAAAAGAAAAGTTCTTCATTAAATGGAAGTCTTATGATATTAAAAGATATTGTTAAGCAAATGTAAATGCAAGTCACAAAGGGGGAGAAAGCATTTGTGATGCATATATCTAAAAAGGGGCTTTTGTTTATAATATATAAAGAACACTCACAATTCAATAACGTAAAAATAATGCCCCCACCAAATTGGCAAAAGCACTTGAACACTTCATCTAGAGGATATAAAAATGACTTATAAGCACATGAAAAATACTCAACATCATAAGCCACTCTAAAATGCAGTATTAAGCCACAATAAGTAACACTACACATGCACTAGAGTGGTTGTACGAAAAAGGACCAACAATGTTAAGTGTTAGGAAGGATCGACATGGCTCTATAACATCCTTTGTTACCAGTAGGAATAAAAATTGTATAACCACTTTGAAAAACTTTTTGAGAGCTTCTTACAATGTTAAACATACACTTACCAAATGATCCCTGAAGTTTATTCTTAGCTGTTTATCCAAGAGAAATGAATGAAAACACTGTGCTCAGACAAAGGCTGTCTCTGAACAAATGCTTGTAGCAGCTTTATTCATAATAGCCAAAAACTACCAACAGGTGAATAAGTAAACAAACTGCCTAACATGTATACAATGGGATGCTATTCAACAATAAAAAGGAAAGAACTTCTGACACTCATAAAATGGATGAATTTTAAAAAAAAATTGTGCTGATAAAATATGCATGAAAATGATTCAGGTTGAATGTACGTGAAATAAATGAAGCAGTATTTTACAAAAGAGAAAAAATGTGAATGAACTTAGGAAAATATGAGCACAATCACATCAGGGTTCAGAAATCTGGAGTTTAATACCACAGTAAGAGAGCATTTAATACCCCTAGATTGCTTAAGACACAAAAGACAGTAACAACGAAAAGATTAAGAATCCTGATTATACTGAATGCTGGCAAAAATCTGGAAATCGATAAATTTGTATACTTCTGGAGGATGTGTGATTCACCTTTAGGAAGCATTGATGTGAAAAGTTGAGCACACATTATACAACACAATTCCATTTCTGTGTGTGTGTGTGTGTGTGTGTGTGTGTGTATGTTTGTGTGTGTGTGAGCATTCACTAGAGACTCTAACTCCTAACTCTTACTGATTTTCCAGAAGGCCGAAAATGAATGTTTATTGTGTCTCATCGCATTAGCGAAAACAAAATCCTGGACACAAACCAAGTCTTTAGGAGAGTAAGGTAAGTAAATTTGGGGAGATTGAAAGAGTGGGATTTTATAAAACAGGTGAAATGAAGGCACTACTGCTACATTCAACAGCACAGATAGATATTAGGAAAGTGACTTAATAATATATTTGTAAAGCTAAAAACAAGTCATGTATCACTTCAGAAGTCACCCATGAGGGAATAACACTGTAACAAGATGGCAAGAGCATGGAAAACAAAATCGAGGTGGAACAAAAATGGAGAAATATGGAGTCAGGGAGACTACGAGCCTCAAGCATTAAGTCATTTTGGAAATATACATAGTCCTAAATCGAGTAGTTTGTTCGCAGCCTTCCACTTTATTATTCTTAAGACAAATAACACATTCATTAACATTCTTTCAAGTGTATCAAATATTACATAATACGTAATTCCTTCCAGGGAGAGCTTACAGTTTAATGAAACACTCAGATAAACCCACAAGCAATGATTATGTTACATCATATAGATGCTACAGTAAAGATATTTAAAAACAAAGTAGCTGTATTGTGTTAGTCAAGTATGCACATTCCGAATTCAAACAACAGAAAAATTGTAATTTACTGATTTTAATAATGTGTAATTACATAGTACAGAATCTATGGCTTTCTTTGTAATAGTCCTTTTCCTAAATTGATTTTTGGAGTAGCTTAGGCACGGTTGGAATTCTTCTCTCTCATTTGTTCCTTCTTTGATTCACATTTCCTGAGACTTAGAAACAAGGGTTGCATGAAAAATAACTAGATGTTCAGTAACTGATTAGTGCAGAAATACTTGTTAAATATTTATTTTGAATTACTTAGGATAAGGCAATACTCTTCTATGCTGTATGAAATTCAATCAATTTTCTGTTTATAGTGTTATGTACACATTGTCCTCTGGTGCCATTCCTTATTAAATCCTGTTCGAACACAGATTTTATCATGGTCCAGAGATTGTCATGGTTGATTATAGAATTCAGGACAAAATCAGTTACCCTAGTGGTAATTTATTTTTTGTTATTCATCAAGCATCTTGAAGAAAGTTGAGCAGACCTTGTGATACTGCTACCTACAAACACATATTCTCTTCTGTAAACACGAGGCTGGTAAGTAATTTTAGAAAAATTGCCTAATTTTCTGGGAATACCATTTTTAGAAAGCCCATTAGATTCTCTCCCAAGTGTACGTTAGGCAGGGTGAAGGTCTAGGATTTCGCTGGATGAGAACCAGTGCAGAAAAATACTTGAAACATTTCTTCTGTTGTTTGACTGTTATTTGATTATAATAGGTCCTTGGTAAATTATTTTTTCATACACATTTAAATGCATTCTACTACACTTTATCTGACATTTAGTAAGAATATATTCTAGAGAATTTCATAAAGATAGGCAGTTGAACACTGATCTGCATTTTTGATTGAGAAAGCATTTTATTTATCACGTCTTATGGGTGTTAAATGAAGACTTAAAAATATTTTACCAGTCTGGGACTCCTGGGTGGCTCAGTTGCTTGAGTGGTGGACTCTTTATTTCAGCTCAGGTCATGATCTCGGGGGTGTGAGATGAGCCCCTTATCAGACTCCATGGTGGAAGTGAAGCCTGCTTAAGATTCTCTCTCTCCCTCTGCCCCACCCCTGTCTCCACTCTCTCTTTCTCTCTCTCTGTCTCTCAAACAAGCAAAAAAAAAAAAACAGAACAAAACAAAATTAGCAATCTGAAACTGATCTTCATTATATAAAATAAGAACGCCAATTTTAGCTATAATTTTTCTTTCTTAGTAGCGCATAAAATAATTGTTATCTTGAAAATCATGATTTCTTAGATAAAATGAAATAAGGTAATAACAAATTATCAAAGGGTTAACAAGAGAGATTTTTATCTATTTCACAGTCACTTCCTTCTTCCTAAAATTCGTAAAAGTCCAAACTACATAATGCTAAAGAGTAGCTATTAGATATGTATCTATAATGTAACACTGAAGTACTGGTTATATGAATTGGTGGATATTGTAAAACACAAATTACCAGACTGCAATTAGGAGAGGCCCCTATTGAATAATTTGCATTACAGTTTTGCAAAGCAATTAAGTTTTTCTGCTCAGCTATTACCATACTAAGTAAGTTAAGTTGATGGGTCAATCTAGGATTTTGGAGTACATGAATGAAGAATGATGCAAGCATACTTATAAAGGGCAGGAAGACAAACTAGAAAGCCACAGAAAAGGGTTTGGGTTTGCTACAAGCAGACAGAAAAATGTGCCACCAGCAGATATGGGCATAGTGGAAATCTTCCAGGATACAAATTGTACCACTACCTAAGAATTAAGAAGGACTTCATGAAAGGAAGAGGGTATTATGCATTTCTGGAAAGTCGAAACTCAATAATAAGTATTTTTAAATTCAACAAAATTTTTCAACGAGTCTGGAAAGAGGTAAAAGCCAATGGCCTGTAATTTAGATAACCCACATTCTCCCATTTTAATTGTACAACCTTCTCTACACCTGTGTTTTCTGTCTCTTTCTAATAGCAAGTTATGTAGCCACAAATAAAACCCTAGCAATGGATTAAAAAATAGCATTTCCTATAATATTTTGGAATTCTCCTAAATAACATTGTTCCCTTTTTAATATTTGTCTCATGAGTTATTAAAATAATGAATATGACTTTCAAATTCATTACTATTTTGCAAATGCAAACACCAGAGTCTGTGAACCTGTAACAGTCTATATTTGAAATCCATCTATTTTTGAAATATATTTCTGTTTTTCTACAGCTAGTACATTTTAGTTAAGTGCCAGTAAGCTTGGAGGGGCAATGAAATAAACAAAGAAAGGAATTCACTTGGAAAGAATTGGAAATACCAAGTTACCTTTAACCTATACCAAAATTTAGTGCAAAAACGTAAACCCACTAGAAAATTCTGGGACTGTAAATATAATTTTCATTTGTGAAGAATTTTGCTTATTTTAACTAAAAATTAAATTAATTTTTTTCTAAGATGTGGAATGGTCATGAATACCTACCAATTTGAGCATAAAAATTCTGGTCACCTTACAAAGCTGGTAAAATATACAGTTTGATAAAGGAGAATTTATTTATTGATATGAGGTTAGTCATCTTTCTTTATTTAATATTTAATATTCTGACAAAGGAAACTTGGACTGGATCTTACATGTTGCTGGAATGGCTTCTCAAAGATAGAATACAGTGAGGGGCTGCCATAAATGAGATGGAGTATTCAGAAATTCACTGGCAGATACATTGAGCATGGTGAGGCATAAGACTCAGAAGGTGAATATACCAACAGGGATTTAGTGTAAGACCAGTGATCTCACCAAATGACTATGTTTTCCGGCAGGATCCAGAGAATATTCCCTTCACTACAGCAATAATAAATGTACTAGCGAGGGGGAGTCAAGCATCACTGAGAAGCTCAGTGGAGACTGTCCTTTGTAGCCCAGGGCTGACCGCTGGGAAGGCTATAGAATTGGCTTTCATGTATCAAAAAAGATGATGCTGTTTTGAAGTAGAAAAATTCTAGTCATAGCAGAGATAAGGTGGCATAATTAGTATAATGGGCAAGAAAACTGGAATGAAATCTAATGGGTTCTGGCCCACAGGAATCTGTGGTGAAGACTAATAAACCATAATATTCCGAGGGATAACACAGATAGTATGATAGTTAATTTTCTATCATTTTGGAGGGTTCGGGGGGATGAGATTAACATTGAAATCAGTGAACTTTGAGTAAAGAAGACTACATGCCAATCTCAGTGGGCCTTATCTAATCAGTTGAAGGCCTGGGGAAAAAAAACATAACACAAGCCTCCCCAAGCAAGAAAGAATTCTCCAGCAGCCTGCTTTCAGTCTTCATCTACAACATTGGCTTTCCTGGGTCTTCAGTCATAGCACAAACTGTACCCAATGTCCATAACTCAGCCACCTTATCCCTACCCCCAGCCCCCCCCAGCAACCCTCAGTTTGTTTCGTGGGATTCTGTTTATGTTTCTTCCCCCTTACAATTTCATTGCACACCAACCCAACATTCCACTGCCAGTGACCTTTCTTGCCTAATGCCTGACTTCACCCTTTGAAGCTCACTTTATCTGCTTAAGTAGCAGATCAGAAGCACCAGTGAATTATGCACCCCCTCCTTGAATGCTTTCTGCACCTAATGATGGACTCCTGTGTATACCCCAAGCTTCCTTGTCCCTTGGTTGGCATGAATCTGATGACGGTCTTAACACCAGCTGTTTCGGTTCCCCAAGGGATTTCAGCTCTGCTCATCCACAGTGGTAGCAGGCTTAGAGTGCATCCTTTCCCAACTACCTTCCTTCCTTTCTCTGTTTAACTTCCACATCCCACTCCTTGGGTTTTCTGAAATTCTGATATCAATTACTTGTATTTGACCCCTTCTATCAATCAAGGTCAGCTTCTAGGGAAACCACACAAAGATGCCAAATACATTAGAATCCTTGACAAACTTCTCAAAAGAGACTTCTTTTATTTCTGGATCCTGGATTTCCATGCTCCTTTTTCTCAAATTATATAAAGGCAGAAAGGAACATTGGGGCATTGAAGACTAGGAATGGAAATTGAGAGGGTGGCTGGTGACTGATATAAAAGAATCAAGGATGACCTTGCTGTTGATCTTACCCCCACTTTTGGTCTCTCGGCCTTGTTTTCTGCACAGGACCTCAGCCTGCATACCTTCCCATCTAGCTAATCCTTAGCCAATCCTTGAAAGGGCCTTAATCTCAGCAAACTTTCTTAGGAAGGATTCCAAGTTTTTGTCCCCTTCCTTCAGGAAGGTAGAGAAAGAGCAAGATCATTTTAGAAATACTCCCCTCTATTCTTGCCACCCCAACTACATTTCTTACTGCTGTTCTTTATTCCTTGTGAGTAGACACACTATCCAGGTATGGAAATATTTCCTCTAAAAGAAGTAACCAAGGAATAGATAGTTGCTTTATAAAGTCTTATTAGGAGAATACTATTCTTATTGTCATTTTTTAAATTAATCACTTTTTCCAAGTCATGTGACTAGCACCTGGCCAAGCCAATGATTTTAATCCAATTCCTTCCATTATTGCAACCTGAGCTCTAAATCCTAAATTAACCTTCTTCTCGTAATAAACGATTTGTATGTCAGAACAAGACTTTCATCTTGTTGGCTTATGGACATGAGTCACTTTATTTTTTTTAAAAGATTTTATTTATTTATTTGACACAGAGAGGGAGAGAGATCACAAGTAGGCAGAGAGGCAGGCAGAGAGAGAGGAGGAAGCAGGCTCCCTGCTGAGCAGAGAACCCAATGCGGGGCTCGATCCCAGGACCCTGAGATCATGACCTGAGCCGAAGGCAGAAGCTTTAACCCACTGAGCTACCCGGGCGCCCTGTCACTTTATATTTTATCTTAACGTCCTTTTTCCTATCTTCCTGCCCTTTATTTTGTTGCCCCGTCATGCTTTCTGTCCTGCCTTCCTTCCTCTGTCTATACAAGGTGGAGAAAACTGCTTTCTACATTCCATTTTCCTGGAACCCCTGACTAAGCTTGAGAACATCCTTAAGGAATTGTACCTTATCTAGTTATTAAAGCCACTGCTCACAGTACTCACTTGGACCCTGTCCATTGCCCATGAGGAAAGTGATGAGCAGCCTCAGTGAGACCCCCTTCTTCCCTGTGACTCCAGTGAGTACAGCCAGCTAGCATCTCAGCCTCTTTTATGACCAAGCAATCAATACGTCCTAGTCACTGCAACCGTAAAGGTCCCATTTTGCTCTGTGATTGATGTTCATTAATATTACTGGGAAGTGGTTTTGCAGACAACTGAAAGACATAAATATGGATTGGAGGCATATGTGTGAATGTCAATGCTCACATTTTAGGGTGCTTTCCTGCTCAAATGACATTGGACGTGAAGTAGCAGAATCTCTTCTAGCTGTATTCATATTAATTCATTCTGCTACCAAATGAGCCAGAGGGTCTTACATCATGGGGCAGCTTAGTCCACGGACACTGAACTGGAATAGCCCATTGTGGTATTTTGTAAACTGACTTGACATTCAGGACAGGAAGGGGCATGATAGGGATGGTTGTGCACTCATGCTCCCGAGAATATTTTAGTTTTCTATAATAACTTTAAATTTTTTGAATTTTTATTACATTAATTTTAAAAATAAGTATAAGCATAATTAGGATTGCCCACACAATCATCTTATGACCCAGTGCTAGCCTATTCAGTGTCTGTTTTCAGACACATTTATGGCAAAATGAGTGCCAATTAGTATTATTTTAATTGTCTCAGACTAAAACTGAAACAAACAACATCAATAAAAACAGAAGAGGACTTGGTGAGGAATATTGTACTTTTCCTAATGAAAATCAACCATCATGCAAAGGTTATGCAATATTTCCAAAAGAGAAAAGTCGAGGGATGATTATGTGATTACGTAGCCCTGGGTACTATACTCAGTCCAAACTAACAACTCCTACACTCCGTACATCAGAACTATATTCATGTGGAGAATAGACATTTACTGTAATCAAGCAGCATTATGAACTACATTAAGTATTGATACCAAATTTTGTTTTTACAGTTTTGTGCTTTTCAACATTTTAAATTATGTTCAGTTGTATAAGATCAATAACCATGAAACTTTCAGCATAGTGAGGTAACACTGCAGTAAAGAAGATTCATGTAAACTCCAGAGGTCAGAGAGTGATTTTTCCCCCTCTTTTAGAGGGATTTATACATTATGGAAATCTGAGAAACACAAAGCTACCATTGTTCTCTCTCTCAGCTTCTCACAGTTGATACACAGATCACTCCTTGGGTAGACCAGTAGGTGCATGTGACTTCATGTTAATATATTCTTAGTTGTGATTATTCTTTTCTTACTGTTCTTTGATTTTGAAACTCCAATTTTGTTTCCTAAAAGCCACATAGAACCTCCTGTTATTAGAGATAATAAGCCTCTCTTTATTTGCACACATTCGTGGAGGTTTAAAATGCTTTTGTAACTTTGAAGTGGAGAACAAAATGATAGAAAGGACGGACAAGAGCCAGGAGTCCCTTGGTGCAAACACAGCTCTGCCAGCTAGGTGATTTTGGAGCAGGGATTTCCTCTCCAAGAGCCTCAGTTTCTCAAGTGTAAAGTGATGATGGTCATAGAATTTAACTCACAGGGTTGTTATGCAAGGTAACAATTCAATTATGTGATGTGAGTGACTCACAGTGGGCACTTAATAAAGAGTGCTCCATTGCCTTTCTCTCTAACGTAGAGAGCCAGTTATAATTCACATAAGAAAATCAGTGCTGCTACATTACACTCCTGTCTTCCATTTGAACAAACCGCTATTATCAAGTTTGAAAAAAACACTGGATTTAATAGTTTATCTCTAAATTATATTTGCTGCTATAAAAAAAATGTGGCAGGTACCAAAGGGTGAAGATTTCCCACTGCAACAAAATGCTTAAACAAAGCCTCAGATTCAAAGGGAGCTAGTAAAGGCAGTAGTGTTGATAGTCTGGGAGAGAATGGAAGGACACATGTGGGTGGGACTCAAAATCAAATCACACTAGTTCAGTTACCTTTTGAACTTATGCTACTGTGTGCAGGTGATTTCCAAAAACCGGAAATAGAGCATTGAGCAAAACAGGTGAAATAACAGTTTTTACAGAGTGAAACAGATTTCACATTGTGCCTGGAGAAATGGTGGGGAGGTAGATGATAAATTAGCAAGTAAACGTGTGTGTTATACAGTTGGGGAGTGGTGTGGAGGAGAAAAATCAGGCTGTTCCTTCCCTGTTTTATAAAACAGAGCCGAGCGTATAATTGGCACTCAGTAAGTATTGTTCCCTTTATGAATGATTGATGCCAACAAATTTGTAACTCTTGCCACACCTTCACCCTAATGCTGAAACTATTTGTTTGGACTTGTACTGTTTCTGGAGTTGGCTGTATTCCAATTTCTACCAGTTGTATTTACTGAGTGTTCTATATACTGACTTGTATTTCCTGTGCCTATTATAGGCCAGTCATCATACTTACTGAGTGTTCTATTATATATATATACACATATATATAATAGTTATTATATAATAACTATTATTATTATATAGATATTATATATGGATATATATATGATGAGTCTTGATCTATGTTAAACAACAAATTGATGACAGTGTTTGTTTAGAGGGACAAAACATGAATCATTCCTTTGTTAGTTGAGATTTTCAATTTTTTTTAAAAGATTTTGTTTATTTATTTATTTGACAGAGAGAGAGAGATCACAAGCAGGCTGAGAGGCCCGCAGAGAGAAAGGAGGAAGCAGGCTCCTTGACGAGCAGGGACACCATGCAGGCCTCGATCCTAGGACCCTGAGATCATGACCTGAGCTGAAGGTAGAGGCTTTAACCCACTGAGCCACCCAGGCGCCCGAGATTTTCAACTTTTATACTAGGTAAAGAGTAGACCATAGACTGTGTGATTTTTCTCAGCAGATCACACAGGACATGAGAGAACACCATATATAATATCTATATATATAGAGAGAGATTATAATATATCTATATTATATATCTATTATATCTATTATATATATATCACTGTGTAGCTCCTACTCCAGAAAGGAAGACAGTAACAAAGTTATTAAGCAAGTAATATAGTAGGTTATATAGTGATAAGTTCTATAAGGTGAAATAAAACAGGTTTGGGAGTGACAGGTGTGGGAATTAAGTTTTAAGTGTAGTCAAAGAAGTCTTTTAGAGAAGTTGATGTTTGAGCAAATACTTGAAGGAGGTAAGGAGCAAGCCACATGTATATTTGGAGGATCTGAGTGGAAAATGTGGCAAGGACAAAGTCATGAAATGGGAGCATGTCTAGTAAGCTCAACAAGGAGGAAGAGGGACATTATGCCCAAAGGGAATTGAGGAAGGAAAAGATTAATAGAAGATAATACCAGTGAGGTATTTTTCCAGAGACCAATTTTGTTGTTGGAAAGAGAGAGAGAGTGAGGGAGATACATATATATCTAACACACACAATTTTAAAAGTAAAACTTGGGTCTTTATAAGAACCACACTGAAAAAAGGAAAAAGAGTTCACCAACCAAGGACTGGAGATCATCCCACCTCAATTTCTTAACACTTCAGAATTATAGGCTTTATTTGTTATAAATATACTCAAGAATCCCTTCAGGATTTAGACTGTGGCATCAGAAGACAAGGCCAAGGGATACATGATAATTATGTAGGGAAAATGAGACCTCACAATGCTCAGCCACGCAGAAGAAAGTCACAAGGTGACACACTTCAAGTGAGAAGTTGAAGGGTACAATTTGGAAAGAGGCCACTGGTGTTTGTTCAGTAATATTAGGATTTAGAAATGAATTGTTGTAACTTGTCCAGAGCACTAAAACATTGAAGATCTGTGCCAGGGGTCAACAAGCTTTTTCCATCAGGGACCAGTTAGTCATTCTTTCAGGCTTTGGGAGCCTTCAGATCTGTTTTAAGTATTCAACTCTGCCATTATAGCTGTAAGCAGCCAGGGACAATATGTAAACAAGTGAGCACAGCTATGCCCCAATCAAAGTTTATTCACAAGAACAGGTAAGGGGCTGGATTTGGCCTGCAGCCTATGACTTGATGACTCTTGATCTTTGTTAAACAATAACAAATTGACAGTGTTTCTTTAGAGGGACAAAACATGAATCATTCCTTTGTTAGTTGAGATTTTCAACTTTTATACTAGGTGAACAGTGGACCATAGACCATGTGATTTTCTCAGCAGATCACATAGGACATGAGAGAACACCATAAGGGCTTGGCTTTTGGAGAACTTTCCTTAGAGGCATGCAGGGTTACTGAATTCCATTTCTGCTTCCCTCTGGCTATGGAGTTGAGAATAGGGAAAAGAGTGGAAGTAGGGAGATCAGTTAAGAGGCTATTGGAGTTGTCCAGAGGTTAGGGGTTAAACTGTGTCTCTCAAAAATATATTGAAATCATAATCCCTAGTATCTCAGAACGTGGCCTTATTTGGGAAAACAGGTATTTGCAGAGATAGTCAAGGAAAAATGAGGTCATGAAGGTGGGCCCTAATCCAATATGACTGTGTCTTTATAAAAAGAGGTAGTTTGGACACAAGCCATGTGCTAAGGGAGAACACCAGGTGAAGATAAAGACAGAGAGATAGGGTAGTGCCTCTATAAGCCAAAAAATGCCTGCAGACCACCAGAATCTAGGAGAGAGGCATGGAACAGATGCTCCCTCACAGATTTTGGAAGAAACCGACCACCCTGACCGGACACCTTGATCTCACACTGATTGCCTCTGGAACTGGGAGACAATGAATTTCTGTTACTTAAGTCACTCAGCTTGTGGTGCTTTGTTGTGCCCTCCCTCACAAACTAACATACTGGGGAGAGAAGAGGGTGGCTCAGACAATGATGGGACCAGTGAGCAGTAGTTGATTTCTGGATATATTTTAAAAGGAGAGTCAACAGTAGTCGCTATTAGATTGGATGTGAAATGATGAGAGAAACAGAAGTCAAAGGTGACTGTGACCTTTCTGGAAGGATAGAATTGCGAATAACTAAAACGAGGAAGACTATAGAGAAATTGGGCTTTAGTGGAGAATTTAGGGTTTCTTTTTTGGACATGTTGAGATTGAGATGACATATCAATGAGAAGTAAGAATTAATTTGACTGATTCCCCTGCAGGCTGGCCTTTGGGTTCCTTTGTAATTTTACAGAAACTGGCTAACACCGACTGCTTAAGGCAATTGATCCTGCAATAGATCAAGACCAGAGGCCACTGATTTGACACAACATATAGCTCCACTCCTAAGACTTTGGACACCTTGGTCATGCAGAGAAGGAGTTGGTGTGTCCCCAACCATGAATGCTGAGATGGAACAATAGGAGTGGGGTCTGAGGGGACACCTTTCTGCCATTTTATTTTCTATATCCTTGAGGCTTCAGCCTCAGCCTCCTGATTAGGCCAGGGAACTAACTGGTATTGTCCCTACCAACAAATGATGAAGTGGCAGAACAAGGTCAAGATTCTTTGTTCTGTTGCTATTGGATCCCAGGCCTTGATTTCACAGTAGGGATATTGCTTTTCCAATTATGTAGTTTAACATTCCTCAGCCCAAGAGCTGAGGTCTATCTCTCAGAGTTTGATATACGATCTTACTAGATATATCCTTGTATGGCATTCTGGAATGAAATGGGCAATGGTGAATCACATGCATGCTTATGTGTTTTCCTTAATAAGCTCTAGCGTATTCCTGATGTATGTGTTATAATAACTCACCCTAGTTTGCTAGAAAATTCATTGAGCAAACAATATCAGGCCTAGTGCTCACCATGACCTTCTGAAAGTGAACGCAATGTTCTTAAGATATAGGACCCATCCTTGGGCTGGGAAAAGACTCTTTGTGGTGTTTTGGCTAGTTATCTTCAAACTTTGGAATGGCAGCTCATCACATACTCTGGTAATTATTCCTCTGAAGCCCAAAAGTTCTTCTGAGATAGTACCTCATGGTTGTTTATAACAGTCTTGAAGGGAGATGTCCAAGAGGAGATGGCTTCACTAAGGAGAAGGCTGAACAGGCACTGCTCATAAAATTGAAACTTCGGAGCTCTGGTGGGCAACACAGGATCCATAACACATGGCTTACTCAAAAAATATTGGAAACACTTATCCAAACAGGACCAAACAAATGAACAACTTCCCTGACTTTCCTCCTGCTATTGGGACAGTACAATATTGCTAGTGCACTGAAAATGCTACTAAAAGGAATATAAGCATTGGACAGATGACTCTACATTCCTCCCACTGAAGGAGGTCCCCATGGGAGACCATGTAAACCAGCAGAACTATTAGGAGGACCTCCCCAAATGCCATCCTTCTCAAAGCACTTCGTTATGACTTTTAGATCAATAGATCAAATGTAATGAATTGATCCATACAACTCTGTAAAAAAATACTAGGCCGTAGATGACCCTCCCCACAATCAAAATGACAACTAAGTGCCATTAGAGAAATATTCATGGAGGCATGGGCAATCAAGAAGACAGAGAAAAGAGACACCAAACATGAACACCATCTTTCTGAGATTAGTATAGTAAGAAATTCAGTCTAATAGGGTGGTCAACAAGGTAAAATTAGTCAACTGTTTCCTAAGACTTCAGAGTCATCTGCTAACCTCAACCTTGAGAAGGAAGCACTGGTTAGTTCATTATGGATGGGTCTTACCTTCCAGAACTCTTGGAGTTGTGAGACAACTCTGTTTCCTATTGGTATATCCAGACAGTGTCTCATCTAAAAATGGAAACTCTTTAGTCCTTGGCCACAAAATTCTAGATAACCCAGGGTGCATCTAAATGGCTATGCCTTGTTATTTATATCTTCTTCAGAAAACAAGGACAAAAGAATGTTGAAATGGCTGATTCAAAAACAAATTGTTCTAACCAGGATCTGGCCACTCACCAGTAAACTGGCCTGATGCCAAAATATGGCCATCCCCTACAGGGATCCATCTGTTCTCAGCTGTCTGTTAGTGACCAAAGAGCCATGTGGTGGGAAGGTGTGGAGCAGAGAAACGTGGCTATCCCTTTCTCTTTCACTTCTTACCCAGTCACCTTCAGGGTGCTAGAAATCTGGGTAGTGCTCTGTGCCAGGATACACTTTATCACTGTCATCTTCTGGTTGATGATGTGTGCTCCCACTGTGGCAGGAACATATGCATTACCTTTGTTCTGCTTTCTGCTATATTGTGCTTCTCATCCAGATATCCAGCCGGGTAGACGTGGGCTGGCCCACATCACCCTCACAGTGTGGGTATAAATGAGTTCACTCTGATCATCACAAGATGCAAAGTGGGTGAGTGTATGACAGGAAGGGGGAAGAGGAAGCCCCCCGCCTATTAGGATAGGAATACTTGAAAACTTGGAGGTAGTGGTGGGAAAGCACAGTGATCATTTCTATCTGAATCCTTCAAAAAGGATTGTCTTCTATCTCCAATTTTTTGATGACTTTAAAAAACTTTTAAAAAATATTTATTTAGGGACACCTGGGTGGTGCAGTCAGTTAAGTGCCTGCCTTTGGCTTAAGTCGGGGTCCTGGGATCGAGTCCCACATCTGGCTCCTTGCTCAGCGGGAATGTTGCCTCTCCCTCTGCCTGCTGCTCCCCCTGCTTGTGCTCTCTCTCTCTAAAAAACAGATAAATAATATCTAAAAAATAAATAAATAAATAAAAATATTTATTTATTAATTTGAGAGAGAAAGAAAGCATGCACCTGCACGTGTGTATGCATGTGCACGCGTGCAGGGGTGAGGGGCTAAGGGAAAAGGAGAGAGAAACTCAACCAGACTCCCTGCTGAACAAAGGGCCTGGTACAGGGCTTGATCCCAGGACCCTGAGATCACAACCTGAGCCAAAATCAAGAGTCAGCTGCTTAACCGACTGACCCACGCAGGTACCCAGAGTCCAAACTTTCTTGATCATTCTCTCTAGAGGACAAAACTTCAGTCTTCTGTCTAGTTGCAAAAAAAAGCAATGATCCAGAAGCATTGGACGGAGAAAGAGGATCTGAGCACCTAATTGCTTCTCGTGGGGACTTTGGACCACACCTCCTTCCTACAGCCTCCTTGCTCTCTCATATTCAGAGGTACGAGGGCTGCAGTCTCTGAGCTCTAATGGGCTTATGATGGAAAACTCAGCTTGATTGTGTATGGAATTTTCCAACCTCACTGCTGCTGGAATCATTTGCACTGTTTTGTGTTGTTGTTCTCTCTGCTGAGTCAGTTACTACTTGTCCATCTGCTTCCTGGCTCCCAGGATTTTAGTATTTTGTTACTGCTGCCTCCTGTTTTGTTTTCTCTAGCCACATAGGTTTATGCTTTTAAAAACATCTCTACTCTCATTTTGAGGTTTCTATGAGAACCAAGATTTGTTTTAAAATGTATGTTCAACATTCTTTATTTAACTCCACAGCTGTGGTGCGCTCTAAGCTTACAAATGAACTGCCCCAGTTTCTAGATTCCTCCAAAGTATCCTAACTAGCATCGCATGGCTGGTGTTTATGAGTGTGTGTAAGAGAGTGGTGTGTGTGTGTGTGTGCGTGTGTGTGTGTGTTTGTAGTGTGTTCAGATTTTGTTTTCTAATCATGCAGGCGAGAACAGGAAGAACAGTTGGCCAATGTCAATAACAACGACTATTTCTTTCAGTAGTTTTTAGGACAGGCATTTTGCTCCATGTTTTATGTGTACCATTTTCATTAATGTTCATAGTGCTGCTGAAAATCAGGTTTTATGATCCTTCCTATTTTGCAGATGGGCACCCTGAGTCGTAGAGTTTCAGGAACCTAGCTAAGCTAATACATGGTAGAGCCAAGGTCCTCATCCAGGTCTATCTGAATCCACGGCCAAGTTCCAAACCTCTGAGCTGAGAAGTTTTGATAGTAGAGAGACCCATGTTAGCCTGAAGGTGGGCATTGGTGATTCTGTACTCCCAACCACTAGAGTGCCTCCCAGATGGTACAGCAGATGATTATCTGTTGTTCTAGTTTGTCTTCTGTGTATTTTCTTCTGTCACTCATGTATGATAGGGCAGGAGGGTTGCCAGAGGACTTTACTCATCCTCCTTAGCCTCCCAATTATGCCATCTGCCTGATCATTAAGCAAATATTAACTGCATCCTTTCTTCCTTGGACCATTACGGTAGGCTTCCAGTGCAATTCTGAGATTTTGTTCTCTCTTCCCTTCAACCTAAAACTAAAGAAAAATATATTTGAATATCTTTTAACAAGCCATAGATCCCTTGCCATGGACTGTTCGATCCTCATACTAAACCTATTTTGCTTATTTTACAGGAAAGGGAAATAATGCTCAAAAAAATCGGGTGGCATTCCTTCATTAAATCAAGAAATAAGTGGTCCAACTAGGACACAAACAGGAGGTTTTGTCACTAAACCCAGTGCTTGGTGCACGACAACAAGTTGCCCCCTTAATTGGAGCTCCAATTGTCACATTAGGAACAGTACTGTATATGTCATTCCTTGGCTCAAAAGCCTTCGATGCCTCTCCACTGCCTACAAATCAAGGTACTAACACTGAGTCCTGCAGTTTCATGCAGCCAGTCAATTTCTATAGCTTCTTCTTTTCCCTTTCCTTCAAATTCACCTAAACCTAAATTCTAGATGGAGGTAGAAAACGAGTTTTCAATGGACCATCTTATGCCCATAGACATGTCAGTTTGGTTCACACACAATCATTTAAATGAGGAAATTGATCATAACCATGTCAACAATTGGCTGGAATTATGTGACTGTTGCTTCTCTAACCAGAATCTGAAGCTTCTGACTTCGCTGTTCTCCCCTGACATCCCATTGTCACATTTCTAGCATGTTTCACATTTGTGCATTACCTGCTTGACCCATACATACAGGTTGTGGCTGCTGTCATACATACTCTGTGTTTAACATAAATAGGCATTCAAAAGGAACTCTATATTAAACTTTTTAAGTTGTTGTTCTCAACATGTTTTAAAAAATGTTTAATCCCAGAGACACTTGTTAAAAGTACAATTTCCTAGGGGCGCCTGGGTGGCTCAGTGGGTTAAAGCCTCTGCTTTCGGCTCAGGTCATGATCTCAGGGTCCTGGGATCGAGGCCCGCATCGGGCTCTCTGCTCAGCAGGGAGCCTGCTTCCCCCCGCTCTCTCTCTGCCTGCCTCTCTGCCTCCTTGTGATCTCTCTCCCTCTGTGAAATAAATAAAAATTAAAAAAAAGTACAATTTCCTAGACTCTACCTAGACCCACTATAGAGAATCTCTTATCTAGAGTTTAGAAATTTTCATTTTCAGTAAGATTGCTGGTGTTTATTACATAAAGTAACATTTGAGCATCAGACATTAGATGCAGTGGACAGCGCTCTGTGATTTCTTTTTCTCAACACAAGGCACATTCCCTGCCTCCATATCTCTGCTCTTACTCTTTCCTTCGGCTGGAATCTCTTCCCTCCAAACACCCCAATTCCTTTGTTTGCTTTCATAGCATACTATGTAGAGGAATTTTCCGTTAAGATCGAGGAGACCTCCCTCTCTCTTTTAAGGCTCCAAGCTGTTTGATAAGTTCCTTTTATAAAGCAATGAATGAATTTTTTTAGAATTCCAAGATAAGGCACCCTATAAAAGGGTTATCAACAATCCCTTTATTTTCTATTAAAAACAGTTTATTAGTCACATATTATCTGATATTACCAGCACTGATTTTTTTAGTCCTGTTACTCCAGAGGTCTCTTTCCTCAAGTTTAAGCAGAAATAAATAAATATATCTACATCTATATATCCAATGGTCAAGATCCGTGGATACCACCTGGTCACGTTGTCTCCTATAACTGACCTCCCACCCTTTTCCATAGTTGAAATAATTAACAGTGATGATGTCCAGTGACGACTTTTCCTTCTCAATTGGCTCACAGAGAGGTGCCCTTACTTTATTCTCTTACAGAGATTCTATGAAGAAATAATCACTCAAATGTTCTCATAACAAAACATGAAATTTAAAGACCTTAGAAGGTTTCATTATCTTTCTATTTTGCTATGTTTACAAACAATGTGGTGCAAACCATATGGCCTAAGTCTTATTGTTCTGTGTTCCCCTAGTTAAAACTGAAAATTCCATGTTTATAAATAAAAGAAACCCATGTCCCACGGAAAATGGCCAAATTCATGTTGACCCATAAAGGCAAGATTCTACGAGGGTCTTTTAGAACATTCCTCCCCTGTCCAATAAGCACTTTTGAGGTAAGAAGAGAAACTTACATATTGCACAAAATTTGACATTCAACAAAAGTCATCTCTAGTTTGTCGTTTTATATATTCACTGACTTTTTCATTTACCCCTTCATTTAAACATTTAGTGTCATCCAATGCATATTACTTTGCTATGCACCAGTAACACGGACCTGTTTAAGACAATAATAACCCAGCTTCCAAGTAGCAGGATTCTAATAATCTCCTTTAGGAAACTTGTGCTGTATGCACTAACCAACTCCTTTCTTTGCCTTATCTCATTCTGCCTTGTGCTTTTATACCTTTCTCTTTTCTGCTCCCAACACCCACTTTCCCCTCAACTGTAAGCTCCTTGATAGAAAGACCTATGTTTTACTCAGAGCACCAAGTAAAGTGTCGGGCAAGTGACACAGCTTAATAAATATTTTCACTGGGTTGCACTTTCAAGAACATGGACACATATGAAATACAGAGGAAAGGGGAACAAATTATCTTACTATTTTCTGCATTTTTATTAAGACTAAATTCCTTTTTGAGCTCTTGAATAACCATAGCCTATACTCACAATAAATGTGCCTGTGTTTGAAGCTTGCTATTTTGTTATGGAATCTCTCTACGTGGCTTAGTCAGTTTCTTGCACTAGTTACCTGGCCTTTTTGATGTTCTGATAGCCCATGATGGTGGCCAACTTGTTGTTGCATGAAGCAGCTGTGTTTTGTTCAACCAAACATGATCTTCACGCTTTTTAGTAATCAGGCATGATATTTACAACAGAAGAGCACCGAAAACCCAAAACCACCCATGGGAAATGTGACTTATTTTACCTGAGGTCTTATCAGTCCTCTGTGTAGAAGCCAGCTGCTGTCTTAGATTATTAATATCTGTAGCCCATGTTTCCAGTAATAGCATGATTGTACTGGGCACTTAAAACCTAAGGTACATATTAGCAAAGATAGAGGCCCTGGGGGATGCTCTCAAGAATCCAAGAACCTTTCAAGTTGAAGTGGTTCAGAGTCGTTGCCTCTGTGTGTGTGTGTGTGTGTGTGTGTGTGTGTGTGTGTGTGTGTGTGTGTGTGTGTTTAGTCTGAAGATGTGTTAAGAGAACCTGACTCAAAATTGAAGTTGCGAAGCCACAAAGGAAGGGTTCTCATGAGATACAGCTTACACAGTCCAGCAGGAAGAAGGAACTTTTCTTGCAGCCCAGCAACCCCCATTGTCCACTCCTATAAGAAGTCTCCACCAACGAGAACTCCCTACCACTTGGAACTCTCAGTTTCCTCCAGTGAATTTTCATCACAACACCTCCTCCCAACCTCCTCCTTTCCTATAGAAAAGATGCTCTCCTCAGTTCTCCAGACTTGCCTATGCTTTGCCATAATTTGCTTTATCCCAAACTCTAATCTCTCTGTTATTGACCAATGAACTGGTTTTGCTGGATGAATCAGTTACTTTGTTTTTGTTCAGAAGGCTGACATTTCACACAGTCGTGCATGCAAGCATGTGTGCACATTTTGCTACAATCTGAAGTTTTGAAAAGCCAAACAAAATTCTTTTTTTTTCTTAAATAACATTTGCATGTTATCCGGAAATGCTGTTGTTCTGATAAAAGTTAGCTTTATTAAATTTCATACAGGGAAAAATTATACTCTTACATTACCATAGCAACTGGAGACCTCATCTATTATTAAGTTAGAAACACACTTGGCCTGTAAGAGCAACCCCTCCCCATCCATCCACCCGGGGTGAAAGAACTCCTCCTCTTAAAAAGGAGCTTCATCTGTATGCAGTTTTATTTGCTTAATAATATCAAGGTAAGGCCCGACACTGCTTGGTAACTTTGCAGGAAGTCAGGCTTGACGTACAGCTGGCTTATTAAGGAAATCCACTTTATAATGCTTTATAATTGGAAAGATACTTCTTTTATTATTTTGAAGAAAAATTGCCTTCTTCCTTTGACTACCCTTATTACACTTCATGAAAAACACAGCTGTAATTTAAAGATGCTCCAGGGTTTTTGTTACTTTTATAAATTTAAGAGCTTCTCCTGCTCTTTCCTGTCTTTTCTCCATCTGAAAAAGGAAAAGATCCCCATCCCTTTCTTGGACATCCTGATCTTCTATATATCATCACAGCATTTCATCTGGATGATGTATTAGCTTCACCCATCAAAAGCGTCCAATCCCTTTGGTGATATATTACTCACTGACAAATGCCAGCTGGCAAGAATTGCTTTTGTGATTCTCACCAAGAGTTACCTCATTATTTAAAACGATGAATTGCCTTTGAAATGATAACTACTAGTTGAAGAAATGAACAGTGTGTTATTACCTAGGCCAGGCAGGCCCCACGTCTGGCCAAGCCTATTAGAAGTCAACCTTCTAATGAATGGGCATAATGTGGTTGTTCCATTTTGCAAAGAGAACAAATCTATCTTGGTCAGATAGAACTAATGTTTGGAAGGGGTTCACTGAGGAAATGCAAGTTCTTATCCCTCACTGGCTTATATTAGATTTTAAGAAGTTGTAGAGCATCCTGAAGAAAAACATTAGACTTATACCTTAGCTTAAAAGAAGTTAAATTCTTTTGCTGCTAAAATCTTTGTTTGTCCATTTGTTTACATTTTAATAATTTTTCATTCTCTTCCTTTTTATAAAAAAAAATCAAGGTGGGGTGACTGGGTGGCTCAGTCAGTTAGGCTCTGTCTTCAGCTCAGGTCATGATCCCAGGGTCCTGGGATCAAGCTCCATGTCAGACTCTCTGCTCAGAGGGGAGCCTGCTTCTCCCTCTCCCTCTGCCTGCAGCTCCCCCTGTTTGTGCCCCCTCTCACTCTCTCTTTGTCAAATAAATAGGTAAAATCTTAAAAACAAAATCAAGAAATTTACTGACAGTTTTGACTCTAAGAGATAATTTTGAAAATGACGTAATAGTGAACCTGGAGAGAGATTATGAAGAATTTTGATAGTCACAATTAAGAATATGGGCTTATATAGCAGAAAATGAAGAAAAACTGATATGAAACCAGACGAGAATAACATTACTGAATGCACATATATCTGAAAATTAACTCTGGTTGGAGTGAAGAAGGTGGTTTAAAAAGGTGGTTTACGATGTGGATCTCTTGATGAAGTCCTGGATGAGTTTCAGCTTTCAGAGAAGCCATGCAAAGAAGGAAAAGGAAACAAGAGTGAAAGGTGAGGATGTAGAAGCCAGACTGTGAGTACAAAAATGCGTTGGCTAATGATCTCCTAGTACCCAAGCACAGGTCACAGAACGCGAGCACTTGACTTCACTCTTATTTAGTAAAAATAAAAATCAACATCGAGATGGATATTATTAGACCCTTGGAAATAAAAGGCAAAATAATAATAAATAAAAATAGCATTTATTTATTTTCTTCGAACTTAAGAGAGTAATAGATACAATTCCAAAACCAGGTCCTTTATGCTTGATTATAACCCTTCTCAGCTCTGTAAGAGCTAAATGGTATGGTGAACAGCAGTGAGTAGCCATGTGTTTAGGATTAAATGTTTTTCTCCCATTGTCATTTTGTCTACACAGAAGCTATAATAGGTGTGGTATTTATAGTTTTCTCCACCCTCAGTTACACATAAAAAAAACTGAAATATTCAAGTGCCCAACTGAAGGTCACCCAGTGCAGTAACGATTCAGTGGAGACTCTGGTCCAAAGTCAGCATGGTTTCACTTTCTTTTTATAAACATGAAAGGAGATGGAAAAATAGGAAAACATCTAACTTCAGCAAGAGCCAAACCAATGAGGACACATAGGGAGAGCAAACTTTAAAGAAGTCAAAACACTAGGGCAAAATTGGTAACTCTTACTAATTTTTAGCTATTGCAATTTTAAAAAATGATTTCTATTTAATCAGTGGTTGAATTAACAGGGAATCCTGTTTGCTTCTACATCACTGAAGGAGGCCCTGGGTTTATAATAGAGCTCTTCACATGTGTAGCTCGGTATTTAAACTCTAAATCCTGCAAGGGGAGATCGGGTAACAAAAATCCCTGATAGCGAAGTGTCCCTTAGTTATAAGATTCTTGTATTGCAAACAAATAGAATACCTGGCTAGTTATATTTCTTTTTAAAACACTTATAAGGACATGAATTCTCTTTCCTTTCTCCCTTCGCCCTTCTTTGTCTATACACGTGCATGGGAGTGCATAAGAGCATGTGCGCACGCGCACACAAACACGCACACCACACAGTTCACAACCCAATAATACTCACTGGTGATAGTACTTAAAAGTAAGATTCTACTTCTTCATTCCTGCCCTAAGTGAATAGAATAAAAACATGAAACTGCAAGTTACCATCTCCATCATCTAATTCAATCTACTTTCTTCCCCTCCTCATTTTACAAATCAGAAACTGGATGAGAAGGCTTTGCGTTTAGGATCACGTGGATTGTGAGAGGATGAGTCCTGAATAAGGAAACAGCCAAGAGTACGGTAATGGTAGCGGAGGCTAGGGCAGGGACATGTCCTTAGGCAATTCAATTAATCACTTTGACTTCAAGTTTCATTGGTTATTGTAGAAATCCAATGGGGTCACAGATTCAATAGAGTTGAATAGGCTATACATGTCCGCAAAACACAGACGTCAATGAGCCTTTCGTTTAATCATAATGCTGACAACTATGGAGAGGAGTACAGTTTGGGAAACCAAACAAGGCTGAGATCAGTTGTCAATTTCATTATTTACTTCTTTCAGAATCTCTGTCCTTAAACATTAGTCATGAAGATGAGGGCAGGAGCACTCTCATTGGGAAGGGTACCTTTGTGCACAATTAGAATGTGATTTGTCAGCAAAGATTGCTTTTTAAAAGGCACAGTCTTTTTATTTAGTAATCCTACTACAAGAAATTGACCCCGCAGAAGTACTGGCAACCTTTTGCAAAGGTCTTTCTAGGAGAATGCTCACTATAGCATTTTTTGATAGTAGCAAAAAATTGGAAACAAATGGTGTTTTGTAGATGATTACAAGAGGATCAGTTACATCATTTTTGAATCATTCTTTGAATTAAAAAATGAGTAAATATAGGGTACATTTAAAAAGATAGGAAAAATAATATGTAGCCATTCAACAAATGAGATAGAAAATAAAGGTTTGAAAGTTCTGTTATTAAATGTCAAAAGCACTGGGCGGAAATGTTGAGTATAGGATAACCACTTTCACAGTATAAATTATATATGTGATATATATAATTATATGTTATAATTATAAATTACACATATCAATAGTCTATGTAGGGCACCTGGGTGGCTCAGTGGGTTAAAGCCGCTGCTTTCAGCTCGGGTCATGATCCCGGGGTCCTGGGACCGAGGCCACATCGGGCTCTCTGCTCAGCGGGGACCCTGCTTCCTCCTCTCCCTGTCTCTCTGCCTGCCTCTCTGCCTACTTGTAATCTGTCTCTCTGTATCAAATGAATAAATAAAATCTTTAAAAAAATAGTCTATGTATAAAATATATGAATTATATATATATATATATATATATATATATATATATATATACACTTACACTTATAAGCATAAAACAATTTCAGAAAGGCATTCTGGGAAGAATCAAAAGAAACTCTTACCATGGGGTTCCTAGGCCCCTCAGTTGGATGAGCATCCAAGCCTTGGTTTCAGCCCAGGTCATGATCTCAGGGTCCTGGGATCAAGCCCTGCATCAGACTCCATGCTGAGGTCAGAGTCTGCTTGTCCCTCTCCCTCTGCTTCTTCCCCTCCTAATGCTCTCTCTCCCTCTTTCTCAAGTCAATAAATAAATAAAATCTTAAAGAAAAAAAAGAAACTGTTATCAGCAGTTACCTTAGGGAGATAAACTAGGTTAATGAATTGAGTAATTGCACTGTGTATAACGTGTGTGTGTTTGTGTTTGTTTATACAAAATTGTATATACACAAAATTTTATATATATGTATATATATATATAATTTAATCACCCAGACAATCCCTGTGTGCGTGTGTGTGTGTGTGTGTGTGTGTGTGTGTAAAAACTGAGTGGTAAAAATTTTGGACCATTTTTTTTGTTTTAATTAAAATTAAGCAATAAGACTTTAAAATAAACAAAAAATAAACAAAAATACAAACAAGTGAATACAAGAGGTATAATAACATTGTCCTGACAACTGTAATTAGTAATATAATAATATATATAAAGATAGAAGGCATATATGCAAAGATATAATATAGCAATACTAACATGATAATAATAATATAATACGTGGGGCGCCTGGGTGGCTCAGTGGGTTAAAGCCTCTGCCTTTGGCTCAGGTCATGATCTCAGGGTCCTGGGATCTCAGGGTCCTGGGATCGAGG
>LNAC01000094.1:355470-393494 GCA_002007465.1 Ailurus styani | reverse complement strand
CCCCCACTCCCCACCCCCCATGGCTACCTCTCCACCTCACCCTGGGTAACAAATGAGAAATTTTGAGGACTATTGAGCACTATAAATTTTCACAGCAGGACTGCTTCTCAGCCCAGGAACTTGGGTAATTGTCACACATTGGTAAAATTCATAGGAGACAATTGGCCTCAAATCAACAATTCCATCTGCAAGATGCTATTGGGGGTGAGGAAGGGTAAGAATCCTGTCCTCAGTGCTGTAAAAAGAGTTAAGAATTTTAACTCACTCTTGAATAATGCCTGCACACACTTTTGGTCTTTTTTAAAAAGTTCTCTTCCTGTTGTTTGTATTGGTTTATTATCATTATGCTTTTAACACTATCCTCACATTAAAATACTGGAAGGAAATACAATGAATGTGAAAAAAATGTCCTTTGGGGGTGCAGAGATAATGGGCATTTCATTCCTAAGTGTCCTATATTTCTCACATTTTCTATAAAAACATGTTTATTTTAAAGAGGTTATTAAAATATGTAAAGCATATGCATACATGTATTTGCATGTTTTGTGGGAGTCTTGGAAAGACTATCTCCTTGACCAACCTTAGACAGCTACTCAGAGTCCTCATTTTGCCTAGGTGTTGCCTTGGGCTTTGTCTTCATGTGCCTAGTCCACTTTTAGAACAAATCCTGCTAAGTCAGTTTAGTGAGAATCCCCACCACCACAACCCTGCAACTTTGCCTTGCTGATCACTCTAGAAATATCTGATCACTCTAGGGACTGTGAGTGTATTCCTCATCCCCTACCTACGTTTGATATGAGATCATCCTGCATTGTCTTCAGGAAGATTCCTGTTCAGTTGGTCTAGCAAGAAGTCCTTACCCTCAGTGTCTTCTCTTAGTAATTTTCTATCTACTGACTCCCTCCCTCTTCTCTTTGGCTGTAAATCCCCCCTTGTCCTTGTCGTATTTGGAATTGAACCCCATCTGTCTCCCAGACTGCAGTAGTCTTAACACCTATTGAAACTGTCTTACATAAAGTCTTATTGACCATTTCCAAAAGTGTCAGAGTAATTTCTTTTTTTTAATATTTTATTTATTTATTTGACACAGAGAGAGAGAGACTACAAGTAGGCAGAGAGGCAGGCAGAGAGAGAGGAGGAAGCAGGCTCCCCGCTGAGCAGGGAGCCCGATGCGGGCCTCGATCCCAGGACGCTGAGATCATGACCTGAGCCGAAGGCAGAGGCTTTAACCCACTGAGCCACCCAGGCGCCCAGAGTAATTTCTTCTTTAACATTCTCAGAAGACCTTATTTTTAAAAATTAATAATTTATTTTTTTTGTTATCTCACAACACATTCCTCAAGGATCCTAGAAGCTCTGTTTCAGCCAGATTTATTTATCCAGAATTTCTTAACTAAACCATTTGCCTTCCCCCCACCGCCATCTTTGCTAACAGCATTCAACCATGAGAAACTTCTTTCTCTTCTTTATCTACTAGCAGTATTTTAAGGAAACTTCATTATAACAAGTTTTTCCTTTCTTTAGCTTTTTCAAACTAGGTCATAAAACTAATCTTTGTTGTCTTTGCTGACAATAACTATCCTTACCTATATCCACCAGTTACAATTATGGAGCCAATTATTGTGTCCAACTTCACCCGATAATTGAGGACAATTTTAGCCAGGGTAAATTACAAAATCGGTTCATGAAGACCCAGTCTTGGATTTCAGTGACAGTGTTATCTTAGCTCCAAACAAGCTTCTCAGGTTGGAACAGAAGATAGTTCTTCTGCAAAATGTGCCATTTCAACAGTCTAGTTTCTAGTGCATGGTAAATATCTTCTAACCTCAAATGCTCAAAAGGTGAGAGAGTGGAGAAGAGTGTTGGTTAGGCAGAGCTAAGTGTAGGTCTATGTATAATCTCTACAAGGTTGAGGTAAGTGAGCTGTAGTCTTAATGGTGCCATGGACGTAATTAACACAGTTTCTCACTGCAAGAGAGACAGTAGATCTGGGTCAGTAAGGGCTGTTACAAGTAGGTCAACTGGGTAAAAGAAGAGACATAGGATCATCTAAAGGACATTAAACAGCTTATTCTGCTGCACAATTTATCTCAAGCCAGTCTAACTGCAGTATTGGAAACCTCCACTATCCTAAGTAAATTATTTCATTGTAAAGACATCATGACATGAATGGCCTCAGTTAAAATTCAATTAATTTCTTAAATGGAAGAAACATTAAACCATCATTCATTACAATTCAAGAAACATTTGGAGGGCCTGCTAGAGGTGTAGTTTCTGTTAAATTCTGTGAAGGATAGTCAATAACTTACAAGGTAACTGGGACATTAGACATATTAACCCTGAATCCTGATGGACTAGTTTTTATTTTTTATTTTTTTTCACTTCATCATGAACTGATAGTTGCATTTGCACATAACAGAAATGCTGGTCACATGATTCATCAAGTGACCTCAAAAGCACCCATACTGATATCTTGTTTAATGAGTGGTATTCACTAATGGCTCATTTGAATGTCATAGCAATGCCATATTTCCATAAACATTTCTAAATGCCTACTCTCAATTTCAGAACTCATCTTATTCTTAATTTATGAGCAAATCTCACTGTGGACTGAAAGGAACTGTTTAGGGCCAGGACTGCACTTTGGGCAGCCTTGTCTATACCAAAAATTAACAACTCAGGCTGCACATTAAAAATATCTGAAGAGGGCACCTGGGTGGCTCAGTGGGTTAAACATCTGCCTTTGGCTCAAGTCATGATCCCAGGGTCCTGGGATTGAGTCCCGCATTGGGCTCCGTGCTCAGCTGGGAGTCTGCATCTCCTTCTCCCTCTACATTTCTCCCCCTGCTTGTGCTCTCTCTCTCTCTCTCTCTCAAATAAATAAACAAAATCTTTTTAAAAAAATCTGAGAAATTTTCTAAAATACCCACCCTTAGCTGCCATGTCAAACTCATTAGCTCTCTGGGAATGAAGCATGAGATTCTTCAGTATTTTCAGTGTGCTAGAGGAGTGAGATTCTTTAAGCCTAAAAACTTACAAAAGGCTTCAGGGACTGTCTAGAATCCCTGTATGAGCAGATACTTGCTTTTTCATACCACATGGTTTATGTGACAAACAAATGTACAGTGCTGACTCCCATAAGCCTTCATGGAGAATTACTCTTAAGTCAACCAATTGTTTTGTGTTGACAAAGCCAGACATTAGTATTTAGACAATAGTCAGCTAGCAAATGGTTCAGATAACTATACAAATATCTGTAAGAGTCTTTTGCAGTTTCTCATTGTCTTTTTTTTTTTCCAGTTGAAGCAATCCATGGTCATTGTAAAACATTTGGACAATATAGAATAATTAAAAGAGGAAAAAAATCATCCATAATCCTACTGCCCAAAAGACAGCCACTGCTAAGATGATGGTGTATTACTTTCCAGATAGACACTTTTGCACAAACAGGCACACATTTTAAAATTATTATCATGTATGTAGGATATTATATCTTTTTTAAATCTTTTTATATATGCCATCATCTCAAGAACTTTATCACATTAATGCTCATGATTGGGTTTGCTATAATTTATTTAACCAATTCTTTATTGTTAAACACTTGGATTATGTCATTTTCCCCCATGATATCAGTAATACTGGAATAATCATTTTATATATGTAACAAATCTTTATTACAATATAACTGTTTGTAGATTTCCTACAAATAACATCATTGGCTCAAAGGGTATGAAAATTTTACTATTCTTATTATACACTTTATATCTTTTTTTTCTACAGGATTTTCAATTTTACCCTTTCTCCAGCATGGGAGAAGTACATATTTTCTGAACTCATAGAAAACTGAACAATATTATTCTTTATACTTTTGCTGAGTGATATCTTATTTTTGTTTCAATTTGCGTCTCTGAGTACTGGTATGGTGAAATATATTAATAATGATGATAATGATGCTGGTGATGGTGAAGATGGTGATGATGATAGACAAAATGATGCATCAGTCTGCCCGTAAGTGCTTTCCTCTTTTGAATTCACTCTACTCTTTCTCTTTAAGTCTCTGAGTAAAATTGATTGGGACCCGTGGACAAACTCTCTTCAATACTTCTGTTGAGGTATGAGGTTTTGTCAAGTATTTTCAAGTTCTTACAATATAATATCTTCCGCTATGACTCTAAACAACTATTGCAATAACAAATTGGGGTGAGAAGTGTGGGCTCATGGGAACTCCTGCACTGAACAACGTAGGGAATGAGAACAACTAATATTGCCCCAAGACATTAGACTCTTTCAGCAGCACTAGCATCCCTGGGAAGAAATACAGCATCTAGCAACATGACGTCGTTTCAGAATTGACATTAGGGAGTACCGTAAAACTGAAAGCCAAGAGAGTTACAAACATCAAGGGTCTATGTGGGTTACATGAAGCAAAATTCAGGCTAACGAATCATGGTAAGCATTGTACATCATAAAAAACATGATACAAAAAAGCACACAAGTTGAATTTCAGCACTGTAGGACTGACCTCCTGTCTCCTTGCCATCAAACGTCTGGGCTCCACTCTTTGTATATCCAGATTATGTGTGGCTGAATGGGGACAAAGAGTTGAGACTTTGACAAGATGATGCACCCCAACCCCAAATGGCAGAACTGGACAGTTTTTTCGGACTGATCTAGATTTCCTATTTGGAGATAACATTTGTGATATTACTGGGCAGCATTTGACCTGACATTCACCTGTTACATATCAAAAAGAAAGAAAGAAATAGAGTGGAAACCACTCCATGGGTGTTAAATTCTCAAATGCCCCTAGGACCACCAAGTATTCTTTTCTAAGTCCATAAGGAATATATATTTCATTTTAAATCATGTGTCTCTAAATCACAGGCTTTATATATCTGTATGTTTTACTCTGCCATCCCATACCACAGTTGCCGTTATCCTCAATAAAATAGCTCCGTATTACTTTTGGCATTTTTAAATTGAGATATAATTGACAAATATCATTTAATTAGTTTTCAGCATATAATATGTAAGGGTGATTTTGTTTTGTTTTGTCAGTTTAGTTACTAATTGTCTTTTTCACCTGAATCCAGCACGTGATGGCTGGTTCACAAGTGAATGCATCTTTCAGGAATCATTGATAAATTGGAAAGAACAACAAAAAGTATCTATTTGAAGATATGCAAAACAAAATAAGACAAAAAGACTGCAGCAATGAAGGCCCAATGATTTTGGCTTTTACTTCCTATTCTATTATTAGAATAAACCTTTTATCCATCATGAGATTTGGTGTAAAGTGGGGTATCATTATCATATAATACAAACCAGACACTATGAACCTTCTGCTGATTAGAATTCTTCTGTGGGCTCTTCTTATCTGCAGAAAAACAACAAACTCCTTGAGTTATTCAGTGGGTCTCACAACATGGTTCAAGCATAGGATGTCTCTCTACTCATGTCTCACTGCCCTGCTGTTGGCCCATTGATTTTGAATCCTCAACTTACCAAATCCTTTTATTCCTCCCAGCCCTGTTGGTGCTATTTGGGTATCCAAGAAAACTCTTCTTTCTTCTTTATATCCTGGAGGATCCTGTTCTCCCCTTAAATATTCTGGTAAAAATTATTTCTTTGTTCCCTGTCCACACTCATCCCTCTCCTCTACCTACGTTCCTTCCATTATGTATACCTACCAGTACGGGACTTCTCATCCTGTGTAACGACTATTTACTTACTGGTCTTTCAAGAATGAAGTCTTTTCAGGTGAAGCTCTGTACATGGCACTGTGCTTAGCAGAGAGGAGCTTCAGATGGATAATCCCCCTAGCCCTCAGATTACGTAGAATTTAACATGCTAAGGACAGTCACAGAAAAGTTAGGAGCACTATTTGCAAGTGGAGGTGTCAGGGAATTTTAACACAAAGCTCTGTAAATTCTAAAGCTACAAATCTGTTGGCTTAGTCATGATTTAGCCAGAAAATTCCCCAAATATGCTTCTACAAATAGTTGAGTGTTTTTCATTAAGGATTATCCCATGAAACATTATCGTCATCACGAACAGCACTACATTTGTTTCTCCTTCGGAAGGAGGAAGGGTGAAAAAACTCCAGATAATTTCATTTTGGGTTATTTATGAAAAGTTCTGGTGACTCCATCACAAAGCCTGCTCACAGGCTCAAATCCGTGCATGCGAACTCCATAACCACATTAAGAAATATAATTTGAAAATTTACAACATACGAGTGATGATTCCTAAAAATCACACAATACCAATCTGTGTTGTGGCCTGAGACAATTTACTGGAAAAATCTGCAATGGAAGTGAAACAAATACAAACATTTTTTGAAGGAAATGACTCATTGAGCCAGGGAATGTATTCAGTGTGCTCTAATGGACTGTATGTACTTTAAATCAGCTTCCCTAATCACACACCGACGGCACCACCTTCACCAGGCCCACGCTCTGAAAGGCCGTTAAAGCCTAAAAGCTTTTATCCAAATATGCTGAATCCCTTCAAAAGCCATTTGGGGAGGCTCTAGTCAAGTACTTTTTTATCTCGTTTCCCCAACTCCCACAGTTTTGTAGCTTTATCTTGAAAGTTAGAAAATAAAATGTTCCTGCTCCCTAATTTTCCTTCCCTTTGGAAAACATTCCCTTTCTAGCTCTAGATTATTGCCATCATCTAGCTAGGGTTCTCGTTTTGCCTTTTTAGCATAAAGAACCACAGAAAAGAGATGGAACTGGCATGCTGCCTTATGTGGAGTGGTTGCTGAGCGTTGTGCTTGGTAAATGGTGGAGGAGAAGATGGAGAGATGGATGGACACCAGACAGCAAGGGCTGGATGAAGTAGGCCAACAAATTACTATTGCCTATTTTCTTTTTAATACTTTGGGTCCAAATCATAAAAGTGCAGTTGAAATTGTCCTCCACTCTAGAGACGGCCATGGGAGGGCGACACGGAGAGAAAGGAAAAAGGGCGAAATTCCTAGAAATAATGAGGCATTTCATAGAGGTATAAGCAAGGTCCAAGACCATAGTGCTGCTCTATTAATTGGGTGCCGATGTCATAATAGTGTACAAATACAATGGGAAAAACTCACTGGAGGAAGTCAAAAAGGCCTCCACTGAGGAGGTGACCTTTCAACGTCATCTTGAAATTTATGAGAAGTTTCAAGCCCTCAAAACACAAAAACTGAGGCATAAAACAAGAGCAATGTATTTGGGAGACAGTGGGAGCCCTTTTCCCTTTTTTGAAGGAGTGGGGAATGTAGACCTATGCTTTCTGGAAAGGTCTGCTAGGAATTCAACCTGAATCTTTCTTCCTGCTGCCACTGGAGCTGGAATATGTGCTGATCTGCTAGGAGTTACAGGCTGAGGCTCCTGCCAATTCACATTATAATTTAGTCTTAACAAAGCTTTGCTCCCATGTCAGTACTTAGTTTGGCTCAAATCCCACATTCTTTCCTCTCACTCCTGTGCCTCCTTGTGGGAACTAGATCTACTGCATCAAGCTCTTACTATTATTCAGAAAATATTTCATCTGTTCCCACTGTTTCTTGTAAAAGGGATCAGAATATGCCATCCCTTGGGCGCCTGGGTGGCTCAGTGGGTTAAAGCCTCTGCTTTCGGCTCAGGTCATGATCTCAGGGTCCTGGGATTGAGGCCCGCATCGGGCTCCCTGCTCAGCGGGGAGCCTGCTTCCCCCTCTCTCTCTGCCTGCCTCTCTGCCTCCTTGTGATCTCTCTCCCTCTGTGAAATAAATAAATAAAATCTTTAAAAAAAAAAAAAAAGAATATGCCATCCCAAATTGCGTCACCTTGGCATTCTTTTGAGCTAACAACTAACACAGGGGATGTCTTTGCTGTTGCCTATCAATGGAATGATGGGGAGTGAGGACTGAGCAGAGCCAGGACCTCATCCCTTTGTCACTCAACTAGAAAACAACACAGGGACACATACATGACAGAGAACATATCAAAGAAGAAACAATGATAAGAGGAGGTAACGGTAAGATTTATAATAATATAAATAAGGTTTGCCTGCAACAGTCTCAAATTGTATTCATTGTCTTGGTACAATTATTAATATGATCAAAGTATCCTGGCCTGGGCAGTAACATTCACAGGCACCCTAGTCACATTAGTCATAAGCCAAGGAGGCAAGAGGCTGGTGAATGCCATGGCCACAATTTCAGAGCGGGGCTCTGGTAAAATTTCATTCACTACATTTATCTTTATCTTTAGGATGGAAACCAACATTTCCTTCAAGGCACCTTTCAAATCCATTCTTTGGCCACCTGAAATGGACTGTCTTCTCTCTATCTTGAAAACACTGCATGCACCATTTGTAAAATGGTTACCAGATTATTTTATGTTGCTGTTCTCTTTCCATGCAAACATAATAGCTAATCCCAAGGTCAACTGTCTGTGATACATCCACAACAGACTCATGCACGAAATGAAAGATATGTTTCCAGGTTGAACCTCTTTCCCTCCACACCATTCAAATAAAATTGTGAACATTTCATAACACAAACCATTCTGATTTAAGAAAAGTTCAAGAAATAGCTGCTGAGCACCTACTAGGTGTCAGGCTCTATTCAAGTTGGTAGAGTTGTCTTGGGGATCAAAATCAGAAAAAAAAAATTACTGATCTCTTGGAGCTTATGGAGAAGGATAGGCAACATTTTAAAAAACAAATGTAAAGTCTGATGATTTTTTAGATCTCAAAGCCTCAACGAGGCCTCTCTCACTATCCTACTTAAAATTGCAATGCCCTACCAGAACTAGTCACCCCCTTGCCTGCCTTCTGTGTTCCAAAGCATTTAGCACCACCTGACATACTACATATTTTATTGGTTAATTTGTTTAATGTCTGTTTTCCACAGCTAGAATCTAGGATCTGTGTTTTATTTATTTTTCAATCCCAGGAGCGTAGACCAGTGTCTATTAGAAAGTAGGTCTTCTGAAAATAGCTAATGATTGAATCAGTAAGTTATAGATGTTAGAAAGTGATACAGAAAAGCAAAATTAGAAGAAAGCCATAGATGTTAGTACCATTGAGATCCTAGCACTAGATTGTGATTTCCTATTGGGTGATCAGGTAAGCTTCATTTATAATGTGACAGTTGAGCCAAGACTTGAAAGAGGTGAGGGGTGAGCTGTACCTGGCAAAAATCCCATGGCCGGAACAGGCCTGGATTCCATGGAACAGAACAATAAGGGCCCCAGTGGGTTTGGAGCAAAAGGTGAGAGATGAGCACAGAAAGGTAAAGGGCTGGGGATGCAGAGAGGACAGAGGGCTGTGTACTCCCTTATGAGAACTAAGGTTTTTATCCTGATATATATTTTTTTAATCTTATGATTTGATTTATCTCAGTAGTTCACAACCAAGGACAATTTTGTCCACCAGGGGACATTTGGTAATATCTGGAGATATTTTTTAGTGTCACAACTGTGGAGAGAGATGCTACAGGTATCCAGAGGGTAGAGGCCAGGGGTGCTGCTGAATTAATATCCTATACTATGCAGGATTTCCCTCCCAACACACACACAACCAAGTGTCGTCTGGTGCAAAGTGTCAATAGGGCTAGGGTTTAGAAAGTTGATTTAACTTTCATAAGGATGATTCAGGCTGCTGTCATGAGAATAACCACAGGGAAGGCAAGGATTAAAACAGGGAGGCCAGTCAGGAGGAAGTTGCAATAATCCAGGGAGGTATGCTATTGGTTAAGATTAGGGGCATAGGAGTGGAGCTACTGAGAAATGGAGGGATTCCAGATATGTTTTGAAAGTAAAGCTCCCCAAATTCACTGATGGTCTAGATTTGGGGTGTGAATGGCAGGTGAAACTCAAGGATGATGTGAGGTTTTTGGTTTGAACTTCCATAAGTAACAAAGTGATACCAGTGGTAGTGAGGGTGACTGGGCTTGCAGCAGGATTTGGGGGATGGGGCGGAAGTCACGCATTAAGTTTAGGCTATGCTAAATAGGAGATGCCTATTAGACATCTACGTGGAAATATCAGATATGTAGTTGGATAGGTGGGTCTTGAGTTATAGAGAAATGTCTAAGCTTAAATTATTTTGGGGGGAGTCATGAGTGTATGGGTGACATTTGAAGAGAATGAATCTGAAAAATGAAGATAGGAGAACCAAGAAAGGAACCCTGGGGGACATTCCCGTGAAAAGGTGACAGAGAATCGGGGGAGGGATCACGGGAGGGTCTGAAGCACTGCCATTTCCTGGGCACTTTCACAGAGTTCCAGGCCCTCGAACAATTGGGTTTCGGTTTTTTACTTCCTATTATACCTTTGTGCGTGGGGCCAGCTCCATGACCCTGAGAACCACCGAGACCAGGAAATGCAGCTGGCATCTGTCAGTGTGCTCCCACTTCTGCTACAGTGGACACTGCAAGCCCACGCTTGCCATCATTCTCTCTGTCTGACTGTTGCCATCTCCAATTCTTCAACCAGAGTTCTTTGTTGATTGGGTCTCATGATTTCTCCTCTCTGTCTCTCTCTGTCTCTCTCTGTCTCTCTCTCTCACACACAAACACACACACACACCTTAGGAGTTCAGAGCACATGTAGCTCTAATCCCTGTTCTGCAGCCCTGCATCAAGCTAAGCTCAAACTTAATTCTGAGTCTTTGAACATGCTCTTCCCAAAGCCTGTGTGTTTGTTAGGGTTGCCATAACAAAGTACCACAGACTGTATGGCTTACACAGCAGAATTTAATATTCTCACAGTTCTATGGGTTGGCTGTCCAAGATCAAGGTGTTGGCAGGCTTATTTCTCCTGAGGCCTCTCCCTTTGGCTTCCAGGTGGATGGCTGCCCTAGACTGTGTCCTCACGTGGGCTTTCCTTGGTGAATGTATTCCTAGCATCTCTGTGTTTCTTTCTTTCTTTTTTTAAGATTTTGTTTATGTATTTGTCAGAGAGAGAGCGCGCACAAGCAGGGGAGAAGCAGGCTCCCAGCCGAGCAAGGAGCCCAACGTAGGACCCATTCCCAGGACCCTGGGATCATGACCTGAGCCAAAAAGGCAGATGCTTAATTGACTGAGCCACCCGGGTATTCCCATGTTTTCTTTTCTTAAATTAGATTAGAGATTACCTTGATGGTCCCATTTTAATGTAATCATCTCTTTCAATGCCCTATTTCTAAATATAGTCATATTGTGAGATTAGAGCTTCAAAAAATTCATTTTAAGGGGTACAATAAATGGGCTGGAACACTCTTTCCTTCCTTCATAGACTGGAAAACCACTTCATACCTCAGATATCAGCTAAGATGTCACATTCTTTAGAGGGCTTTGCTTGAGCTTCCAAGATTGTTTTTGGTGACCCCGTGCTTATTTTTATATTAATGATTGTCACAGTATATTGCAATTTTCTTTTAACTTGTCAACATCCACCATACAAAACATACAAGCTCCTTGAAGGTAATGTCTATGTCTTGTTCAGTGTTGTATCTCTACTATGTAACACAGGGAATGCACTCTGGAAATGTTTATTTGGTGAATCAATAAAATAATGAATTAATGTATGTGTTGTATATTTTTCATCAGATTGAGGGTTATTCACAATGGGATCACATGAATTTACTGGCCTCAGCATCTAGTACATTGCCTGCATAGGGCTGAAAGTAAGCAATAATTATAGATTGATAGAATTGAGTCCATACTATGAATTACTGTATTCATTTGAGTTTCTTTACCCACAATATTCATGTTGAAAGGAAGGCATGCCCTGAATATTCCCTTGGGTCATCAGTCCTGAATGGTACAAAATTTAAATTAAATCTGTTTCTTCTTTTGCTGTCAGTGGAGTGGCTAAAATGAGGAAGGTGAGAAGAATAGAGAGAAACGATCAGATTAACAGCTTTAAAACTCTATAGAGCTGTGATAGTTCAGCAGCCAAATACGAATATTAAAGTGTTACATAAAGGTCAAACAATGTAAAAATGCTCCAGGCAGAGTAGAAATGTTACTACAGTAAACAATGCACTAACTAAATTTGTAAAGCTCTGCAAGATAACCTCTGTGTGGCTTTGACTTTGAGACAGGTCGATTGCCAATGCATATAAATATCCCTTTCTCTCTTCCAAAGGTCAATCAGCTTTCATCTCAAAGAGAAACAAACAAAACTGAACCAAGCTATGAAAAATCCAAAGACAGGAGCAAGGCTATAAAATTAATGAATTGTATGATTTTACTTAACTAGAGATGTGGATCTGAATAGCCTTTTGGCAGAGGGAGCAGACCAAGTTATTTGTGGCTTTCCAAACACCACACTGTTCCCTGCCTTTGGACCAGCTATTGTCTTTGCTTGCAATGAATTCCTTCTGCCCTTAACAATAACACATATGGTTCTCTCCTACTTGCCTTCAATATTTAATTCTTCAGTAATCTTCCTTAAACACACACACACACACACACACACACACACACACACACACACACACCCCTACATTTGATTTAAATACTTCTTCACTGGGTTTCTCTAGCATCATAGCCATAATCTTAGATGGAGCTTACCTGATGCTCTGAAACTTGTTAGTTTTCCTGTCTTTCTTCCCTAATAACCTGTGCTCAATTGCAAATCCTAGAACCATGTTTCTTCAATGTTGTATTTCCCTATGTTTAGGATGATGCCTAGAACAAAACTGATGCTTATTAAATGTTGAGAGACTCTGGCCAAGAATGAACATGTATGAATGCATGAAAATCAGAGTTGAAGATATTTGTTATGGAGGCCATGTGAGAACTTACTATACAAAAGTCAATCTTCATTGATAGAAACACACACCTCTCTCTCCCTCTCTTTCTCTCTTTTATAAAATTACCTTGGAACGATTTTAAAATGTGTTTGTTTTCCTTCTGGGTGAGTTTTGGGGCATTGTCTCTAAGGTGACAGTAAACATTTGGTTTGGAATAGGCTGCAGAAAGCCTACAATAAATTCAGGTGATTTCATTGTGAATAACCCTCAATCTGATTAAAAATATACAACATACAAATTAATCCATTATCTTATTGATTCACCCAATAAACATTTCCAGAGTACATTCCCTGGGTTACATAGTAGAGATACAAGGTTTTTCTGTAGAGCTTGGCTAATTATAGAGGATTTCTTTTTCATTTGCTTAATGCTGTTTTTAATCTCTGACTTGTCCCAAATAACATTAAGTACTAACTAAGAAAAGAAAAGATAAGAAAAGAAAAACAGCATTCAAATCCCATTTTATTCATTTTTTTTTCTTTTGGGTTATTTCCTGTCTATTCTCTTGATACTTCTCTATGTAGTATTTGTACCTGTGGTCCTTGAAGAACTCTCCTCCTAGACCAACCAGTAGATTATTGGCCCCGAATGCCCAATATGCAGACATCTATCCTCTTGTGGCTAAATTGCTTGTTCTAACAGAAAAGAAAATGAGACTGTCTTGGCAACACTTCATTGACAGAAAGGATGGTGATGTGTTCTTATGTGAGTGATTGGACGAGTGTGTTTTTCTTTTCCCTTTGCTTTAACAATTGCCAGCTTACCTATTTTGTTGTCTGCTTTTCGGAAGGGGATATTAAAGATTTAAATAAAGACAATAAAGGCAAGATCCTATAGTGAGTTTCTGAATTAGCAGCATGAGGGGAAGAAGTGGGATTGCATTCGAGGGAGCTTAAGGGCTTCGGAGCTAGACAAACTTATATTCATCCCTTGCTCTGGAACACACTGTGAATTGGCAAGATTATTTAATTCCTCACAGACCAGATTATTCAGCTGTAAAAGGAAGAGTGCTGAGATAAAACTCATTAAAATCATGGTTTACGTACAATAATTTAAAATTTTTGAGATAACAGGAGAGAAAGAAAGAAAGATCCATTTGGTGAGAGCTCCCTATGTGTTCAATCTCCTAAATGAGGTATTATACTAGATTACAGACTTTGGATGTTTTACTTCTACGAATTTTCATAACAGCCCTAAAGCGTAGTAGGCCCTCTACAAATAATAGTTCCTTTTTCTGCACCAAGAATTTCTCAAATGAAGTATGGCATATGGATTACTAATTTTTAAATATATATTTCTTGATTTCTTCAAGTTGGTAGGTAAACCAACTTTGGTTTAATCTAGGTTTTGGCATTAATAATTATGTGGGTGTGGACGAATTTCCTTCCTTACCAGCACCATCTACCGCCTGGAGATCCACATCTTAATAGCCACAGAGAATTTTTAAAAATTACTCACTCCTCAAAATGCAAATACATTAAAATTTTGTGATACCATGCCCCAAACTACCATGCCTACCACATGCTCAAGATTAGATCAAGGTCTATTTCAATTGTCTTCTCTAGTAGGGATAGGCTAAAATTCTTACATTCCAAGATGGTTGAGAAAGGAACCGAGGATGAGTCCTAAAACCCCTGAATAGGGCTAATAAAATGGGCGTCAACTCATTGAGCGATTGATTTCTAGATTGACTGCGACCGTCCTGAATACTCAACAGCTGGAACTAATAATCACCTGCAGGTGGCGCCAAACTCCAGGCTGAACCCGTAGAGATTCAGGTTGCAGTTGGAATGACCTCTCTCAACCTCATCACCACCCCAGACGTCCACCAGATTAACCACAAACTTACATTGCTCATTCTATTATCTTATTAATAACATGCTACCGCATTTTATGTCATTTTAACATTTTTTTAAACTTCACTTCCTGCAATATGATTGGTCCTTCTGTAATAGATGAGCTTTGAGGATTAAATGGGATACCGTAATCTATATAAAAGCACTTATCACTATAACTGGCATTCAGCAAATGAAAATAAATGGTGACAGGTTATTATTAATTGAAATAACAGATGCAAAAGCAAAAAGAAGCTTTCTATTTCCTGACATTTTATTTGCCTTTTCCAAAACCAAACATGTTTTATTGGTGCTGACAGGTTAAAAATCAAAGCATCTTACCTAAACATTATGTAACTGTAGGACCGCTAAGGATGCTGACTCCATCTTTGCCCTCCATCTTGTTCCTGCCCACACAATGACCTCCCTCTGGGCTATATGTCCCAAACCCCTTGGAGGTAAATGTATGCCCTGACTAGAATGTAGGAAGGCTTATTCTGATATTCCCTCTGGTACACAGATGGCACCTCCTTACATAACTACCCTTTGACCTCACCACAATGCCTCTGACTCTATGAAAGCTATGGGTTAAGGTTCAGACTTTGTGGTGAATAGGTGCATAGCACCTGGATTGTGGTTTGCCTGATCCCCCGTCAGTAAGTTACCGTGAATAAAACTCTGTACGGAGTGGCTTGCTTTGTTTTTCCATCTCGAAATGCCTTCTCAGTCTGGAGGATACTTATGGCCCACCCTTCACTTTCTAGCAATAAATATATGTCTCTATGTATTTATCTATATATCTGGCCCTAAACAGAATTATTTAAAAGGTGAGTGTTTCAGGGTACAGAAATGTCAAAAAATGGTACAATTCAGAGGGATGTGCTAATTCAGCCAGAATCCCCTGTACCTTTCTGAGATGCAAACATTTCAGGAGCACCAGACATAGCCATGAGATTGTAGGAATACTCCACAATGGGAATAATATTGGCATGAATTAAAGTTGAGAGCCTCATTTAGGAAATGGGACTCTTTGGATACAACAGCCGTGTTGTCCTAATTAAGTACTTTTACAAATATAAGCAAAGGTCGACTCTTCTGCGTAACATCAGAATGTTTTGAAGTGCCATCCAGGCATCTAAGTTCTGTGTCCTCTTATTGGAAAAATAAATTAATAAGAGGTCTTTGATCCCTTGTCTCTGAATTTTTATGTTGTTCTAAGATTGAATGGGAAGACTGGGACCATGGCCATAGATGCTGTGCCATTCTTTGAAATAATGAAATGGAAGAGCATCGATATGTGAAATGAGTCCGTGTAGAGATAGACATATGATGGCATACACATTGGTATAGATCAGAATGAATGACCCAAATCGGTCATGAGCCAATGACAGCTTGGACCGTTGCCTACAGGTAGCAGCTGTTATCAGTTCTCTTTCCTCCTCCTCCTCCTCTTTGTCCTTTTTCTCCTCCTTCCTGAAATCACTTGAAAACATATTAAAGCTGAGTTTTCAATACATCATTTATTAAGGAATACAGCTCAAGTCATGAAGTCAGAGCAAGTGCCCATGGGGTTGTCTTTTTCTAGTTGAGACTCTGCTAATTCAGGTGCAAGTCTGTTCTAACTCCCATCAGCCCTTCTCTCCTATCTCTGCTCTAAATTAAAGTAAGTAATGCCAAGCAGCTGGTATGCTTCTGATGGCCTATGTTACCAAACTACCTGGTTATCAACCGGTCCTCCTATCTGTCCACTCAAGATGTTTATCCCAAACCCATTTGTGAGGCTGTGCCCACATAACACACACACAGTCACACACACACACACACACACACACACACACACACACACACACACACACACACACACACACTCACACACACACACACACCAGCACTGTTTTACCACTTTCATTTTCTAAGCTTTGACAATGGGTAATGAAGAGATCTTGTATGACAGTGCAAAAAATTATATGCAACTCACTATTCACCAGACAATGAACCGCTTCTATAATGGTTTACTTATAGGTGTCTTTTATTGTCCAGAGAGAAATATCTATATATATATATAGAAATACATACATATATATATATGTGTGTATATATGTGTGTGTGTGTGTGTGTATATATATGTGTGTGTGTGTATAGATATAAAACAAGGAACCAAAAGTGAAATGCCAATTAGTATGCATGACTTATTGCAGTTTGTTTGGATTATTATTTGTTGGCACCAATAAGATATTTTGGACTTTCCAAATATTAATAAAGAATGGATGAAAGCAGGAGTGAGTGATTTGTCAGAGAGCACGTTGATTTGGGGTTAATAGCGTGTGGTCTCAGTAAGATTTAGGGAACTGTTTTGCAAGACTTTTGGGGACGTTAAAGTGATCCACCATCAGTGTTACTTATGTAAAAGGAATGTAGTTACAGTAACTGTGAGAAACGTGAAGTAGTATACAAAAAGAGCTTAACAGGATGCCTGACATGCAGCAGGTCTTCCACAAACATTAGCACCTCCCAGCCCCCATGCTGACCAACACCATTCTTCATATATACACTATTTCGAAGAACTACCTCATGACGGTGCAAACTAATCTTGGCTGTATTCGCTGAGCGGAAAGAGTAATCTTATTCATTTATCAGAAGTACGAAACTTACTTTTTAAAATTACCTATGATTTAAAGAATTCCCATTTTAAATAAGCTAATCTGAACCATTTGCTATTGAAATAGGTAAACATGTGTATATGTACCATTTGAAACTTTTGTGAGGGAGAAGAATGGTTCAAGGACCCAAATAAAAATTTCTACAGTGGTTTTACAAATAACACTCTAGGGTCAGAATAAAGGTAGATTCTAAAATAGTTCTAAGGTTACAATTTGGTATGACTAGTGATTCAGCTTTAGCAGATAGATGAGAGACATTAATTGGGCATTTGTAAATCTTGTTATAAGAAAAATCTTACCGCACAGATTTACAAACAGTTTTATTTGGAATCGATTTCATATAATTTCTTTGGGAATTTTAGGGAATTCTTAAAAACCATTTTTTAAACTTTGTTCCAGTTGAAATTTATCAAGAAAGAAACAGTTTGCTATTTAAGTGTGGAATTACTCTGCCAAAAAGAAAATCATTGGGGAAAATTGAACTATTTGTCAAAATATTTTCTCCTCTCAGTATAGACCTCCTCCTAGAGCAATGATTGTTCTTTCTGCCCCCTTGACATAAGACTTGTCCTTGTCACTTGCTTGGGACATGAAAGTAAGTGGCCATGGCTTATTCCTCCCCTGAGCAGCAGTGTAAGGATATATCGCATGATTGTACAACTCTTGCTCTTTTTCCCTCTACTGTGAGATTGGCATTACCAAGAAGGGGCTCCTCCTTCTGCCTTGGTCCTGCGATGAAAAGAACATGTCCTGCAAGAACATGGCAGCAAACCCCACCAGACATGCACCAGGAGTCCTAATCATTAGTGAGCAGCGTTCTGGGTTTTTACAAAGAGCATGCACATATGCAGTGAAGTCAGAGCAACCAGCATTCCAGAAAGAATTACCAACATCCCGGAAACACCCTCCTGGGTCCTTCTGATCACAACTTCCCCTCAAAGATAAACACTTTTCTGACTTCAATTTCCCAGATTAATTTTTCTTCTCTGTGTTCATTTGGGTGTGACTTCCTTCATTCAATATGGCTTTTTTCGAAATTTATGTTGTTGTGAGAAACAGTCATTGGTTCGTTCTTGTTGCTGTGTAATATTCGAGTATATGAATAGAGCACTGTTGTTCACCACTTTTAATTCTGTTGAATGTTGGAGTTGTTAGAAATTTAAGTTTTTTTTTTTTTTAAAGATTTTATTTATTTATTTGACACAGAGAGAGATTACAAGTAGGCAGAGAGACAGAGAGAGGAGGAAGCAGGCTCCCTGCTGAGCAGAGAGCCCGATGCGGGCCTCGATCCCAGGACCCTGAGATCATGACCTGAGCCGAAAGCAGAGGCTTTAACCCACTGAGCCACCCAGGCGCCCAGAAATTTAAGGTTTTTAAAAAGTGTTACTATAAACATGGTTGTATATATCTTTTCATACCTATAGGTATACATTTGTCCTGTGTACCTCCTTATAAAGGAAAATGTTGAGTCATATATCATGTCTAAGGTCCCCTTTAAAGATGCTATTAAGAGATTTTCAAAGTAATTATTATAATGCATATACCTCAGTGAGCAAATTCTGAGAGCTGTTATTGCTTCATATTCCTAACAATACTTAATATCTTTTGTGACTTTACCATTTTGATGGTTGAATGACAGTATCTTCTTGTGGATATTACTCGTATGTCTTGGTGATTAAGGAAGTCACTCACATTTTGCATTTGCACATTTAATATGTTTATTGACGGGCGCCTGGGTGGCTCAGTGGGTTAATATGTTTATTGACTAATTGGGTATCCCATTTTGTGATATGTCTATTCAAGTCTTGTTTGTACTTGGATTTTCCTTGCTGTCTCTTTTAATTGGCCTATAGGACTTCTTTATGTATTGTGGAGTCAAGAGCTTTGTCAAAGATATGTAGTATCTATATCTTCCCCTGTTCTGACTCACCTTGCCTTTCTACTCTCTTGACACAGTTTTTCAAGTAATAAAAATTCTTAATTTTAAGTAGTCTAAATTTATCACTGTTTTCTCCATGGTTATTGGTTATTCGTACCTTCCCAACGGTCATTAGAATATTATCATATTCTATCTTTCAAATTCTTTATTTTTTTATGAATCACATTTAGATGTATGCTTCATCTGGAATTGATTTCATAAATGGCACGGGTATGATCTTTCTTTTTTATTGACATGATCACACAATTTTCCTGCTTCATTTAGGACAAAGGAGAGAATTTGATAACTTTCAAATTTAAACCAACCTTGCATTATTTTTTTTTATTTTTATTTTTTTAAAGATTTTATTTCTTTATTTGACAGAGAGAGATTACAAGTAGGCAGAGAGGCAGGCAGAGAGAGAGGAGGAAGCAGGCTCCCTGATGAGCAGAGAGCCCGATGCGGGCCTCAATCCCAGGACCCTGAGATCATGACCTGAGCTGAAGGCAGAGGCTTTAACCCACTGAGCCACCCAGGCGCCCCCAACCTTGCATTATTGATAGTACTTTTATTACATGCATTTTAATAGGATTTAGTTTCATATGGATTATATTAAATTTTTGTATTAGTTATTAAGAACAATTTTCTAATATTTTGTTTAGTGGTTTTGTACCTATGTTCATGAGAGAGATTGACTTGAATTTTTTCCCTTGCTATAACCTCATGACTTTCTGATATTAAAGGTTGTTATTTTTTTACCTACAAAATGACTTGAAAAGTGTTTCCCTATTTTTGCTTTTCTTGAGAAGTGACTTTAAGACTGAAGTTACTTCTCCACATGCCTTGAGAGAAACACCGACTCTCATTGTTGGAATCACATGTTTGTGCTTTCCTTCTGGGATATTGGTCTCTTAAGTTCTGACTCTCTTGGTAGCTCTATGATGCATTCAAACAAATGTGCTTTACATTCTACTCAACATTAATCCTTGTTCTTGGTAGAAGACTGGTGCACTGCAAGCTAATCTGTTATAATAAGCATATATGCTACCTATTTAAAAATTTACATTTCATTAACACACAACCTCTTCGAAAAACTGAAAATGTTTCCCCCTACAGCCAAGACACAAAATTCAATTTTTGGAGATCATGTACATGACCAGAGCAACATTCCCAATTTCATTGCCAATTGTAAGCCACACAATAAGGGTATTGATATAAAAACAGACAGGGATTGGTTGTGTGCAAAATTTGGTGGCAATGAGTTCTGAAAGGCATTAGGAGTTAAAGAGTAACAAAAAATATTTTGCAGTAAGGTAAAGGTGTTAGCAGCTTCAAAATACCCTGTGCCCACCATAAAAATAAAATAAATAAATAAATAAATAAATAAAATAAAAATAAATAAAGGAAAGAAAGAAAGAATATCCCCCATAGTAGTGTGAGGTATTTCAATATATGCAACTGGGATCACTCCTTATTTTTGAAATCTTCTGATGGATTTTTATTCCACTTGGATTAGAATACAACTAATTTACCTTCACAGTAAATGCCTCACCTGAGTCCACTACATGGACCATTGTTAATTCAGACCAAGTCTATCTTCTTTTCAATTGTACATAGACAAGTTCACAAATTGAGGCATTTATGAAACCAAATATCTTTTGGTTCTCCTATCTAGAGTTATTGGATCATCTCACCTACTTACTAATAAGCGTGATTGCATGAACAGAGACTGGAATAGATTTTTACAGGATTCAATAGGAGAATGTTGGTTTCCTAGGCAGAGATCTTGGTTTCCCACGCTGTCTACAGACACCTGAGTCACCCCTACCTCTCACATCTAACAACACGGGCTGAACCGAATGGAGCTCCAGTATAGCCCCAAGGAGCATTATTGATGCTTTGTCTTCTTTGATATCTTCAGCTATCTACATGTTAAAATCTTTATTTAGTACTATTTCAATGTAAGAAAAGACCCTAATGGTAATATGTGTAACTTCTTTGAATAAATTAAACTCTGTATGACATGCACAAAAAAACTCTGCTTGCAGAATCTACATATGTCACTGTACGTCCATGTTTATACTTACCCATGTATTTATATACATATAAGGATTATACTTATAATCCTATTTTCCCCCAACTATCTCTGTGTTCTCGTGTGTGTGTGTGTGTATAGCTCAATGTTTGTGGGTATACACATATGTGTATATGTTCAGGAAATTATATTCAGATATATCTGGAAAATATCTCTAAAATGCAGTAGAGAATGGACGCCTGGACNAAGACAAACACCTCAGATGAACGGGCTCCTGACTTTTTCTGCCAATCCCAGATACCTTCTTCTATTTCAAATACTTGGTTTTTCGGGCGCCTGGGTGGCTCAGTGGGTTAAAGCCTCTGCCTTCGGCTCAGGTCATGATCTCAGGGTCCTGGGATCAAGGCCAGTATCGGGCTCGCTGCTCAGCAGGGAGCCTGCTTCCTCCTCTCTCTCTGCCTGCTTGTGAGCTNTCTGGAAAATATCTCTAAAATGCAGTAGAGAATGGACGCCTGGACACTCAGTGGGTTAAAGCCTCTGCCTTCGGCTCAGGTCATGATCTCAGGGTCCTGGGATCAAGGCCAGTATCGGGCTCTCTGCTCAGCAGGGAGCCTTCTTCATCCTCTCTCTCTGCCTGCCTGTCTGCCTACTTGTAATCTCTCTCTGTGTATCAAATAAATAAATAAAATCTTTAAAAAAAATAATAATAATAAAAATAAAAAAATAAAATAATAAAATGCAGTAGAGAATATTATCATTCCATTTTTCTGACANATCGGGCTCTCTGCTCAGCAGGGAGCCTTCTTCATCCTCTCTCTCTGCCTGCCTGTCTGCCTACTTGTAATCTCTCTCTGTGTATCAAATAAATAAATAAAATCTTTAAAAAAATAATAATAACAAAAATAAAAAAATAAAATAATAAAATGCAGTAGAGAATATTATCATTCCATTTTTCTGACATACAAAAAGAACAGAAGACAGAACAGGATTGAAATTTGAGTTCATCCATGTCTCTGATCCTTAGGTTTTTCATATGATATTTAAACTTTCCCAATCTCATACACAACTCTAAGTCACAAAATTTGAGGCTGAAATAAAATGGCCTATCAGTACAGTGCATCTGGCACATAGTAGATACTAAATAAATGATATCTTTTCTTCCCTCTTCCCTTCCTCATTTCCTTCCTTAGTTTAGAAAAAATTCACTTTGACTGTAAATGGTATCATTGACATTGAAAATGTATACACAATGTGATATTTGCCCTTTTCCACAGATGTACTTTTAAAAAATGCTAATGGATATCTATATGCTAAAAGGAGAACAAAAGGTAAAATTAAAGATAGCAACTAACTATTTTGCAGTTTATCCTGGAACTCATCCAAGTATCTTTTTAGGTCCTCTGGAAAGCAAAAGCCAAGATAGAATTAAATACATGGGAAATGAATTTGAGAAAATACTTGTGAAACAAAAATGGGCAGGATACTGGGAGAGCTTGAGGGAACTGACAAATTGTGATACCGATCTGATTCTCATTGAAGGAGAGAAGGAAGGAAGGAGGGAGGGAGGGAGGGAGGGAGGAAAGAGAGAAAACAGATTGAGTGGAAGAAAGGAAAGTAGGTAGGAGAAAAGCAACCTAGACCAATGTGCAGTTCTAAGGTAAGTTAGGCAAGGCAACCGGAGTGCTCCTAAACCAAAGCCACCATCAAAAGAGCCCAATGTCTCCTGGGAACAGGAAAATAGGAAGAATAGCCTCAGTGCAAATGCAGTGAAGGATTTCGCAGCACAGAAGCTGCCACCCTACAACAAAGGATCTGAGAAAGCCACTCTCATGTGGCCACAGGGCGGGGAGCAAGGAGCAAGAGGTACGAGGTACGTGTTTGTCATGATGGAAACAATCTGAATATACACAGTCAATCTTCTTGGCTCCTAAGTAACTCCTCCAATTGACAGTAAAGTATCACTAAGTGTGCGTGGCTTCTGCATTCTGTGCAGCCATATATTCATTTATGGAATTGTTGTTAAGGTCCCTGAAGGAGAATTAGAAATATAAAGTACTTCAGCCATTAAGTGCAGTAGGATTTAAATGGATATAGTTCAGTGTTGTGGATAAAAGCAGGGGTTTTTGGAGTTAGAGGAAATGGATTTGAATTTTAGCTCTATTATTTGAATATGTGACCCTGGGAAAGTGACAACCTGCCTGAGCTTCTATTTCTTTATAAATTGGGTATCATGATACCTACTCCAGTAGGGCCTTTAAAAATTAAATTAGGGCTAAATGCCAAGAAATTAGCATCTATTGAAAAATTGACATATGCTAGACACTGTTCTAAGCTCTTTACACTTATTAACTTATCGAGTCCTCATAGCAAGCATATGAAATAGGAAATTTTGCTATTCTTTTTCTTAACAATAATTTCTAATATTTTATTCTATTTTTTAAGATTTTTTTTTTAGGTAATCTCTACACCCAATGTGGGATTCGAACTTAAACAACCTTAAGATGAAGAGTCACACACTCTACTGACTGAGCTAGCCAGGCACCCCTAATTTTTAATATTTAACCTATTTAACAGATGAGGAAGTCAAGACTCAATGAGGTCCATCTTAGTTCTTGCTAATGACAAAGCAAGGATCCAATGCAGGCCATGTGCTCAGAGCCCTTCCCCTAAACACAACTCACACTGCCTCCCACATACACCTGGTCCAGTGGAATGCCCTGACTTCCACGTTACTGCGTGATCAGGGCTTCAGGATGGGATGGAGGGGATGTGATGTGTATCTCCAGAGGAGGAGGTGATTTTAACAGTTTCTCTTGAGAATCTGATTAAAAACTTGAAGTAGGGTGCCTGGGTGGCGCAGTGGGTTAACGCCTCTGCCTTTGGCTCAGGTCATGATCCAAGGTCTTGGGATCGATCCCTGCATCGGGCTCCATGCTCAGCAGGGAGCCTGCCTCCTCCTCTCTCTCTGCCTGCCTCTCAGCCTACTTGTGATCTCTCTCTCTCTGTCAAATAAATAAATAAAATCTTAAAAAAAAAAAAGAAAGAAAACTTGAAGTAGATCATTGTAATGTCCTGTACCTTCCATAAAATCAAATGCTAGGTCACAACAAGGATTACAAATCATTTTTCAGATGAGCACATTATTATAAGATAATACTATTGAAATTATTTTAAAATATCTTTTACTATCTTAATCTTCTTTACGTGTTTTAGGATTAATATTGAATTCAGATATTTTAGGTGGTTCAGGGGGAAACAGTAGTTATTTGGGAGAGGCATCTTCAAAACCCTTCCAATTATACCATGCAGGGACTTTCCTATTTGATGATGAGTTCAAAATCCCCTGGTCAGACCAGGGGAAATTTGAAACCTGATAATCTAAACTGGGGTGTCAGTAGTGGATCCAACAAAGGGAGACATGGTGAAGTCTGCGCTTCAGCTTCACACTGTAGAGTTAAAGGTTATTTCTGCGTCTCTGGGGATTTATATCCCTTGGGGTCTCTCTTAAGGGTGAAAAAGAAGAGATTAAGAGCTTCGAGTTGATTCAGACACTACGGACCGGTCCTGAAATGGGAACAGATTGTCAATGACTATAGAGAGTCCCCGGAGGGTCTAATGAGTGCAGGCGAGGGGCTGACGGGCGGACGTTCCAGTTGCCCACTCAACCACAAATTCCTCTGGGGTAGACACAGGAAGTTTTTTGCACACTCTTAGAAGCACCGTACAATAACCTGTTTTTGCTGCTTTCCGTTGCAGCACTGAGCTGTGATAGGTCACAGAGAGCAGGGTCGCCTCCAAGTTCCCCTGCTCCTGGGTGGTTTATTTAGAGAGTTATTTGTCTCATGAAGCTCCTGGGAGCCCAGGAGGCTGTCAGTCTATGAAAGTGAAGGAAAGAGAATTAGTAACACCCTCTTATTTTCAGGGCATAATAACCTGCCCTATAAATCCACCCAAGTCCTCTTGTTAATCTTTAGCCTATGTGAGAAGCAACTACTGTATTGGTGCTGCATTGAGAATAGACCACTTTATTACTTTGGACGCCATAAAATATCTCTCCAGCTAGAAGTGAGGCTAATTCTCTAAGACTGTTTGGGTAGACGCCTTTGGCTGGATGCCCTCTGCCCTGTGACTGGCTCGGAAAGCAGCATGGTCATCCGAAGCAAGCAAACACAGTTCTAAAGACTGGAGTTTAAAATGCACCATCGTAAAGAAAAGCACGTCTTAGGGGTCTGTGGACGTAAGCTTATCTACAAAAGGCCGTCTTTCCCAAATGAGATCCACCGAGCTGGCTTTTTGCAGGACTTTTGTAAAAGCAACAACAACAAAACCAAAATTGTTCCAAGGTCAAAGAGTTTAGGGGCCTGTATTGAATAGGTTTAAACCACTTACTATAAAATTTCTGGGCCTTATTGTGAATCTCTAGAAGATATATGATAATGCCTCCTAAATGTATTTGAGATATTCGATCATGGACAGCCCTCTCCACTTTCTTTTGAGAAGGGTACCCGGTAACATGTCCTGGTCTGTGTGTTATTTAGAAAACAGCTTGTGGTACATAGATATCAACATGAATTAGAGATGGTTTTGTAACTTTTGCGGTTATTTGCGTCTTAACAGAGTGAGCCATCTGCAAATTACTTCTCATCAGATATCATTTATCGTTTTACATCCTCTAAATCAAACCTCCCCTACTTCTAAGGCATAGGTAAACAAAGTTTCCCACTTGTGGTAAAGGAATGATTCTGCCCAAAAGCCAAGGGCTATTTGATTAGCCAGTAACACCTTACTACAGTGAGGCAAATGTCCACCAATTGATCCACATGAGTATTGTGTGCTCTCCTGTTACTGGGATTTATTTTTCCATATTATCTTGGGCATTCGGAGCCACATCCCCAGTCATCTTTCCATAAGTGACTTTCCCGGACATAAAATAAAATGAATTTAATCATGAGAAAGGGAGAGAAAGGCGGAAAAGGGAAGACAGTCTGGCCATCTGGATATTGTGGTCTACATGATTATTCATGAGACAACTCAAATAAGCAGATGCCGTGGATAGTAATTAAACCCTTCTTAGGTTCTCAATGGAATGTAAAAACAGTGTTTCTTTTGATGACAAAGGAGCTGTGTCACATATTCAAGGGTAATCGCAAAAAGGATAAATAATAACCCTGTTAATCATCAGAGAACAAGAACATTTCCGGCAGCCTCACTTTCTCAAGGTGATCACGTTTTCTTTACACACGGAGCCAACTCACCTTATGAAACACTTGTCAGACCTCAAACGGTTCACCTGTTTGCCTGCTCTCAGGCTTCCAGCAATTAGCTGGCACATCTCTTTGTTCTGAAGGATTTTTTTTTTTTGGTCCCTCCAGACAGTTCTACCACCCAAGAGGTGGAGTTACATGTGCCCCTGGGGAGTTATATGGGCTCAATCTCTGTTCCAAAGGATTTTTGAACTTGCAGAGACTGTCCTTGCTGGAAAGAACGGTGTTCCTTGTCTGAACTGATTACATGGAAAAGTTGATAGCCTCCCTGTGCCTTAGACCGCCTCTGCACAGCTTTGTGTCTTTCTCATTTCCCAGTACAGGCAGATCAAAAGAGAAGTGTTTGTTGCTGGGCACAATGAAGGGGCAACTTTTCAGATATTCTGTGGCGCACGTGGCTCTCTCCACTTGGCCCAGGGCCAAAGCAGCCACCACGGGCAGGGCTCTGCATTTGGGTGGCTCTGTGGAGCATCTGGAACAAAGGGAAAAGAGACACAGTAGTGACATGATAGGGAAAACCATTGAACTTATCTTCTCTCTCGGTTTCTTATGATTTGTATGCAACGTTTTAACAATGTGCTTTCAGTTGATTTCTCACAGACATAGGTGGATTTCACTCAACAACCACCATTTCTTCATAGCCTACTAGGTTTTGCAGATACAGAGTGAGCTAAACAAGGCAGCAACTATCACCCCCATCCCTGGCTCTCTCAAAAGATACAGGTTGTTGCTTTATAAATAATATTAGCTAATATCTATCGAAAGCTTCTAGTAAATCAGGTGTCATTCAGATTGCATTGCATCTCTTCATAAATCTCACCTCCAGCCCATGGGCTGATTCCCATTTTATAGGTGAGAGAATCAGGAAACTTAGAGACAAATTGTCCAATATAATACAACTAGTTAGTAAGGAAACCTGGATTTTACTCCAGAGACTAGCATTTAATTAATACGCTTATTCTTGACCTTCACTGAGTGCCCCACCTGCAACAGTCAAGCTTGTTACGGAAATCGAGTCATTCAGGTGTACCCGAGGGTCCACCAAGACAGCTTTATTTCCTGACTGTGTTTTCCCCCTTGTCTGTTGTGCACTTGTCTTTGAAATAATCTTGAAAGAACATGCATTCTCCTTGGGCTTCGTAAAGAAAAAAAAAAGTTCAGAAATATCTTCTGGGAAGGTCTATATAAAATAGTAATTAAAATCACAGCAAGTGCGACTAAATACACCTGATTTTAATCCCTGTGCCATCATCTTAAGTAATGTATTAAATTTCTAGGGCTGCCATAACTGTACCACAGACTGGGTGGCTTAAACCACAGAAGTTTCTTTCCTCACAGTTCTGGAGGCTGAAAGTCTAAGATAAAGTTATCCGCAGGATTGATTTCTTCTGAAGCCTCTCTCCTTGGCTTGCACATGGCAGCCCACTTGCCATATCCTCCTGTGGTCTTTCTAGGGAGCGTGCCCCTCCCTGATGTCTGCTTCTGTGTCCACATTTCCTCTTCTTATAAAGACAACAGTCAAATTGGATTAGGGCCCACCCCAACAGCCTCATTTTAACTTACTCACCTCTGCAAAGGCCCAGTCTCCAAATACCATCAGATCCTGAAGTAACCAGAGTTAGGGCTTCAGCATACGAATTTTGAGGGCAAACAGCATAGCCCATAGCATGTAAAGTGCAAGTTACTTAAAGGCTAACTCCCAGTTTCCTGATGTATAAAATGGTGGTGAACATAGCACTTACTTCTTTGAGGATTTTAATATCTGTTATGAGGACTGAATGAGATTATTCCGTGTCTCTGCTTTAAACATTGAACACAGACTTTGGGTGCTTTTTGCCCCCTTTATTTGAACAGGTGTCTCAGGCTTATCCATCAAGTTTCAGCTCAAATATCACCCCAATTATTCCTTCCTAGTGCTTTCAACAACAGAAGCTGTGATTTTTCTTTATTATATTATTATCTCTGTTTTTCTACTAGAATGGAAACTCTCTAGAGAAGAAGCTTTATTTGTCTGATTTCCTGATCTACCAAACTTCTTAAAATGGAGCCTGATATATGTACAGGATACTCCACAAATATTTATGACATAAATACATGAAAGCCTTTTCAAAAAACCTTTGAAGATTAGCTATTTTCTTCCTCTGTGATCTTCATTAGACCAGACTGAGACCTTTGTCTTTTCCCATTCTGCCATTCCTGCCGACTGAACCCGCTGTCTCTGGGGCCCCTTCACATGGAGACTGCTACTTTGATGAGTGAGCTTCCCCCTAAAAGGACTGCCTCACCACCCCTCAGGCAGAAGGTATGCAGTTCTCCTGGTGCCCAACACCACCCCCAATTGTTCCAGCCCTGCTCACTCCCAGCTTCCTCCTGGTTTTCGTCTGATTATTTGATATTGTCTAAAGTTAAATAAATTTGGAAACAGTACTCAATGAAGGCAGTTCCTCTCTTAGCATGAAATAACTTATCAGGTCTCACCAACTTGCTAATCTACTTGAGGGCAAATGTCAATACAGAGAGAAGATAGAATGTGTGTGGACATGGGTATAAGGTGCAGTGGAATGGAGGGAGCCCAGGCAGAAAGTAGGAAAGCTCCTGTTGCCTCCTGAAAACTGAAAACATCCCCTTAGCTTGCTCATGGCCAACTCTGACAAAGCATCTTTAAATCTGTTCTTCCTAAGCATATTTGTTACCTTATGACCCCTGGCTCAGTAAGGGCATCACTCTCTCCTCAGGTGCTCAAACAGCAATGAGGATTCTTCTGAGATGTTTCCTTTTCCTCAGCTCCTACAATCATTTTGCCACTAGCTTATGTCACTTCTGCTTTTCTGACTGCACAAATATTTATTTGGCTAAAGATCTCTCATCTGGATTACAACAGGAGGCTATTGACAGGTCCCACTACGAGAATCTTCCTTATACCAATCCTTCACAACCCTTAATAATTTCAAACCCATGGCATGAGATATGTGTCTTCTACCCTGATTTATTTATTTCATTCAAACATTTAATTATATCAGTATCAATTAATATTTATTTAACATTTGGGTTATATTCCAGTTCTGTGTTATTTGTTTTAGTCCTGAAATGGCTCCAGTTTTAGCCATTGGGAGCTCTTCCAGGTTGGTGCTTGTGTCTCTTTATTCTTGATCACTACTTTCTGGAACTACAAGATGCTCCAAAAGCACCCAATGAATTCCTGCTCCACCTTAAAATCCCCAAACCCAGGTTCCTTTTACTGGAAAATGGTGTTAGAAATCAAGATCTGGCCATTGCACTTGCTTGTTGTTACCCAAGCGTCATTGCTTTTAGGTTCTCTCAATGGACAGAACTGGGCTAGATATATGTATGTATACACACACATATATACTGAACTGCACATACACAAAGATCTGTAATTATTTCTATATAATCTTGTGCCTATAATATGTATCTAAACATGGGTTCGCACTGATGCCACTGAGTCAATCCTATTCTTCATGACTCTGAGCCCTTTCCCTTACTTATCTCTAACTTCTATCTCCAACAGTGAGAAATGACTCCCACCATCCACCATCCATTTACTTATTTGTTCAATCCCAGTGTATTTTCAAAGCAGTTTGAGAGTTTTTAACTCATACCCCAACTTTATCACCTATAGTACGTATGTGCACATTTATCATTGTCTCTTTAGTCCTACAATTTCTGGTTAAAGCACTGTTTTCCAAAGTTACTTAAGTCAGAAACTTGCTCCACTTCACCTTCAGTGAGTTTATGTCATAGATTATTCTGTCACAGTCTGCATTCCATCTTGGTTGATTCCTTACCTCCTGGCTGATTTTTAATTCACATACTTAAGAGTCATTCTTCGTGCTACAAAGTTCTGTGAGTTTTAATAAATGCATAATGTCCTATGTCTGCTACTGTACCATGCAAATTTTAATCACTTTAAAAATCCTCTACAGTCCCCTAGTTGAATACTATTCCCTTCAAACTCCTGACAACCATTGGTATATTTCTATCTCTAGAATTTTGCTTTTTCCAGACTGTCATATGAGTTGAATCATACAATATGTATCCATTTGGGTCTGGCTTCTTTCAGTCACTCACGTTCTTGTGTGATTAATAGCTTGTTTCTTTTTATTGCTAAATAATAATCCATTGTTTGGATAGACCAAGTCTATTTGCCTCTTGAAAGGGATCTTGGTTACTTCCAGTGTGGGGTGATTATGAATAAAGCTACTATAAAGATTTTTGTGCAAGTTTTCAAATCATCTGAGTTAATAGCTAGAAGAGCAATTGCTAGATTGTATGGTGAGTTTACATTTAACCACAGGTAACAACTCCAAGTTCTCTCCAAATACACTCTATTCTCACCAACCTGCTGTTTCTTCTGCCTGGAATGCTCTGCCCACCTTGATTTTTCTTTTATACACTTCCTTCTTGCTTACACAACTCCTCAAGTGCCTCCTTTTCTTGCAATTTTTTTCCTTCTCCCTTTGGACCGAGTTAGGAACTGTTATGTATAATATATATATATTATAGATATATATATCTGTGCCTCATACGCCATATACCATTGTATTTTTTATTATCCTTGTCTTTCTCCATTATAAGTGTATGAGGCCTTGCAGTGAAAGTGCCAGATCTTTCATTTCTAAAACCTCAGTTTCTAGTATTACCTCCACCACACAATGGGAGCCTCTTAACTGGGTGTTGAGTCATGTTCCTTGTATAATACCGTAAATAAGCTTTATCTACTTCCTCATCTAACTTCCTCAGGACCACCTATATTTGTTATGGGTAAAATATATTTGATATTTACATTTTATTCATAAGTTAACCTATACTTGGTATTATTCTGACTCATTTCACTCTATATTTTATATGAATTTCTAGATACATTTCATCTTTTTTTAAAAAAAAAATTTTTATTTTATTTGACAGAGAGAGACACAATGAGAAAGGGAGCCCAATGCGGGGCTCCATCCCAGGACCCTGGGATCATGACTTGAGCAGAAGGCAGACGCTTAACGACTGAGCCACCCATGTGCCCCTAGATACATTTCATCTTTTAAATAAAAAACAGAGCCAAAGTTAATTTTCCCCTTTGTTGTTCGTGATTTCAGATGCCCAAAGTTATTTTTCTTAACACTGAATATTTTCTCCTTTCCTTAAAAATATAAGAAACAGATATTTCTTAAGATTTATGATAGAGCAAGTTCTGGAAGGAGATCTGAGTCCATCAAAGGGCAGTGTTAGTCCCTGGCTTCACTGCACACACACACACATACATGTGTATATGTGTGTGTTTGTGTGTATAGCTAGAGCTTTGGGAGAAGTACGGAAGAGACACACTTGCAAGACTGTTCAGGGATGAGCAGCATCGCTACATCTTTGAAGAGTGCTTATATGTCCTATTAATATTAGGGCATCAAGGGGGAGCTTAGGTCCTTTATCATATTACCAAAGCAAAAATGAATAAAAATAGAGGTAATAACATAATGTTTCTTCCTTCCTAAATGAGTGGAAGAAATTATTTAAAAGGCCTTGGGCAATCTTTGAGCTCAAAAGTTTGTTCATTTCTCCAAAGGTGCATATTCTGGAAGAAGCTAAGTCTTTATTTTATATTACTTATGCACACAAATCATTTTTGCTGATAGCAGGAGAAAATAATATTACCAAAGCCTGACAGCTAGTTTTGATCTGACCTGGCTGATGTTGGTGCTGGTAGTGATTACCTCAGCCTCTCTCAGTCAATCTTATCATGAGAACAGGGGGAGCTTGAGGGATGGGTAAGGAGAGGAGGTTGGAAAATCACACATAACAACCATATGGGGGTAAACATAAGTCCCTAGGGAAAAGAGAAAGCACTTTAAAATCAAGGTCAAGGCCAAAAGATGACCTTTCAGTGTGGAGAGCAGCGGGGCGGGTGACGCTCACAAAGCTCAGGAACAGAGATGCAGTGGAAGAAATGTCCAGTGATGTAAGAGAAGGCACGCTCTAGATCCCCACCAACCTTGTTTACAGCCTGGATAAAATGGAGTTCTCAAACCTCCCTTTCTCTTCTTGAATCATTTGTAACTTGGAGAAGACAAAAATATATCTATTTCTTAGAACTGCCCTGAGAAACGAATGAGTTATTCCATTTAAAACACTTAGACTAGGCTGGCATATCTGAGACGCTCAGTGTTATTTGCTCTCATTCCTTCTCCACTTTGTTCTGATGGAAATGCTTCAGAAAAGCCCACTGCTCACTTCAGACCAACGGGAGGTCCCTATTGTTCCGTGTTAATTGAATCTTCAGGCCTTTTTTCCAAAGAGGCACTATAAAAAGAGAAGAGCTTTCTCTCAATACAGATCCAAAGGAGAAGGGAAATTTGATGAGTCCTACCTGCAGAACTCAAAACAGGAACAGAAATCTATCCCTTCCTTCCTCCCTTCCTCTCATCCCTCCTCCCTTCCCTCCTTCCTCCCTTCCTCCTTCCCTTCCTTCCTTCCTTCCTTCCTTTCTTCCTTCTTCCTTCCTTCCTTCCTTCCTTCCTTCCTTCCTTCCTTCCTTCCTTCCTTCCTTCCTTCCCTCCTTCCTTTCTTTCTCTTTCTTAAAAGAATCAGGACCATTAAACCCTGAAGTATCACTGAAAGGGATTGTCAAGGGTCCATAATCATTGCAGTTTGCTTGTATTTACTGCTTTCATTTCCTCTTTCTTTGCTGTGATGCTTTAAACCAAATGACTTGTGCACTTACCTTCAGAGTCAGCAAAAGAGCTGGAGAGCTTGGGTGCTATAGTGCAATGGGGTTTTGTGGAAACAGACATGGGAAGGGAGAAGATAGCAGGTAGTGCTAAGGGAAGAAGGAACTGGGTGGAGAATCCATAGCCCCTGCCTGAGGATGTAAGAAATGGCTTGTTGGCGTTGCCTGAAAAAGGCTGTGGGGTTGGCTCCTTGACCTAAAGCATTCTTTTATTCTTCCTTGTTTTTAGGTAAGGGTGGGATATACGCCTGGCCAGGAGCACATTATTTTAGGACTATTGGCATGACTGAGCCAGCTGCTTATTTTCCCTTTTGCCCAATCCTTCCTTCCTCTCTTGGCACGAGAGGAGTAAGTGCAAATCTCCAGACAGTCTATCAAAGATGAGTAAGCAAAGAGACCCAGGGGTTACCACATTTTGACACAAACTGTACTCTTTGTTGATAAAATGGGATGATTTGCATTGTGCTGATTCCAATCTTCCTAATCAATTATTGAGGGCTGGTAGGGAGTGATCAATGGCCTGCCAGTGAGAAAATCACACAGCTTTAGCTCAGCATGGCAACGGGTGATGGGATTTTCAGTAGACACAATGAGACCTTTCCACTGATACCTGATGCTGCTGGGTTTCTTTCCAAGGCTATCTGGAAGATACAATGAGGTAGGGAGAGAGGGGGCATCTTTCTGTTCTACCAATTCCTTGCTGTGACACCTTGGGCTTTAATATCCCTGTGCCTCAGTGCTTCATCCATAAAATGAGGATATAACATACTAAAGAAAAATGAAGTGTTTTGCATAGTCTTGCACAAAATGGTAATGAACACATGTTAGTTCCCATTCTGTTGTCAGTGCTGAGGATTTCCTTGTCAATGGAGCAGTGATTCAAAACCATGCCTGTAACCTAAGAATTACCTGGAGCATTATAAAACAATAGGTCAGAAACTATTAATTTAATTATTTTAAATTTAATTAATTTAAAAATGCTGGAGTCCCAGCCCAAATGAACTAAAGCAGAGTTTCCATGGAGAGGACCAATACCTTGTACTATCTGGGTAATTCTGAACCCCAGTGAAATTTGGGGGACTGATTTACAGCAACCTTACTTCCCTGGTTTGGCAACCTTTCTGTTCAAATTACTCTAAGAAGTGGTGTGGGAGCTTTTGGGGGCCTCCTACAGTATGTACGTATGTTTGCATGAATGTATGTATTTATATTCTTCTTAGTCTAATTCCAGGATCTGGGTAGGCCCAGGTGGGCATGGCCCTTGGCCGCCTCTCCATCTAGACAGCAGATCCTGCAAGATAGTCTTCAGTGCTCAGCTTTCCCTGGCTTCCTGGCCTGCATTTAGAGGTTTAGGTGAGGTCTATGCAGGAAGATTGGAGATCCTGAGGTTTAGGATCTGGGAGAAATATTGAAAACCCCAACAATTCCCAACATAACAAATTCATTTAACTTCTTGTGCTTCTCCTCTCCAAGGCCCAGAGTTAAGAGGTATATATTTAAAAAGCATAAATCCATATGAAAAGTATAACAACAAAATATAATTACTAACTCAGCAATCTATCTTTTCATAAATATTATCAACTACAAACATGATCTTACAGGGCACTAAACAACTTTGAATACTTAAGAGGAATAACTTTTGATATGCATTCTTGCTTGTCCTATGAGGTCTTTCTAGGAATTAAGCCCCAGAGGGAAGGTAATTTGCATATTTAAGGTAAAGAAAATGCGTAGAAGAAAATAATGCACTTATTCTAATTCTTCCTCTTCTTGTAGCAGATTTGACTCATTTCTCTCACAGCTCAAATGTCCTTTAAATTAATTAACATTCAAATACTTATACGATGCCAAGAACAAATTTTTTTAGTATAATTTGGCTGAATTCTACTTTTTACTTTCACCTTGTTGGGGTTCTTTACAATTTCTCATAGCTTTTCATGCTCTTAGAAAAAAGCAGAGGAATTTGGCCAGACAGAGGGTGAAGATGGCTTGAGTCTCTTTCTGCCCAGTATTTGACTAGGGTAGTGGTATTCACAGAGACAAAATTTCATCTCCAAGAGATTGGAATTCAGGAAGTACGTTCGCAATCCTCCAAAATCATTCTTTTCTGTGTGATATGGCAAGGTCTTTTAGATGCAATATTGCAGAGATCATGAAAAAGAATGTCTTCAAAGAGATATTGCATTGGTATTGGATTCAGTTCCATAACCCTTCATGGTTTTAACCCCCAAGGAGTTAATACCAATGACCTTGCAGACATAGACAGCAAGGGGAGCTTCGGAAGAAGCCATCAATGCAAGATAATAGAAAAAAAATCCATGTATTACAATTTTTTTTGATATTCTCATCTAAAATAACAACCAGTAGAGAAATGTGGGTCTTTAACTAGAAAGAGAGAAAAGGTACTTCAAAACTGTGAAAAATGAGATGTTAAATTTCTCTTTTATCTGAAACATCAATATATTTATTCAATTTTTATAACATTAGATTTAGCCAATACATAACCATATAATTCCAAAGTTGCTTGCGACTGTGGTTTTATCCAAAATTATCACATGGTTAGTAGAACACTGTAATTTCAAAAAACATTATAACAAAACTTCTAAGTATTGTGAGATGACCGTGTTTCAGTCTGTAAAGTCCTTACATACCATAATATGGGCTTAAAAAACACACCAAAAAACCCCCAAACATATCAGCTATATTAAGCACCAAGTCACTTAGATGCAAGTTCTACATGAAATAAGTCAAAAGAGCTTGCCTTGTCAGAATTGGCTGTACATGCAAACAGAAGTCACTAACATAGTACACTGGAAGAGAGATGGAAAATCCAATGATCCCAAACATTCTTTTTCTTGATCCTAAATGGTGCTGAATTCTCAAGAATGGTTTTAGGTTAAATCACTAACATCTGCTAAAGTGGATATGCTTCAAGGAAAAGAGAACACATTATATCAGGGCTGGTCACTTACATGATTTAAGTAAGGTTATTGGACTTCATCTTTAGCAGAGATCAAATAAGGGTAGACTGAGTGTATTTTGTAGGCCAACTTTGGAGGCTGGGATGCTTCTCAGCTCCTGATAGGTAAGGAGACCCAGAAAGTGCATGGGAAGAATAGAGCAATTAAAGAAAATGTCATGTGAGTTGAAATCTTGGAAAGATGTCCTTAATTCAACTGACATATATCAGTGTGGAAAAACATCACTAGATTTAACACATAAATGGAGTGGGAATGATTGGGTGGTAAATGAATGAAAAATTCTACAACAGGGGTATTCAGAGACTCATTTATATAAGTAATGAAATTTCAAGCAGGACAATTTAGAACAAAAAAAAAATCACCAATGCATAAGACAGAATGGTAAGAAAGACTGATCCTTTTGTAACAAGGGAGATGTCAGATTTTTGGATCTTATCACTAGTTTCTGCAGAAATCAGTTAACAAATTCTTAATACACTTAAAATTCTTATATTACATATTTAAAATATAGCATGATGCTGGTTTTTCTTTTTATGCACTAGAGTATTCTTTTAATATTTTTTGTTCAACTTGTTGACTCCTTCCTTGGGCACTTAGCATGGTCTCTGATACACACACATCTCTATTTCATTTGGTATCTGTTTTAAGTGTAGCAAGCTGCTGGGATCCCCTGGGTGTAGGGCCAAAAAAAACTCTGAGGCATATTACTTTCTTTGGCTGTTCACTGGTGCTCATGCCAGCTGTAGCTGGGGGCAGGATCACAAGTAGTGGGTAGCACCATGGTTTCCAACTCTGTGGGCCAGCTGGGGGTGACAGCCAGTGTGTAAATACCCTGTCAAAATACAAGGAATTTGGTGTGCCTGGGTGGCTCAATCAGTTAAGCATCTGCCTTCAGCTTAGGTCATGATCCCCGGGTCCTGGGATCAAGTCCCGTATCAGGCTCCTTGCTCACGGGGGACCCTGCTTCTTCCTCTACCTGCTCTGCCTGTCCCTCCCCCTGCTTGTGTTCTCTCTTTCTCTGACAAATAAATAAATAAAATCTTAAAAAAAAAAAACGAAAACAGGAATTTGCATTATGTTATGTCATTTCAAGCTTTTAAAATTTAGGGTATAGAGGAATCAGTTCAACTTTTTAATTTCGCCTCAGCTCCATGGAGGGCCAAGCTTGTGCATCTCAATAATCTCCAGGGTCAAGCACTTTTCAGGATGAGCAATTTTCTGTTCGTTGTCATGGGATATCCTGATATTGTTCCCAGGCTTTCCAGAAACCTGAAGCTTTGATTTCACTGTCTAAAGTCAGCTTCTAAAACTGCAAATCTGGGGGGGAGCGGCAAGATGGCAGAGGAGTAGGAGACCGATTATCATCAGGTCCCAGGAATTCACCCAGAGAGCTATCAAACTATTCTGAACATCTACAAATTCCACCGGAGATCGAAGAGAAGAAGAGCAGCAATTCTAGGAACAGAAAATTGACTGCCTTCTGGAAGTTCCAGGTCTCTTCTGAGTAGTTTAGTGTATATTTCTCTGGGTTCATTGCTACCCTTTAGTATTTAGTTCTCTCATCCATCTATTCCTATCTGCATAAAATGACAAGGCAGAAAAAATCAACACAACAAAAAAGAACAAGAGCCAGTAATGACGGCTAGGGACCTAATCAATGTGGACATTAGTAATATGACAGAACTAGAGTTCAGAATGACGATTCTTAAGGTGCTGGCTGGGCTTGAAAAAAAATGGAAGAAAATAGAGAAGCTGTCTCTAAAGAAATAAAAGACCTTTCTGGAGAAATAAAAGAACTAAAATCTAACCAAGCTGAAATAAAAAA